>JAUYWG010000033.1:21919034-21946099 GCA_034779775.1 Enteromius afrohamiltoni
TCTACCTCTGCTGCTGACCACTCACAACCTTTAAGATACTGAGCTTTTCTTATTAAAAGAAGCTGCTGCTTACTATTTTGAGCAGTAAAGGTAACGATGATACGAGATGTTTTGTTGGTAATTTGTTTTATAGTTTTGGTGTCATAGCTCCATGGCAGATGTTGAAAACACAGAGAGAATCGCACACTTCTGTGTTTTCCCCACGGAAACTAACGCTCAACAATATTATGTGTTGAAGGATTAAGATTATGACTATACTTTAAGTTAAGTTGATGTGTTTTGTCTCATGGCACTTTTAGTAGCTGTTAATATGTACATTTACAATCATTTACTTATTGTAATTTAATTCGAAACTAAGCAAATGGCTCTTTGCGGTGAAAAACACTGCCCCCAGTCACAGTGGACAGATGCTGAATGACGCCGCCGGGGCGCGACTCTATTAAGAGTCAAAACCACATAAACTACAAATCTCCTTTGTGCATTAAGGATCGTTGTGTTACATAAGGTTTATCAATTAACGCCAAGCAAGTAAGGATAGCGTTAGTCCCACTCAGACGCTGTCCTGAAACGGCGGTCCTGTGAAGTCTCAAAACGCCCACAAGATGGCAGTGTTCAGCGGGGAATCCGATATTACAAAACCGATACCCGATTATGGGAAAATGTTTAAATATCGGGAAAATTATATGATCACACAAATCGAGCGGTAACGGACAGTTCCAAAGGAGTTTAAAGAAAAGGAGAGCCCAGAACTGAGTGTGATTTCGGCCGTCATTGAGCATGAGCTGGGCTGCTATCTCAGACTGATAGCCTATGCAGGAGTTCACTGATGTCATGTCTGTGATGTCATGATCTGGTAACATAGCAACACAAGTAAACACTCGAACACACACACACATTGTAAAGTAATAAAACAACTCCTGATAATGGTCTACAGAGGCGTTGCATCATGACTCACTCACTTATTTTGCTTTTGAACTTGCGTTTTTGCCTAGTACAAAGTATGAGATTTAAAATAAACATATATAACATATATAAATAAAGTTTAAATTATATACCAACCAAAAAAAACTAAAACAAATCTGCTAAACTTCATTAAAACATTAAATGTCACTGATTTCTTCTCAAGTAACAAGCAGTTTTTTATTTGTGTCTTACGACTGTTTGAAATGAAATCTAATAAGAACTGTGTGTATGAATTAAAGAAATAGGATAAATATCATTTTTTTGAAACTGACTGCTGTCAGTTGTTGCAATACAATTTGATCATATTTGTGTCTCTTCAAGGGTGTATCCACAGCTGGTAACAAACTAGTTTCTTTTCTAAAAGTCCACATGGTCAAAAGTACAGAAGGGAAGAAACTCACAAAGGCATGTTGAACTAACAGAAATTGTTGGAAATGCTGATTTATGTTCACATGCAGTGTATGCTGAAATATCTCAGTAGGTTTCACAGGCATTAGACATTAAGATTAGTATGAATAAAGGTGAAATGAAGAAGAGGAGCCTCTCTTTGATCAGTGGGGTTGGTGTCATCTGGCTCCTGCGATGCTCTCAGATCATCTCCTCTCGGCTCATCACAATCTCACAGGATGTCCTGATCGTATCAGTCTCCAGATTCTGGCCGGGGTTTAAACGAGTGCTGCTGTAACATTAGACCTGCTGCAGAGGAATGACATCCACCCGCTGCCTGGGAGGCCCGGCTGGGTCCGAACGCCAGCAAACCGAGCGAGAGAGAGACAAGCTATCCAACACTGAGGCAAAACTCTTATCATGCGACACTTTGATAGGAAATGCTGACAGCAAGAACCTCAAACATTTTCATTAGATTTAGACAGCTCAGCAAAATGCGAAATATTTCGGATATTTTAGCCTGCCAAAAATACAGGATACAAACATGAATTGAGTACAAAAGTCTAAAATACTTTAATAAGTCTTGGATGAGCAAAAGACCAACTCTTGAATATTATCTAATATTATCAGAAGTACAGTATCCATCAGCAGTGCTCCGCCTCTCATTGGACCGGCTCACTGCCCCCTCAGCCTCTGATTGGCTGACGCCCATGACCTGTTGATCAACACAGCACCGTGATAACAGCGTTTATGAGCCGCGCGGTAACATGAAAATCCCTTGAGGTGACAGCAGTCATGGTAGACCGCTGCTGCTCGTCTGTCTGCTCAGTACTTGCACACTGTCCTGTTGTTATGAGCAGGTTGGTCTGCGGTGTACCGTCTGTACGTGATGAGGGCAGAGAGCCGGGGAAGTGCAGCTGTGCTTCGGTGATAACGAGTGAACGTTCCTCAATCACATACCACACATTCCCTCACAGCTCCCCAAAGCACAGAGCACGGTTTTCCTCAGCCTCATGGAGGGACGAATCAGTTTGTGAGTTGTGCATGTGGCTGCTGCCACAAAACATCACCGGATTCATCAGACACATACTGACTTTATACCTGGGACCAGTATAGAAGTCTCTAACAATATTTACACTTACTCAAAATTGTCTAATTAAGGCTTAAACCACAGGAAAATGGCCAGCAGCCTGGGCTGGAGTTAGACGTGTGGGTGAACTGTTAAGTCATTGTGTGCTGGTAATAAAAGAAGGATAAATGTAGGCCAGTTATAGGTACTCTGCAACGCTTCTGTCAATGATAAACTTTTATTGGAATGTTCTGCGTCTGCTTCATGTTCAAACCAGTGTAAATGTTATTATCATTCAACCAACAGCTCATATCTTCCCGGACATTTCATAAACTACCCCCCCCCCCTCTGAATTCACGGCTCAGGCGCAGAGCTCTGAGGCGTTGGCCGTGTTATTTGTGTTTCCTGTCAGATCACTGGAGGAATTCTTACTCTCTGTGCCAAAGCGGTTTGTGCTTTCCCTTTCTGCATAATTAAGGTGTCGGCAAGATGACCATCCCATTAATCACAGCCTCGAAAGAAGCCACTCCAGCAAATACTTCTTCACTCTTTAATTTGTTGTTCTAAAATATTAATGTCATGGCTAGCCATTTTTGGATGCTAAAACACCAGCTTTTCAGCCATTGCTAGTATAATGGAGGCAGTGTGTTGAGTTTGGACGGCTTCGTTTGCTCTGAAAGAAGCAACGGGGAAAGATAAATCTAAAGCATACAACATAACTAAACTAGATTTTGACCTTTCCTGAAGAAAAGGTGGGGGGGTCTTTAGCTGTGCAAAAAATTGATCACGTAGATGGAGCAGTGGTTGCTAGGGCGCTGCTATCTGGTTGTTAGATGGTTGCTAAGTTGCTTTAAGTAAAACAAACTTCAGGGGATAGTTCACCCGAGAATTATTTTTGTTAATTTATGGCCGTCTTAGGGCGTCTAAGATGTAGGTAAAAAAGATTTTAGCTGATACCATACTTCTTTGTGGTTTAGGTTTTATGAAGAGAAAAAAAAGAAGCTTGTCTGTGCAAGAATGTGAACATTATTCACAACATTATTCTTTTCCACAAACAGGTTCTTCCAGACAATTTACTTCAATGAAATGAAAACCAACTTTGTTTATATTATTACACAATGACATAACATATATGCTATTATATTATTAAATCTCCCAATAATGATGTGAAACATGGATGTTTCTTATGTCTAAAGTATGAAAAGTGAATAAACTAGTAAACTAAATTAATCAAAAAAATTGTTAATTTGTGAAGCGGATATAACTTCAGACCGTTTGTCTAAGACTCTCGATTACAGGTAATAATGCTGTAAATAATGTTGAGTTTCTTGCACAGAATGATCGTTTGGCTTCCCTGCTGAAAAAAACAGCATATGCTGGTTGGGTAGGTTTTGAAGCTGGGATGCTGGTTTAAGCTGGTCCTTTGCTGGTTTATCCTTAGCCAGCACGTGAATAGCATAAACCAGCAAAGGACCAGCATAACCTAGCAATGGACCATCTTAAACCAGTAATGGACCAGGTTAAACCTGCATAAACCTTCAAATGGTGAGCATAAACCAGCATAGGACCTTCTTAAATTAGCAATGGACCACCATAAACCAGCATCCCAGCTCAAAATTATTGTCATGAGTCACAAGTTTTAATTTAATGTGGCTTTTTTTAATCTCAAACCATGCAGCCACTGAATCACCAAGGACCACGGTTTCAGCTTCTTCACAGTTACACTCATGAAAATTCTCTATATAATTCAGATTTATTCTTATTCAAATAGCATATTATAACTTGGAGAACAATGACAATCCTTCTACTTCAATCTAGTCAGCATTGCTAGAGTCATAAAGAGTATCTCTTTAACCCTCGCTCGCCCTCAGACGGTAATTGCTCGCTCTTCACATCTCATGTGTTTTACATTTCCTCTACAGATTGGAGTGCAATGGAGCATTCTTCCACAAGCCCTCAGTTTACCCAATGCGGTTTTCCAGGCCCAGGCTATATTATCGGAGCCCGTGCCACGCTGCCGATTAGATGGTGGAAAATTCAACAGGAACTGAAGGCTCCTTTCATGATGCTGACGGTCGAGGCGGTCTGACACATCGCAGCGATCGCCGGCTGTGCATGAGCGGCGCAGACAACCAAATCATGAGTGTTTGGCATTTGTGTCAAATCCTGTTAAGTGTAATTGAGCGGCTGGAGATGATAGTGAGAGGACAAACAAAAGCCTCGCAGGCTTCAAATATTGACTCATGACTATGAACTGAGAGTCTCGAAATAAGACCGGGAATAAGCTGGTACCCTGAGCATCAAGAACAACTCCAAGTGGTCCTCACCAAGCGTCACTATGTGAGGAGTTGTGGGTGAGAACGTGTGGCCTGTCCACGCTTGCCACAGGATTTCCCAGACTGCACTGGGAAGCAGCAGAACTCTGCGATTGCTGGCATGGCTGGAAGCAGATCGTCAGGTGAAAGTTCATGGGAGTGCTGTCTTCTGGAGTTCCGTTCCTTTGTCTGACACTCCTGGTGGGGTGACCCCGTGTGGCCCCAGCGCATGCACTTCCTCCTCGGCCCCGACGCGCACACATAACCCGCTCGGCCTGACCCGTGACCGCGGAGGCCCCTCGATCTGAACTTCACTTTGCCTCCTTCCAGACAACAATCAATGGAGTTTTGTCCCTCCTCAAGATAAATGACTCTCCCAACAATGCCAGCGCACTCTTACTTTCACTCCATTCATAAAATGGGACACTTATCTTGAGCTGTCCGAGAATCGTCGACTTCCCCCTCCGCAGCAAAAGGAAACGGAGGTCAACTGCTTTTCTCATGCAGAGCAGCCCAGCTGAGAGAGCCAGACACCTCAGGAAATTAAAAGCTTTCGCTCCTCATCATCTCAAACATCTAACACGTCCAGAACGCGAGACAGAGTGTCATTGTTTGCTTGGGAAAGTGAGCTGAAGGTCCTGCCTAGAAGCCAGAGTACAGTGCAAAGCCCAGTGATTGATTACTTCCAGGTTATTGACGCTGTCAGCCATCACATCGGACTTTCATTAGCACCTTCGCTGAAGAATCAGTAGTGAGTTACTCTTCATTAGAGCACTTGTTGGAAAACGTACCGTCATCTGTCACAAGCAAAAACATACAAGTTAAGTAAAGTGTGTATTTATATATGGTATGCTTATAATGAGCGACCAATCACCCACGAGAGGTGCTGGTGTTTGCGGTGTTAATAAGGAGGCTCGTGATGGATACCTGCAGCCTGAGACGCTGGGATAGACTCCAGCATCCTCAAGAACCTACAGATTGATTGGATGGACGCAGTCTTGATGGGAACAGTTCATTACTCATCTCACTCATGTGGCTCCAAACCCGCATCCTAACATACAGCTCGCGCAGTGGCCATGATTTTAAGCTTAAATGTCTGAATAAAGTCATTGTATGAAAAAAAAGTGTTTCCACTGAAAGAATAATAACATGAGTTAATAGGATAACCTGAGAGGGAGTTTTGGGAAGTGAACCTCCCTTTTAATTTCCTACCATCGTTTTTTTTTTAACTCTTTTTTTACTCTTGTTGTTGTGTAAGAACTTAGTTCAGTGTTTAGTGTTCAATTATTTAATCTGGACACAGATGGCCTTGTCGCTGCCAAAAAGTAACTTTTTAATCAGTCTGTGAATAACATGTTGCACTAATGTAGCTAAAAGTCTTAAAGCACAGCAACACCAAGGCCATGGGCTTCCAGTCCCACAAAAACACAAATACTCCTAAATGTTAAAGCTGAATATTTGAGGAATCACTTGCTTTTCTTTATTTACTCTCTGTATTAATAAAAGCATTGGCTGAAGTCCAATCAAAATCAAAATTCAGTCATTAATTCCTCACCCTCGTGTCGTTTCAAACCCGTAAGACCTTCGTCCCTCTTCAGAACACAAATGAAGATATTTTAATGAAATCTGAGAGCTATCTGACCCTCCGCAGACAGCAACACAACTGAAATGATCCCAGATTGTACACAAAATCCTCGGTAAAACAGTCCATGTGACATCAATGGCCCAGAATACTTTTTTTGCACAAAGAAAACACAATTTACTCAACCATTCTCCTCCAAAGCCCACTCAATTGCTACTCCAGCCCAATTACATTTCCAAATACAGGTTTTTGGCATGGTTTATTATTAAGAGGGCTATATAAATGAGGCTGACTTGACTAAAATATCCCGTAATTGGGGTCGACCATGAAAAACATGAAAAGTAGCACAAATCCACAGTAAAACCAGCGACACCTGTTTCAGCAAACAAAAGAGATTCAAAAACAAAAAAGAAAGCGCCTGTGTTGAAGAAAGTGGTGTAAGTGGGTAGTCGGCGCATTGAGGTTTCAAATGGATAAAAACAGAGCGTGATGGAAAATGCGCAGCTAAATTCAGTCAAACTGACAGATTTGTAGCACAACTTTATGATTGGAAATGATTTGTTTCAGTGCTCTTGAGTGGCAGTTCGCTGAAGCCAAAGTGCCAGCCGTATTTTAAAGGCACTGGGCTGGTTGAGAAGAAAGAGCTGTAAGAACGTAACTGACTGTCAATGAAGCAGCCAAGTCACAGATAATCAATGGCAGCACAGGGAAACCTCCTGGCGAGTCAAGTATACGCTGGACGTCCTGCACATCTCGTCCGATCGACGGCTGTGGTCCAGATCTGCGTGTGATGGAAGGCCTCAGGCGCTCTGGCAGAGATCTGGTCTGAGCTGAGCACACACGGGCTGATTAGAGCTGCAGTGACGCAGGCCTCCAGCAGTCAGACGTGCCAGCTCTGATACCGCAAAGCTTATCCAGACGCCCACACAACCAGCCAGACCAAGCGCTGCACTCGCTGTATTTATAGAAACCTCCAGGTCTACATACTGGGCCTTTTTAAAGGATTCATTAAGGGTGCGTTTATGTGATCGAAAATACAGGGGGAAATTTTAAATTGGGAAATGTTATTGCAATTTGAATAAAATATTTCTATTTTAATATGTCATTTCTTGCTGTGATTAATGCTGAGTGCATCCTTCAGAAGTCAGTCTAATATACACATTTATACATGCATCCTTTTTTAGGACCTGATTTTTCAGGATTCTTTGATAAATAAAAAGTTTAAAAGAACCATATTCTGTGTTAAAATATAGACTCTACTATTCAAAATGTGTTTCTTTAAAGAAATTAATACTTTTATTCAGCAAGTGTGTGTTATAGTAATAGTAAAGACTTATATTGTTAGAAAATATATATATTTTTTAATAAATGCTGCTCTTTATTACTTTTTTTTCTTATTAAGAAAAATCCTGAAAAACCACAGTATCACAGGTTCTAAAAAAACATTAAGCAGTTCTAACATGATGGTCAGAAATCAAAATATCAGACTAATTTGTGAAGGATCATTGGAAGAAATTCAGCGCTAAATTCTGTTTTAAAGTATATTAAAAGAGGAAACCAATATTAGAATTTGCAATAATAATTCAAAATATTAGTTTTTTTATTTGCAGATAATGGAGAGTAAGACGCTCATTATCACAAAATGATAGCTCAAACGAACTAATATTGATCCGAGTGTAAATTGCCCGGTCAAACTAGCACGGCTTTGTTTGAAATCACTGGACTGCAACAAAAGTCACTTACAGACCAGTTGGTACGCGCTTGAACAGCCTACATTGAGACTAATAATCGGGCTAATACAGTTTACTGAAATATTTGGTTAAAGTTTATTCAGTTTATTATTGAACATTGGTGTCCTTTATTACATTACTAACACTGCATTTCAGTAATGCCCAACAAATGAAGACGTTTCGCCTTATCTAAGTATACTTCAAGAGCGCTTTGCAAAATCGCAGAAGCAGAATAATTGTCAAATGTATTTATGTACTGTGGAGCGCCGGATAAATGCGCGCTGACACAGAGAGCACTTCTGTTACAGTTCTCCATTATTTGTATTTACTCTGTGTAAACTTCAGCCTCTATGAGCGTATCAGCTTTCAGCCGGCCTGCAATTTGACGGTGCGGCCTGAACGCTTGAGCTCCGCTGCTCTAAACAAACGCTCTCTGGCCTTCATAAAGCCATTCAGGGCACAGTCTTTATTGAGTGGAGACAGGCTCTGAAATCAGCCTCGAATGGAGGCCATGGAGTCCTATCTACTCAGCTGATCTAACCTTTCCAACCGAGTGAAACAGTTGTGGGTTTTAGTTATCTTCAAGCAAAGCTGTCTTTACTCTGGACTGTACAGTACGTGTAACTGTTTATTTAAGCCCAATTTATACTGTTGCGTGTAAAAAGGTCAAAGAAATCCATTCGATGTAAAGTAATTGCTTAGTATTTTATGAAACCCAATCCCTACCATGCAAACTTCTCCTTGGCCTACGAGAGGACAGCTTGAAGGTAGATTTTAGCGGACTTGAGCTGAAAGCATATGACATCAGTCGTTAGTCAGGCCATGTTTTTGCGCCGTTATGTCAAACGGCCATGCGCTAATGTATGAGGCACCATGAAGACTAGCCGCTGCTTCCTCCCGCTCAGGTGCCGCTCACAAAAAACTGGGTAATGGAGGACGGATGGAATTACTAACAAATCTGACATTGCAGGTAGCACTGCTATCCACCGTTGGACGAATGTCTAAACATTTAATGCTAAGCTAAAGGGTAAATCTAAACAGGTAAAAAATGACATCGTTACGTAATATCCCTTTATAGATTAAATTAACTAAATTAACTTTATAGATTAATCAACTGCCAGTGAGGTCACACAAATAATCTTGTTTTCCCGTTGAATTACGTTCACATTGGCAAATGCTTTTCTTCTTTATAGAACGTCATTTTGGTAGAAAATGAATACACTATGTCACATCCTATGATTAAACGTCCTGCCATTTTGTAAGTGTATCCTGATTTAAGGATATGGAAAACAAGAGCGAAATATGGAGTAAGAGGTTTTCAAACCCTAGGTCATGACCCCCCGGCGGGTCGCAGTTGAGATGAAAAATGGGTCTTTAAGATAAGTTTGAGAAGTGACATTCACATATAAATGCAGGACTCCCTGTTATTGTTGTGATATTATATTCTATAATATACAGAATTATACGATTGCAGGTGGCGTAAAAGCTACTGTGCCACCAGGGGCCTTATTTTTAATCGTATGCTCATTCGGTGGTATAGTGTGCGTACGCTTCATTCATATTTATAAAAACAGTCTTTGATGTGGAAGAGTTCTTAGCGTCACGTCAGGGTCTGAGCACTTTTTATTGCAGGTTTTTGAAAAGCTCGAGCTGAAACCATTTACTTGTGCGCAAGTTTAAGATCATTTGGGATTCATAGGTTTCACGTCTGAAAGTGATTTCCGTTCGTACATAGATTCTAAGAATCGCTCGTCCGCCGAACATTTCCTCACAGCCCTTCAGCGAGGACTGAAATGCAGCAGTGTGGGTTGTCTGGAGCTTGTGGTCCAGCGTCCGTGAACACAAACCTGCTCTCCCACTACATCAGACTCTGAAGTACTGCACCCCCGCCTCGGCTCAGTGAAAACGGCCCCTCTACAGCGCTCTCGTTTCAGTTATCAGAAACAACCAGGGCCTGTTTTGAGTTCACCTCAGATGTTTCTAGCGCTGGCTGACCATCAGCTGTTGTTAAAATACGTGCTTTGTTTGTGAAGAGGCCGTCTGCTTTCATTCAGCACTCATCCGCTAGATCAAAAACAGCAACGGTCACGAAAAACAATGAAACTCAAGGAGCAGAGGTTTGAAAAATGATTCAGCGGAGGCTTTGATAAAGCCAGATAACTGAATACGAGTCGCGAGGCACAGAAGGCAGATTTGTTGGTGTAATTTAAGCTCTTTCGGCCTCAGATGGCGCCACAGCCTAAAATGAACACAGTGAGTACTGAAACAGTGTTACTCAATAGTTGGCCGCTACCTTTCTCATGAATTCAAACATGAGCCGAGATTGACAAAGACTGTGTTGTAATTTTATAAATAAGTAATCTGATGTGATTAGGGTTTTTTTAACAAGTTGGATATTAGCTGCCAGACATGCTGAAGTCACGATGAACACCCATGACATGACTTCACATCAGGCCTGCTTTAGGGAGGATTACATTTATTTCACATGCACTTGATTGAAAACATACAGTTAGTACAATAGCGGCAGGATAAAATAATGGGCTCAGCGAAAGAGACGCTTCTAGTTTGGTAATCCGAGCCGTAGCATGGCATTAAGGAGTATTTTGACATTTCAGCTGCACCAGTGCATTTGAAGACAATTATAGCTCATATGAAACCTCAAAGATGGGGTTATTTGCTGTAGATTGTGGTAGAAGGACTTTGCATGTGGTTCTTTTGTATGGCACACAAAATATCTCATTACTTCACGCAGGGTGACATATTTTCTTTTCTTTGAGAAATATCTATAGCATTTGCGATCTGAAAATAAGTGGTCTTGTCAAGAGGCCTGACACGGCAAACATACACAGCGAAAGGTGAAAATGGTGTCCTGGATGATCTGCTGCATTCATCAACATCTGACCAATAATCAGAGCTCATTGTTAACGGCTTTCTCAATCTAATGTTAACCCAGAGAAATATGTGCTGTCCAGTGTGTGTGTGTGTGTGTGTGTGTAGTGTGAAAGCCTGCCTTGCTCTTAAAATAGTCTCTCGTTTATGCTCATACAGATAAAAGTAATAAAACGGTGTTTTAGGCCAGACAGGGTAGTGTGCACACACAGGAGCTGGAGTAA
This sequence comes from Enteromius afrohamiltoni, assembly GCA_034779775.1. NCBI lineage: Eukaryota > Metazoa > Chordata > Actinopteri > Cypriniformes > Cyprinidae > Enteromius > Enteromius afrohamiltoni. Next base: position 21,930,194 of record JAUYWG010000033.1, read on the forward strand.
AGCCCAGACGGTGTGAACCCGACGCTAGTGGGTGGAGGAACGCAAGCGGCCCACCTCACTTTGATGGCATGTGCACTGCATCAAGACACACCTTCTGTCCCAGCAGCCTGTGCTGTAGAGCTGAGCTCCTCCCACTGGATCAGTGTTCGTCAGCCTCATCAGAGCTGGGCAGCCCAGTCACTTCAGTCCTGCCTGCGGGAGGAGAGCCAAGACAAACACCACAGTCTCATGAGACAGATATTCATGTATGACGTGTGTGTGTGTGTGTGTGTGTCCCTCTGCATGACCACCCACTGTAAAACACATCACTGAACACTACAATCTACTCCAACATGTGGATATTACATTATGTATTTGTATTAGCCATCGTGTTGGCGTTACTTCATCTTTTCATTTATTCAGATGAGTGTGTGTATATATATATATATTATCATATACATCTAAATAAGATAAAGTGAGTCAATTTAGATATATGTTAGCCTGGCTTCCGTGACTTTAAAGCTCTTAGTCTGGCCAAGCTGCCTTCTGGGAGGCGGGCTTACCCTGCGTCCATCACATGCCTCTGTATTCTCCTGGACCAATCTACAACCAATCAGACCACTCCGATGACGTATGCGTAGCGACGGAACTTAAAGTAACCAATAGTAGCTAGCTACATTAAAGCAGTAGGAAAATGTCTTTACTTTCAAGGGTTCATGAAAGAGTCGGACACGCCATGTTTAAAAGCTGCTATGGTCACAGAACTGCTGCGTCATCGCGTTACACCCGCCTCAGTCGTGCCGGGGGCTCGTTTCTCATTGGTCCCCCCAAACGGCAGCTTGGCCAGACGTAAGGGCGGGCCCAGGCTAGATATATGGGCCAAAGGAGAAAAAATAATAAGTGTAATACTGCTTTAAATTGTTCTTGTTTTCCCCCCAAATAATACAAAAATAATTACAATTTTATTTTAGTTATTCTGAGCCAAAACAATTTTCCAACTAAAATGTAATTCAGTGCAACAATGTTGTCAAAAATCGACGTATGACTAATTCGTGGTAACTGTACTTATACGTACAGGTCAGAATGAGCTTATCGTTTGAACTATTACATAAATATTGTGTTACACTGAATGACAAAGCAACATTATTTCAACCAAATGTTGGCATTTTATTCTCCAAAACCTTAAAAATAGACACTTCACGTACGTTTAAAGTGCTTTATCTAAAGATAAAATCACTTTTGCGAATTTCTTTTGATGCAGACATGCTTCGGCAACACTGTTACACAGTCATGCCAATTCATTCAATCGTAATTCTCTCTTTCATTTACTATGGCCTATTTGGTCAGTCTGCCATCTTGACGAAAAGAGAGAGTTTCATCTCAAGTGAGTTTTGGTTAAATAAATAAAAAATCGGTTGAAGAACAGCCTCAGTCTTGTCTTTAGTTCTGCTGACCTGTTGATCTATGCACTTCTCTGTTCAGACTGAAAGGGATCTCAAACCTTCTGCCAATTATCCAAAAGTGCTCACCTGGTAAACAAACTCAGCTTCGTCAACCGCGCGTCACTCTGGGCTCTCATTACCCAGTCATTTATTTGGACAGCTCTTAAGTGTCCCTGCCTGACGCCGGCAGATATATATCACTAAATGCAATTAGAGCGCTTCTATAAGCTGGACATATGTAAATAAGCATGCTCTGCGATGACCGGCTCAGCTGCTTAATGTACTTTTAAAAGCTCGACAGATTTTGAGGTGTTTTTGATCCAGATCCAGTCAGTTCTATACAGCAATGCCACGCGCTTCTGTTTGTTCGGTCAACGTGGCTGACTATACATATTCAGAAAGCTGCTATAAAAACTATGTTTAGTCCAGAAGACAGCCCCCGAATGAATAAAAGGTTGCAGTATTTAACGCTCACCAGTTTATACCGATACTAATTGTACATCACACATCTGTTGGCATTGACTTCCATGGTATGAATAAAAAATACCGGCAGCTCCAGCATTCCTCGACACGTCTTCTTTTGTGTCTGGCAGGAGAAAGGAACTCCTACAGGTTCAGAACTACATGAGAGTGAGTAAACGATGGCAGGATGACTATCCCTTGCGACTGCTGCCATTCATTGGTACACAAGAGAACCGTGCGGCCATTCTTCACGCATGCACATGGAAATCAAACCCATTGTCATGTGACTCATTTGATACCACATGCCTGTAATTAATTGCTCTTTCTAATGGGCTTTCTGTTCTTTTATGTTCTGACCGCTAGCAGCATTTAACATCTCTCTTTTTCTGTTGGGAGAGGTTATTAGCATTACAACAAGCCTGTGTCCCCGGGACATGCGTCAGGAGTGGGTGCAGGGCAGTCTGGACTCCTGTCTGCAGCTGGGTGCTGGTTTTGTTGTGTGTGCAGCTGGCTCTGGAAACGTGTCCAGATTTCTGCATGTATAAAGCACGGCCCGATCTCAATTTACACAATACTGGCCGCACAGAGCATGCCAGCGGACACATGTGCGCTCTTGCTGCAAACACACACATACCCTCAGACTCTCCCGATGCTTCTGTGCAAGCTACTGCTTGCGCCACATTTTACTGTTTAAACAAGACTCTGCATTCATGTGGATGCAAAGTATGGATTAGCAATCTGGGTACATCCCCATTTAGAGCTAAAATCACCACCAGGAACAACAACACTAAAATCCTTCAGTGGCATTAAATGAGGTAGTACACCAAATCAATACGATACGCCAAGTAGATGTTTATTTGGAAAATGAAGATTTGATATAAGGTAGGGTGAATTCAGGTCAATTGGGACATTTTTGCCAGTATTACTGCAGACGTGTTCCTCTCCAAAGTTGTTGTATTTGAGATAGGCACGTAATTATGCATGTAGTGATCTTGTATGTATTTTAGGTAAAATGTGGTTCTACAGAAGTACATTTACTGCAACCCATGGTCATTTGGGTTATTTGTGGTACTGCTGCAAAAATGTTTGCAATAAATGAATGTAACCGCTGTTATCTGTCCGTCAGGTTTTTCTTATTTTGTACATAAATTGTTATGGTTTAGAGGGAGTGGGATTAGCGGTTCTAAAAATTATTTTAATGCTATTTTAATGCTATTTGTTACTAAAATGGTTATTTTGTATAATGTAAATCACTTATTGATAAAATGATATGAAAAATGCATATTCCCTGTAAAATGTGCACATATAGGTTTAGGTTTGAGGGTACGTTATGGCCTTAAAAATGCACTCTTACGAATATCAAAAAATATGAAAATATCTTGATGAAAATCAAACATGAAAATGAATATAAAAGAAATGTAAAAATTGTATCTTTTGGATAAAAATATGTAGCGCAACGTATCGATGCCTGCATAAAAACAATGAGACCATTGAAATAAAGTCTTTAAAAAGTAAGTTCCAACAAAAACAGTTCCTTTCATAAGTGAAATATAAGGTACAACTTTATTTTAAAGTGTCCTTGTTGTTTTACGAATGACTATTTTAATAACAATACATTCTGCATAGTTACGTGTAAGTAACCCTAATCCGAACCCTAACCATTTAGTAAGTGCACTATAAGTACAATTGATATTACTGTACTTACACTGTAACAAGGACACCTTAAAATAAAGTGTCATTTTTTTTTTTATTTTGGAGACATTGCCAGATTCCCCATTGATATTCTTAACGCACTACAGACGGATTAGTGAAGCGAAGCGCATCCCTCTGACAGATGACATCTTAATACCACGGTAAAGTACCCTGACAAACGGGGATGGTACTGCATGCGCACCAGCCTCTGGCTCACACATGTGCGAGCCTCACAATCGCAAACTCTTTCCCAAAATGTTTGTCAAGAGCTTTCTTACTGGGGTTAATAAGCAAATAAAGAGGTCTTTATGAGCAGTGGCGGCGCTGGGCGAGATGAATGCGTGTCAGGCTGAATGCAGCGCAGCTGGGATCGGGGCAGGGGAGCGGTGACAGCGGGTACCAGGGCACACATCCCCGGCAGAAAGGCCATCTTTGTTCGGCACAGGTGCTGGCTGCGTCCGCTGGCTCGCACATCCTGTATGTGATTGTGCGGCCTGATGCATTATGCATGCGGCGTACGTTAAAAATCATGAGCTTCCTGTCAAAAGCTGGAGGGAGAGAGCGGGAACGCCAGTGGCCTCTGACTGGGACGCTTCAAAAGAGCTCCAAACAAGCCATTGTCGCAGCATTTAAATAGTGCACAACACATCTCTGCCCCATATTGCCAACTTATAGCCGCGGTTGGGTTTCAGTCCTCCGCAGTTGACATTAACAGTGACCTGTGTCTGAATGAGCCTCTCTCTCAGCACTGTAGATGTCTGTCATAGCTCTACGCCCAACAAAGGTGCTCTGAATGTGTTTTTGTCCAGCTTTTGTGACTCGTCTTAGTAAGGAATTGATACTTCCTCAAGGATACGTGTGAATGGAGCAGCGAGGACGGCCCTCTGCTCCCATGAGAAGATGCCTTGGCTCGGTAATTACGGAGGGATTACAATAAGCCTCATGTGTGAGCGTAACCTCCCCGAGCCTTTGTGCTCTAACACGGGATGAACTCAATACAATTAAGCCATTTTGTTTCACCCTATGAGTCCTCATTAGCATTATCTCCTCTAGTGGAGCCCGTCTCTAAGTTCTCACCGCTCTGGGAGTCTTGGACCAGACTCTCTGGAGTCTGCAGACCTCTGGCCTTCAGCCTTGTGCTGAGGTGAGGTGCTTGTGGTCCAGTTTGACCCTGTCCCCTTGGGTTTGTTGACCAATCTCCAACAGCACATCACAAACTAAGGCCATACTCTTGAAACCAATGGTTCCTTTGGAGGTTTACTTGATAATGCAGCCGGAGAACTACTTTATATCACAAGTCCACTTTAGTTATCTCTTGGAGAAGGAGACTCCGGACCTAAACACTTGGGAAATTGAACATCCACAACATTTGCCCACACACTGTACAATACCATTTCATAAAATGCGAGAGCTTTCTGCGCAGCAAGAAAGGGTTTTTGATAGGAACTCCAACTTCTGGACCTTCAAGATCCATTCAGAGAGACAGCTCTCAGTGGTGTGGCGGAAATCTGTGGAGCTCAGCTTTGCTGCTTAATGGACACCTTGTTGTTGATGTAGTATCCACATTGCCCGGCTTTAAGCCAAGATGCTGGGAGTACCTCATGCATAAGTGGGAAACAAGCCTATTCAGACACTCCAGTGCCAGACTCTAAGTGTTTTATATATGTAGAAAGTCCTTATGCTAGGCGATAATCTGTTTGACCTGGATTTGCAAAAAGATCATGCTGAATGTCGTAGGAGTTTAAAACGAAGATAAATAATGTGCCGCTGGCAGTGTGGGTTATTGATGGTGAGGTCAGCGGGGTGTCTTGTCCGTGAGAGGATCTGCCGCCTGAGGGCGAGTCTGACTGACTATCTGCAGCAGCAGGAGGGCGGTAAGAACATTAGCCATTAAACAGATCGCTTTGAACACTGTCTGGAGACCCAGGGATCAGCCGGAGCTCAGCACCATGAGGCCTAAAATGATCTTCTACTGATTGAGCCCCGCAGGTCCTCTGCAGGCATTTTGAGCTGCTGGAGAGAGAAATGCCGTAAGCGAAGCTGGATGGGGGCATTAGGACTTATATTCAAACTGGTACAAAAATGTGCAACTAACAAGTTGAGTTACACTTTAGACATTCTACTGACTATAAGTAACTTTGTAACTACATGTCAACTAAATCATGTCAACATATAGTTACAAAGGTATTAACTCTCATTGACATGTCTAAAGTGGACTATCAAAATAAGGTGTTACCTAGTGTTACCTAGACGGTATTAAAAAATGTGAAATGTTACGGTAGCAGGTTTTCTGAAGTACCGGTAGTACCGAGCAACGGGCCGACCCGGTTCTTGCGGCGCTATCCGAAAGGTGCGCACTGCGCAGCTGCGTCTTCTTCATAAGAGCACAGAGAGATGGCGACCGGCGGTGCTACTGATGAGGCGGCTCTGAATCTGCTCGCTGAAAAGAAAGGAGGAAAGAGCCACGTGTGGAAGTATTTTGTTTTTGAGGCTGATGACAAGCGCAACAGCACTGATCACCAAAAACCCATCTGCAAGCGGTGTCAACCAAGTTTTATGTCAAAAGGAGGAAATACATCGAATCTTATAAAACACCTTAAACATTGCAATTAGCTTAGTTAATCGCTACTGTGCGTTCACACCGCCGCCGGTGCAAGCGTCAAAATTCACCCTGGCAACGACGCTGTACAGAGATTTTTGGACTCTCTTGACGCTCTGACGTAGATTGAACGCTTGTCTTGTATTTAAAGGGGCTGCTAATAAACAAGCTTGAGCGGACTGACCCCACGGAGGGTATAAGTTAACCTCCTGAAATATATTGATTGTGAAAGTACGAAAGTGATCGACTTTTTTGTAGTCCATGTTTTCTTTTAAATAAAAGCCATGTGCTGCAGCTCTCTACAACACATATTTTCCATTTAATCCAATATGTGTTGATACGTCAGAATATTCTGCAGCTTTGCATGCTCTGGCGCTAAATTCAACTTAAAATTCCCGCTTATTTTTAGAAAATACATAAAGTTATGTATTGCACATTATCAGAATAAAGTTTCTTTATTAACTATTTAATGCTCCTATAGCGTTTAAAACAGGACGTAATAGTGTACTATTTTTACACCCTAGAGGCTTTTAAATGACCTGTGTAGCCAAAATATGTGTGTTAGAGAACAAATGTATGGTTAATGTTTGTATCTTTAAAATCGCTCCATCAAAAAAGCAGTTCTGGGCTATGAAGTATAGTTTGTGCTGTTTGATAAAATAAAAGTCCTCTTATATAAATTGTTTTTGTGTTGTGCTTTGGTACTGAAATTGGTACCGAGAACCATGGATTTTCACTGGTATTGGTACCGAATACTGACATTGTGGTACCGTGACAGCACTAGTTGTACCACTTTAAAACGTACAAAATAATTGTACAAAATCTGAGATTTTGTTTACAGAATGTTTAGCTCATAAAGGTTTGCCATTTTAAGAGTACAAGCATTTTGAGGCGGCGCATCACCCCTTAATCAAAAGAAAACCAAAAAATGTTTAGCTAGAATTAAGATGGTTATAATATTTAATCGCTGCCTATTAATAGTTAGTTCTTTTTCCATATTTCATTGTTGGATTCACCCTGATGTGATCATAACACCGGCTATCAAGTCTTTCAGCCTAACAAGAAAATCAATTATGTAAGCAGTGAATTTTTGGGCTTTAGTGCCATTTGCCAATAAAGATGTACCCACTGGCGGCGGTTATGAATCTGTCATCACGTCACCCAAAGTGCCAAAAGGGCGTGTTGACATTTGACGCGATTTCGACACAAATCTCCACATTTATTTGGTCAAACTCGATAACTCATCTCTATAAAGTGGTTCTCTGCAGGATGACTTCAGTGGCTAATAAAACACGGCGGTGGAGAGCTAAGGCACTAAACGGCCGGCGGCTCTGAGGTCAGTGGAACTAATCAGGCCTGCACGGCTCTCGTGATGCGCCACACTGAAATGGACGAGAGCTGCTGGGTGCTGCTTTATGGGTCTGAGAGGATTAGAGCTGTAACACCACCTACTGGGCTCAGCCCGGCTGACTCATTAAAGCCCCGTCCTGGAGGCCCCAGCATCTGTGGGCCTACCCTGCTGCCCTGTGGGCATGTGGAGCACTCAGATGACCCTGGAGCTCAGGAGAAGGATGGACACTCCAGGCAGAGGTCGTGACCTCTCCCTCTATGCCATGCTGTTTCAAGAGCTAACCGCTAACCGCTCTGACCCCCCCAAACGGACAATAGGAGGACCGGCCAACCGCCTGATAACATTCTCCCAGCCAAGACAGGAAACAAGAGGGGGCGTTTAGTGAGATCCACACCAGGATAAAAGATTTATCTGGCTGCATGTGGAAATGCCCCGAGCTGCTAGTTCTCCTGAGGGTGAAACGCTCCCTGATCAATCAAGAGGCTCTGGCAGGTACAGGACAACCGGCCCTATCTGGGCCATTCAGGGAGAGATTTGATCAGGAAGCATTCACGCTTGCCATGAGCTCTCTGCCGAAAAAAAGACTGATGACCCAGCAAGATTACTGGAGTAGTTGCAATGAAGTCATCATCGTCTCTTCCATCAAAGCAGGCATCAAAGCAGGTAGGAAGCAAAAGTTATGCCACATACAAACAGTGTCTAAACACAAGCATTGACGAAAAGTAGAATTTTCCATAAAAAAAACCTCTTTATTCCTAGAAACAATGGCCCAATTCCAACACAACCATTGCGTCTGAAGTCTGAAGCAAGATGATGTTCCTCTAGAGACACTGAAAAGCAGTGGAAACGCCGTAGACTGCATTATGAACATTTGTTGAAGCATTCTGAACACAAACACAAACCAGCATGAAGAGGCCGAAGGACATATTCTACACACTATTGAGTGGTATGATCCAGACATGCTTCAGGCGCGTCCTTCTAGTGAACAGGCCAGTCATTGTAGCACACTCTCGCTCTTGTAATAACTGGTGCAGGCTCTGCCAGTGCATTAACTGCGCTCCCATAATGCATGCATGGAGCTCAGACAGGAAGCCCAGGTCTACTGCCAATTAGCAGCCCAGCCCTCTACATGGGTGATCTGAGCGTTTCTGCTCTCTCAAATCCTCTCTTATGACGCTCTCACACTGTCTTCACAGTTCATGTGGCGAAAATCCCACTTCGGACATTTGACCCCTCATTTCTCATGTTTTTTCTTTACGGCTCATGCCTTTCCTTTAGCGCTGCTAAAGAGCTCGAAGCAGTGGAAAGCATAATATTTTCTCAAGGCCGCTGGACGCCAGGTTGCATAAAAAGGTTCCACAGCTTTTTACATCAAACATTCACTGGCAGGACCACAGAATTAGTTTGTGTTTGCCATAAATGTGCCCAGAGCAAAAGCGATGTATAAAGTTCATATATACAGTATTATATTATGCAAACAAAAACTTTTATTATGGATTCGCAATTAGTTGAGACTTAATATTAGCAGGGATTACTATTAGTTTTTTCTTAGATTTAATTCCTAAAGTGCACCTATGTAAGGTGGGCACACCTGCCGTGACAGGTAGTGTCAGGGTCACAGGTGCTTTGACCCCGTTGTCATTAAAACAAAGGGTCGACATGCGAAGTCTTTGAGGACCTGGTGGAGCTGAAGAGCTGAACAGAGGCCTGTTGTTTACTGATGCAGAGATCTGCTGAGCAGCTGTGAGAGCAGGGCTGCTGATTACAGGTTAATTACAGCTCAATCAGCGCACGCTCCAGCAGACACACACACACACACACACACACACACACACACAGAGTCAGCATCCATCCAGTGCTAATAATCTCAGAGAAAACATGTATTCTGACCTGACAACTGAGGCTTGATTTGAGTCAGAAATAGTAGAAGAGTAGTAGATGTACATCAAATCACCTTCAAAGATTCGTATCACATTGCGTGAACTGCAAAACAAACAACTGTAACTTAAATGCAATGAATGTAAACGTAAATGTTATTTGTTCATTCATACTTATTCAAAACAATGCAAAAACTATTTAATAAAAAAGAAGAGAATTAAACCAGTAGGACATATAATCTTCATAACATCAGGAATACCAGGTGAACACACACGTGTGTGTTTTGTAGTGTCACGATTAATCCCATACAAAATAAAAAGTTTCGTTTGCATGATATAGTGCGTTAAACTCATTTCATCTATCTACACTCCATACTGTACATAAAAAAGGGCTTTAAACATCTTTAAAAATAAAAAGCTTAAATGATTGCGTAAGTATTCATACCCTTATCTGGCACAGCTGAAATGTTGCTCGGGAGCATTTATACTGCTTGTAGATGTTACTACACTCCAGGTGAGGAGAACCTGTGGCAAATTCAATAGAATGGGTACGATTCCATCTTAAAAACACTAACAGCTGATAATCTACATCACAGCGAAAACCAAAGACGTCCTGAAAAAGTGTGTTCTTGGTGCTTTTCCGGTTTTCTTAATCCATCCATTAATCCATGCTAAAATGGCACATTGAGACTGATTAGGACCCATCACCCAGCTGTTATCATTGGCCGGTGTGATTACAAACTCCCGCTGATTCAGCAGCGCCTCCAACCCATTAACACCCTCGGTAAGTCAATATGCTGGGAAAAATGCTTATTAAAGTTTTTTATACGTTTCTGCCAAACTTTCCCATAGTTTCCACAAAGGTAAAGCACGTAAAGTGCCTCTCAGAGCAGCTGTAACGTTATTTATCAGAGCGGGAATGTGTTTTGGTCAAGTATTGAATTAAGGAAGTTGCGCTCCATCGATTAACGGCGTCTGCAGAGCAAACATGTTATTCTGCCGCACTGATAGCGCTGGAATGTCAAATACCTACACTCTCTCTCACACACACACATTTGTTATGTATAATAGCAGCGCAGAGACACCTGATCTTCGTGGCAACTCATGTGGGAACACAGAGATTACTGCATCATTAACCAGTCTCTCGCTCTTATTTCTTTATTAGAAGTCAAGCTTCATTATTACCACTGAATTAGCACTTAATAGACTCGAACCTATTCCCCAGGTGTTAAAGCTCCGCACCACCTGTACAGAGACATGAGATGCACCGTCACTTCTCTCAATGTTCAGATTTTTGCTCGGCAGATGAAAATGAGTGGAAAATACCCACCCTATACATTCAAAGAGGAACCCGGGCACTTGACCAGCTAGTTATCATTCACGAAACTAACTAATAATCTCATTAAACTGTTTAACAGCCTGAGCATAATAATCATGATCAGTTACGTAAACCGAGATGTGACCCTCAGTTTCCAGCGTGCTGATCTAAAGGAGATGCTATCGGCTCTCCATCGAATCGAATGGAGGCCATTGTTCCTGTCACAATGAGATGGTGAAACACAAGCTCTCCATCTCCTCAAGAACTAATGTGATAATCACATGACAGCACTACAGGCCTACAATTAGCTGCCCTGACAGCGCACTGTCATCTGGCCAGTGGCGTGACCTCTGACCCCGCCTGTAATAAGGCCGTACTGACGGACACGTGTCTGTCATTGGGGGTTTATGAGGAGCACCTCTCATTGTTACACAGGTGCTCTGTTAAAAAAGAGGGCGGGATTATAAGAAGGCTAGATTTCGCACTGCATATAGATCAGTTCAGAGTTATTTCACTGGCAGACTGAAATGAGTAAAATCCATCAATTACAATAAAAAAATATTTTTATAGAATATAGGCATCAAAGATTGTCTGTTTGAATGGAAACCTACTTTTTGAGCATGAGTTGGAATTAAACATTTGTTTTACGTAATATTTATTTACATATGCAGACCCATTGAATCAGCTCTACAGTTACAGCATGAAATACTGTTTCAACCTATTGATATATTTATTAATACTATTTAACGTTTACCTATTTTATCTCACAATTTAGACTTGATTCTGGACAAATTCCTGAATTGGGATATAAACTCATGAAAATGAGTTGTATACTTTACATTAAGTGTCCCTAACACTACTTCCACAGTAACTAGTTGTGTATGTTCAGATTAGATTAGATTCAACTTTATTGTCATTGTGCAGAGTACTAGTCCAAGACTGAGGAAATGGTTACGATGCTGCTTGTGCTACAGCTTCTCCGCCTGATATGTGACACAGATTCCTGCCGTTTGTCTGAGATCACTGGACTAATCCCTTCCGCACCCTTCTGTCATCACTCTGTCATTGTGGCATGACGCTCTCATCCTCAACAGACAGGCCCTAAGCTCGGAGACTGGGCCCGACGCCAGCAGCAGACAGACTCATGTGAAGAAGAAGAGCCGGCTGATACAGTCGTGTGTAAAATCACCACACAGGACAGAAGCCAAGTGGCCTTATTAGGCTAAAGCACACCATTGGAAATATTTGCATTGCGCCACTAATGTTTTCGTAAAATTTTCGACTGGAAAGTTGGTTTACAGTACATGTGGCATACATGTATATTATCACTTTTGTTGTATTTGTAATCTAATGAAATGTCAAGTATTTGTGCCCCAGAGTAATGAATGTGCTGTTTGGTGTTTATGACTACATGTCTTGGGTTTAGCTAAGATTCCATTTTTTACAGACTGTAAACGAATTAAACTGGCCAGACTGTGAAAGAGCAGTGTCTCGGAGAGCATCAGAACAGCTGCTGAACTGAAGGGATCCAGCAGTAACGCTCCAGATCTCCTGGACAAAACAGTGTGTCGCTTCTGTGATGGATCAGGCTCGGACTGCTTTGTCAAAACTCCTGCTCCTTATCCCGAGCCCTCGGGCACTTCCTATAATCAAAGTCCATGGCCACCCGTAGTTAATGACGCAAACGCAGAGCCGCTCAGCTGAATCAGTAGTGCAGGACTCAAGGCAAACACTGAGGTGATCAGATCAGAGCTGCTGTTTGCTGAAGCACCGAGAGGCAGGGCTGGAGAGAGAAGCGGAGGGCCGGGCCGTTCTCACCAGATCAGCTGTGCTGGACACACAGAGGGGAGGGACGCAAACACACACACACACACACACACATACAGTACACCGCAATCATCCCCCGCTTATTCAGGCAATTAACAGTTTGCTTCCCGTGAGTTCATGTGATTCTGCTACACATTATTACAGCCACATAAAATAGTACTTACAACCCCAAAAATGTAATTCAGGCAGCGGATATGCTCAATTTTATACCAAATATCAAATGAATTTAGTAGATCATTTGCATTTGTCTTATGCCGCTCTGGTATATTTGTAGCACTAGCCCAAAATACATTTTATGGGTTAAAACATTCCTGAATCAAGAGAAGTCTTGTTTTCTGAAAAAAGGGCAATTCATAAATCAGCCAATGGCCAAATAGTCTTAATTCAAAGAGAAAACTATATTTTTCTTGCCCCATTAGCAGGAAGTTCTCTTCATTTTAATAAGAACACTTCATTTAGTTCATTAAATCTTTCAGGAAACAAGACTAAATACTGTTACATCTTTTTGCTTCTCAAGTAAATGCATCTTCGAGAATGTTTAGATGTACTGGAAAACAAGACGATGAATGAGCTGCATCACACCAGCTCTTTTGGAGCACACCCCAGGTTCACTTGACGTCACAGTTTGGTTCGTTTGGATGATGTGACGCTTTTGTCCAAACTTGAGTGTGCACCGAGGAACCGTTTGGTCTTTGGGTGCAGTTCATGTGCATCCAGTCTGACAATGTCTATGTAAGTGTGTGTGTTCTCCTGAAAAGTGAGATTTTGCCTTGGACTTGGACAGAAATGGACTTGCGATGCCAGAGGTTTAAAACCCAAGGTATAAAACAAGTCTTCTCCAGCACTGTTGGTGCCTAGGACCAGGGGTAAACAGCTGCTCCATGAGGACAAAAATGTAGTTTAGAAAATATAATGAGAACACATCTAGCAGGACGAGTGGGGGCCAGTCAAACTTGGGTTTGGACCAAGTCTTGATGAGATAAAGTAATAAGCACCCTGCTTCAAGACCCGCTGCTCTGGTTCTGGACAGGTGAGTTGAATGGAAGAATGAATCCATAGGAATGGATAATGGATGGATGGATGGATGGATGGTCCATCACACAAACATAACTTGAACCTGCTGCTTCCAAGATCTGATTGGAGACGAGCCCCTGTCTTCTTTCTGCCGAAGCTCTCGGAGTGAAATCGTGTGACTTCTGGCCCCTCACCTGTACTGTACCTGAGATTACACACCTCTGCCATGAGAACTGCGAGACTGGCTGCTCCGGAGCTTCGGGTTGCAGTTGATCCGGGTATTAAAGGGATTGTAGCAAAGAAACAAGTTGAGATTTGAAAGGGCCCCTGTCTTTAATCTTTGAGAAAATGTCCTGGCTAATTCTCCCATATGGTTCGGCCTCTCCAATGACATCGGTTCAGAAGTACACGCTATAAAACCATCTCAGTACTGCATTGTCCTCCGGGTGAGCATTACAGATGGGCCGCACCACAGCCGTTTACCAAAATAAACACGGCAGTGAGCAAATTCGTCCCTGGTAACCTTTGGCAATGGCTCTGATGTTGGTAAGCACTCATTTGGCCATTGTTGCACAGCTGGAAGCGAGTAGAGCTTTTGATTGGAAGCAACCCGCTGTAACCCAACTCAGGGGCCAATTAAAGATAATTTAAGACTTAAGCAATTTCGACAGATTTCTGGAAATTACAGCCAAGGTCTTGTTGCCATCACCTCGACACGTCTGACAGGGAAAGAGAAGGATATTTTGACAGGTTTGGGCAAAAACACACAGGACAGTTGAGAGTTATGATCGGCTGACGCTGATTGGGGCCGAGGCTTGGGGTCAGGCCGGGTCTAGTTTTTCTAACTCTGGATTAACAGAAGAACGTTTTGCAAAACAGCAGCTGTCCTATCAGTCCCCAATTACTGCTACATAAACACGCAGGGGAACCCTCGGCATGGACACGCATAAGATACCGTTGACTAGGTGGTCACACGTCTCTCATTAGAAAACCTTGCGGCTGTGGAGCCAAGAAAATCAGCTTTGACAGCACAGCGGCGCGAAACAGAGCATACGAGGCCTGGTGTTCGCTGTGTCTCTGCGTCTTTGTTTAGGCTCATCTCAAGGCTCTCCGGTAAGTGTTAGAAAGAGACGTTAAAAATCATATAAACGTCATCGTTTACAAAACAGCATACCTCGCCTGAAAAAACTGCACGATATGAGGAATCTTTCATGTCTAGAGGATGTTGAAGGCAACAATATAGTATACTCTCACAGATTCAGCACCTCATGAAAGAGCTTTCTGGGACCTGGACAGTGTCAACAAGTTCCTTCCCATAGACCCATCCACCAACAGTCACATCCGATCTCTGGCCATGTGTGTGTGTGTGTGGTCTCCCCCAAGCGCTGGTCAGCCCTGAATGTCCAGATGCAGGGTTATTACCCAAGCTGGAATAAATGGTCTTCGGCCAGCTTTCCCTCATGTGAATGCTGTTTAGCAGGTTGCCTGTCAGGGCCACGCAGAAGAGCAATCCGTCTGCACATGGCACAAAACACACACACACACACACACACACTCTGAGCGAGTTGAACACAGCTTATACTGGTGCTACAGATGCTGCTCTCCGACATCCATGAGACACACGCTTTAGCAGTGCTCACTCCAGAAGAAAAGGAAGCTAGCACTCAATAACTCAGTCGAAACAGCTAATTGTCTGTATCCTGGAGGCAGGAGCGACACACTCCTGGACGGCAGCTGGAGGCCAGAAGCCTTCGGATGCAGAGCGGAGCTACAATACCACTGAACCACCCGACAGCCTATGATGACAGTCCTGTCCCGTTATTAAAACCCTGAGCTTGGCTTTCACAGCAAAAGAGAAACATCTGCTCTGACGAACGGGGGTGAATACAGGCTAATGGAATCCATTGTGAAATCTCACTCTCTTTTGTCACTTTAATTGAGGTGTAAAGTGTGGAAAACACGTCATTACTGCAGTGAGTGTCTGACTGGAGGTTAATGTTTGACGACCACATGCAACTTGCGTGTTTGTCCTTTACGAGTCGCCAGAAAGGTGTTTATTTTGAGTTTCCGTCTGCAGGTTGATGCTCCTACCTCCACCTCAAAGAGACGGCTCCCGTCCCGTCCATTTGTGTGGTGCCTCAGTCTCGGCTGAGTAATGACTCACACCAACACACGGGCTTCAAGATGACAATAGTTTAGATAGTACAAATACATATGTAAAGAACAAACGTGCAACAGGACTAACAGCACTCTTGGTAAATAAAGTCTTACACTTTATATTAAACAGACAGCTGCTCTGGATTTAGTATGTAGTTACTCTGATGTCACACAGCAGTGGGCAGTAA
>JAUYWG010000033.1:21959601-22031240 GCA_034779775.1 Enteromius afrohamiltoni
AGATAGATAGATAGATGGATGGATGGATGGATGGATGGATAGATAGATAGATAGATAGATAGATAGATAGATAGATACATAGATACATAGATAGATGGATAGACAGATGGATAGACAGATGGATGGATGGATGGATGGATGGATAGATATTATATATGGTTAGGATTAGGGTTAGGTTAGGAAGCACAACCAGAACTTTTATTAATCAGGGATGCATTAAACTGATCAGAAGTGACAGTAAAGGCGTTAATAATGTTACAGTAGACTCCTGTTTCAAATAAACGCTGTTCTTTATCTGAATCCTGAAAAACTAAACGGGTCACATTTTCCACAAAATTATTGAGCAGCACAACAGTTTTCAGAAACGTGTGTTGAGCAGTAAATCAGTATAGTATTCTGATTTCTGAAGATCATGTGACACTGCAGACTGGAGTAATGATGCGTGACATCACAGTTTGACACAGAAACAGCTATTCCGAGTTGTTGACATCGCTGTATTCCAAACACATGAATGCATCCCGGTGAGCTGGTTTTAAGAGCGTGAAGTCATACTGACACCAAACATTTGAACATTTAATATCCATGATATAAAAGTGGTGTAGAAGCGTGGCTTTCCTCCTGAGGTAATTGTGGTAATTTGGCGATACCGAGGGAGGGCAGACGCACATCTGCGATCTATTAAACGTGATATTTCAGGTAGCTCATGAGGAACACATGTGTAGACCACGTTCTGCCCAAAATTACATTTCCACAACATTACTTGCACAAATAAACACGAGGAGACCGAGCGAGAGGAACGGAGCAATCTCTGTGTCCCCCGCTATCACAGATGCTGTTGGAGTTACTACTGATGTGCTTTCAGCATCTAAGAGTTTCAAACTTTTTAATAAACGTACATCCTTAGCTTCACAAAATCTCACTTAAGTGACAGGGAGAAATCCATATACGTATCCTAAGCTAGAGGCAATGAGATGTAAACAAAAAAACATACAAAAATCTATTTTCATGTGGCAAATAAATTGTAAATATAAATAAATGTTGTTGTTGTTTATCAATCAAGAGGCTTATAAGACAAGTTTTCTTTTTTCAGCCAATATCAGGTGCATGACTGAAAAAAAAAAGTCTGCACAAAAAGCCACTGAACATTAGCATCATTATTTACAGACACGTGAAAACTGTAATTAGCGGTCACGAGAAAGTAAAGTTTGAGCGGGAGCGAGCCTCTGAGCTCGTGTCGCCCCCTATCGGTCCGAGAGCGCGCCGACACTCTCCCGAGATTCACACATTCAGAGTGTTACACTGACACATGCAGAAGACTGAACTCGTTGAGACGGAGCACGTAACAAAAGCAGCAGCACGTCAAGATTTTACCTGTGCATGCAAAATAAATCATTACAGTGAGCGGTCTGCTATCTCTACCAGCTGCTCGGGATTGCTTTCTCTGGGCTAACTTTCCTGTTGCATTCTGACCCAGATATGATCACATATCTGCGTGCTTTTTTCCTAGTGTCGTCTAAACACAAATAATCAGATGAGCAGCAGATTTAAAGAGATGCAAAAGCCTCCAAGTTCTTTTAAAATGAGTCTATTTCAGTTCATTGGTTTGCCACGGCTGAACATGCACGCAGGAGTCAGATAAACCTATGTAAAGTCACTTAGAGGATCGTTTTATATTATATAATATGTTGACTATGTTTTTTCTCAGTTTTGCTGTTTGCTTAGTCTGAGCGCGCGCGCGTGCGTGCGTGCGTGCGTGTGTGTGTGTGTGTGTGTGTGTGTGTGTGTGAGAGAGAGAGAGATCGGGTTCTGCTCCTCCTCCTCTATTCATCCGTATATAAGGGATGTGATTCGGTGGGAGAGAGAGCAGAACCTCTCTACACCTCCACACACACTCACTCAGTCACTCAGTCAGGATTGGTCCTCGTCTCAGTGATATATGTGTCGCCGTGTGACTTTCCTCACCTGAACCGAGCAGCTCTGAGGGACTTTGGACACCGTTTTGCGCTTTTACGCACCGCCGCAGGAGGATTTTACAAAGTCTGCAGCACTCGCTCTTCTGCATGAATCTCTTCGACTCCTGCCTGAAGATGAGCGCCGAGCAGGACAAGAGTCTCTCCGACGCGCCCAGCCCGAGCATGTCCGAGGACTCCGCGTCCGGGTCGGGCTCGGACAGCGAGAGCAGCCGCCTCGCGGACTTCAAGAAGGACGGGGAGGGAGACAAGTTCCCCGTGTGCATCAGGGACGCGGTGTCCCAGGTGCTGAAGGGCTACGACTGGACCCTGGTGCCCATGCCCGTGCGAGTGAACGGCTCCAGCAAGAACAAGCCGCACGTCAAGAGACCCATGAACGCCTTCATGGTTTGGGCTCAAGCCGCGCGCAGGAAGCTGGCGGACCAGTACCCGCACCTGCACAACGCCGAGCTCAGCAAGACCCTCGGGAAACTCTGGCGGTGAGAGAGGGTTTACTGTGTTTCGTCTAGTCAGAGCAATGCTGATTCATGCAGCAAAACTTTGCACTGCATTGATTTATATGCAACGGTTATAAAACAACACTCTGAGAAGCTATTTGGGAAATAATGGTAATTTAGCTTCATTAACTAGTTGGTACAAACCTTTAGTTTTAATAAATGATGTCGATGCTGTTTTGTTTATTTTCTGGGTGTGCTTAAAACAACACAGATATAAAAAAAATCGCATAGGGGGTGAATAATCCTATTTCGTTACTTTTTGTTTGCTTAAGCAAAGATAAGATGACTATTCGTGCTCCTTTCAAGATTGCGGAGTGTTAACTGAGAGTAATGCTGTGATGTTTGTAGGTTACTGAACGAGGGAGAGAAGCGTCCGTTTGTGGAGGAGGCTGAGCGGCTGAGGGTGCAGCACAAGAAAGACCACCCCGACTACAAGTACCAGCCCCGGCGGAGAAAATCAGTGAAGAACGGCCAGAGCGAGAGCGAGGATGGCGAGCAGACCCACATCTCCCCCAACGCTATCTTCAAAGCCCTGCAGCAGGCCGACTCTCCGGCGTCCAGCATGGGCGAGGTGCACTCTCCGGGAGACCACTCAGGTACTTGACCCTCCTGCGGGAACAGCAGCGCTTGGAGCCTGCTCGTAAATCTTATCTGCCGTTGCTGTATCTTTATTAGGCCGCGCTAGACTTTGAGCATGTGAAATTGGTCGTGATATGACGTCACACTGTACGGCGTCAACGCATGAACAGTAGAAATGTAGAAACGCAGTCACACGTTCTTTTATTTCATCTACAAGATCACGCTGAGCTGCTGTTGGTCACACAGTTGACAGGAAGCGAATTCGAAGAGCCAGGTTTTTTCTCTCGTGTTAAAATGTGCGTGCTACAGATGCTAAAACGACTTGTTTTATGACGTGTGTAAACGCGATAGACGCAGCGTGAGGTCGTGTTTATTTTAGAACATGCTTCGAGATGATTATTAGATGAAAGGAAACTCTTCAGTTCTGCTGATGTTAACGTGATTTCATTCTTCCCTCCAGGGCAGTCCCAGGGTCCCCCCACTCCTCCCACGACCCCCAAAACAGACGTGCCGTCCAGCAAAGGGGATCTGAAGCGCGAGGGCCGCCCGCTGCAGGAAGGCATCGACTTCGGCGCCGTGGACATCGGCGAGCTGAGCAGCGACGTCATCTCCAACATGGAGCCTTTCGACGTGCACGAGTTCGACCAGTACCTGCCCCCTCACGGACACCCGGGGGTCAGCGGCGGAGCGCAGGCTGCGTACCCCGCAGGCTTCGGCCTGGCCGGGCAGCCCGGGGGAGGCTGGGTGTCCAAACCGCACTCCGGCGAGCCGGGCCCAGGCCAGCAGCGGACGACGCAGATCAAGACGGAGCAGCTGAGCCCCAGCCACTACAGCGAGCAGCAGCAGCAGCAGCAGCAGGGCTCTCCGCAGCACGCGGCCTACGGCTCCTTCAACCTGCAGCACTACAGCGGCGGAGGCGGCTCGTATCCCGGAGCGGGACGGGCGCACTACGACTACGCCGAGCACCAGAGCCCCGCCGGCTCCTACTACAGCCAGTACCCCGCCTTCAGCTACCAGAGGCCCATGTACACCCCCATGGCCGACACACACAGTCCGCAGCACTGGGAGCAGCAGCCCGTCTACACCCAGCTGTCCCGGCCCTGAGGGGGGGGGGGGGCAAACGAACTCTGAAACACTGTGCCTTCTAAAAAAACCAGATCGGAGTTGTGATTATATTTTTCTAGATATAATGAGACAAGAGAATCCTCTGTGAGGACAGATTCCAGATAATTATTTTAGTATGTACTGTGTATGTGTGTGTATTTTGTGTCGGGGGATTCGTACGCAGCCATCTGATGATATTTTTGTAAAGACTGGATATTTTCCTCTGTGTATATTTGTGGGGGTTTCTTACAACGTGGGCGAAGCGTTGAATGGTGGGACGTCCGGTCGACTGCTTCTAGAGTCCGTGCCTATATCTCTCGTTTCTGTGAAAACTGCCTCTAGAGTCCGTCTGTGCCTGTAGAGATCAGGCTCGCCATTGGCCCGATTGTCATTCCTCCAGTCTTAACTTCTTTAATTTATTCATTAGCGTTCATTTGACTTGAAAAGTAATACTATTTTGCGTTTTTATCATTTACTTGGCCTCCGTACGACTAATTTGCGATGTTTCCGGAGATGATTGCGATTTAGTTGTAGCGCCAGCTTTAACCATCTTGTTTATTTATCGTTTGTTAATGCTTCCATTTAAAAAAGTCTAAGTGTCTAAAAATGTTAAATCTAGTTGACTTCTGATTGTGAAACTTGATCAAGCCTTTCGTAGAAACAACTGGAACTTGTGTTTTTCTTTGGTTCTCAAACATCTGCATCTCTACAAAAACACACCAGCATTTCTTTCCTTTCCCTTGTTTTTTTATGTCATAAAGAGAAACTGTAAAACATGCCACCGTCTATCTTTTGTATCATATTGTTTGCAATAAAAAGAAAGATATTGAAATTGTCCTTTGCTTTAAGACTTCTTGTGAGAAGACATTGACACATTATTATAGCGCTTTAATTGAACTTGTTTAGAGTTCATATTAAATAAGACACTTACACACCACATGACTTTTATTTTGCTTTGGTACAGCACATGTATGATCATTCAAGGTAACGTCAGCGCTTGAAGGAATAGTTTACCCCAAAATGAAAATGTGCTCATCCTCAGGCCATCTGATGTAGAGCAAGTCATATCATGACAGTTCTCCAAACCTAAAATGTTTGAAGACATTTTCATTCACCGTGTTTGAACTCAATCCTTATCCAGCTGATCGGACTGGACAACAAAACAGTTAGTTAGTCCACATGTATAGTCGTACGAGATTCAATGCTTTATTGTTATGAGCTCACCAAGAAAAAATGGTACGGCTATAAAAGCACTGAATGTAAACACAGATAAGGTACAGTGAGTGCCGTGATGAATCAGCAGCATGCAGCTCCTGTCTGAGGATCCCACTCAAGCTGCTGTGAGTAGTCCCGTTCACGAAGGAGTCTGTGTCATACAGCCTCGGGCCAGATCTCTGTACCTCAGAGAGCAAACAGACACAACACGGAGCGCTGTAACAGGATCTGCCGTACGTACATCCCAGTAGTGGCTCAATACGACCTGCCGCTTCTTTAGATACAGTGAGTGTGTGAGGCTTCAGGAGCTCGTGTGTTTGCTTGACTGGAGGCTGAAATCATAACAAATGCATTTTTATGCCTTGATATAATGAATTCTCACCCCTAAACGGCTCCACCGTGATGTTACCTTCAAATCCTGTTAATATAAAGATGTTTTCTGTTTAGGCCCTAAATATTCTGGAAATTGAGATTTGAAGCGACTTTGCTTCTCGAGTAAATGCATCTTGGTTGAAGAGTTTTTAGGTTCGTTCATAATGGAAAACCCAATCCTCTCAATCAAAAACCATATTGATGTACAACAGCTCGACAGGTATTCAGTTTCTGCAGGCTGAAGAGCCTGTATACGTGTGTTTGGGGTTTGGTTTCACCCCCCGTGCGCCCTCTCTTCCTCTCTGCTCTGAGGACAGCGTGTGTGAGCGGACACGCTGCTGAAACACACGCCCTGTTTACCGCTTCCACGTTTATCGTCCAGCTACTATTGTGTCTGAGAGCAGATGTAAAACATACGCATCTATATCTATATATATATATATATATATATGACCTGGCACACGTGCGCGCGCCGTTTGGCTTCTCTCTTTTGAGTCGCTGTTAGCCTGAAGGCTTTTCATCAGGAGACAGTTGTGCGCTGCAGGCTGATCCCAGAATGCACTGCAGCTGTGTTGAGACACCGAGCTGGAGCGAATGGAGAGCTTTGCGAGGCAGCTGTGAGGAACAGGTGTGAACAGAAACGAGCAGCGCCATGTGTGCGACACATACATCTGTCCAAACCAGAGAGGACAGAGCCGTGTGTTCAGCGTCCTCTCCTGTGAGGGTGACCCATTATAAGAGACCGAACCGATCTAAACAGAGATGATTATGTTCAGAGCAGAGTGTTTCTGACTCTGGCACTCCTGATCGATGACCGCTGCCGAAACACTGGAATTCTCTCCTCAACAAACACAAAGCGCGCTGCTCTGGCCACAGAGACGCTATCCTCTTTCTGAAGCTCCCAGTTTCGCCCTCGATCACCGCGCCGACATTTGGCTGCCAGATTTCTACCCCCAACCCTCGCAGATGTCTTTAAAGCCATCTTTTATTTGTTGTACTACAAATCGGCATGCTCAAACCTGGTTTTGGGGTTATGGAGGCTCGCCTCGCAGGGCAGGCTAAGCAAACAGCTGTCACTTCGGGGAACGGCCAATCAGCAAAGCCTAGAAATCCACTTGTCATGCACTGGCTTCTTGTCAAACATCAGAACGCTCCCAACGTTTGCTGGTTGCGTCTGCGATAGTAAAACTCGTATTTCAAAAGCGCTGCGAAACATTACCTGAATGTTTACAAGAGTTCTGGACCCGTGAGTCAGCGCCAAGCTGTTTTAAAGGCCGGCCATGAGAACAGAGTCTGCAGCCTGCTCCAGGAACACACTGCTGCATATCAATGACGCTGACGGAGAAATCAAAAGAGAGGGGGGGAGCCGTGAAGGAAGGGGAAAAACACAAAATAAAAAACAAAAAAAAGCCACGAATGGCTGTGAAATATGGCAGAAAGGGAGGCAGGGGAGGGAGGCCATATTGTAACAATCTTATTCTGCGGTCATTAATCGTATCCTGCTGTTCCTGCCTCCCCGGCAGTGTGTGCAGAGCGTATGTCAAACACATTTCCCCTCTCTCCCCAGGCGTGCGCCGCTGCCGCACAAAGACCACGGCCCGAGAGCTCGGCTCTCAGACGACGCGCTCAATGCCTTTCCCCCCTCATTCTCTTCGGCCACAAAGACCTTCCACCATTTTGAAAAGCTCAGGCATGCCGTTCCCAGCTGTGTTGAACTTTAGAAAGTTACAATATTGCGTTACGCTGTCGAAAAGGAAATAAATAAAGGGTTGGTTCACCCAAAAATGGAAATTCCGTAGTCATTAACTACTCTCTCACTCGTTTCAAACCCCCTTCGTTCATCTTCGGAGCACAAATATTGCTGATGATATCAGAGAGTTATCAGACCCTCCATAGACGGTGATAGATCCAGAAACATAGTACAAACAGTCCATATGCGACATCAGTGACTCAGTGACTTTAGAGTATCTTTTTTTTTGCGCAATAAAATCGGAAATAACATCGTTTAACTGAAGAAAAATGGCGGAAGACATATCACAACGTACGTGTATGCTTTCCTCGGGCCACAAACAGCATGCTTTCACCCCGATATAAACAAGGCTGATTACGTTACACTGCCTGTCCTTCGGGGGAAAAATTGGATCAGGTTTGGTTTTCGAAGTTTTTGCATCCACGGCAAGCTCTTTGACAGGAATGGATAAAAAAATTTGGGGCTCGGTTTGCAATGGCTTTAATTGCTTTTGCGTTACTTTCTGTTACTTTGTTATGCTTATTACCAAAAAACCCAAAAGTTATATTTTTGGCAGCTGTAAACACCCTTTCATACCAAGAGTGGAAGGCTTCTCTCAACACAGAGACAGCAGAGATGTCAAGTAAAAACTCCTTCTGAATTTAAAAGTAATGAATTACTTTAATAGGTCCTTGAAAAAAGGGTAACACTTTAGTACAGGGAGCGATTCTCACTGTCAACCAGTTGCATGCCTATTAATGACACATTGGCTGTTCATTAGCTCGAGTAAAGCATTCCTAAGCACACCTAAACCTAACAACAAGCGGAGCAGCAAATAAAGAATTTATTGAGGGTGATTGAAAAAAGTAATTCACTAAATCACTTTTGGTGATGTATCACCCCTAACGCTCTGGTCTAGAAGCAGCTCACCCTGCCCAAAACCTTAACCTTTAAAAGTCACGTAACAATGGATTAGGTCAGTGCTAAAGGGAAAGTCTGCTCGGCTTCCAGTGTAAGCAGCACATGGGAAATACTCAGACCCAATTCCAACACACATGACATTTGAAAAGTACAGATATGAAGCTTTCCTTCTGGGAATGTGAGGGAAAATACAGGCTCCAGACCAGGTTATAAAACGCTGATTCATTCCAAAAAAAAAAAAAAAAGTAGCAGTTCAAAACCTCGAGTAAGTAGAAAGATCTTGAGTTTCAGTTCTGCGCAGCCTTGACATTTTCCCCCTCATGCTTTGAGAAAGCCCTTTCAGTTGTACACTTCTCACAAATCACACCATTTCGAGTTGGTCTGTAGATCCTCAATTCATGCAACACAAGCACATTTCTGTGTGAAACGTAAATGGTCACTGTACGAAAGATGGACAACACTTTAGTAGCTTATTAGCGTGTTACCAGAATATTGGCTGTTCATTAATGCAATGCCATATTCTAACATAGCATAACTACTACCACGGCCGTGCTGTTATTAATGAGAAGCACATTAGGAGTTTACAGAGGGAAAACTACTCTCTAATCTGATTTCTGTAGAAATCTCGAGTTCTTAATTACCATTCTTAAGTACCATTATTACGTAATCTTTATTGCTGGTTTTTACGAATGATTCACCCATTAATCTCTTCTGCTTTTGTTTCACGGATGAAAATATGGCTGGTACGCCTGACGCTGGGTATAATAATGCAGTGTAAAGTGACTCTCTGAGGGTTTCCTGTGTTGGAGGCAGTGGTCACCTACTGTGGAAGTGAAAGCATTGCCTTTGCCCTTCGCACGTGATTCGCCCTGCCCTGCTTGTGTCAACGCATGAGTCCTCTTGGTTATCCACCGCTGGGTTCCTGGACTCGTCATCTGTCATAGTGATTGACGGCTGACGCCTCACGCCGCTGACTGACGAGTAAACACTCTCTCTGGCAGCACGCGGAGCGTACATCTTGACTCAATTTGACACAAGTGTTTTCTGAGCTGCCGTTCAGTTTTACTGCGCTCATCTCCAGGAACACGGGCAGGGATTCAACAGTAGGTCAGAAAGAGGAACATTCTTCTTCCTACTGGAACTTTCCACCCATCTGCTCCCAAACAAATTGCACCAGCAATTTTAGTTTAGGAGATGTTAAAAAACGAGTGGGAGAAATCCCAACCAATGCTGTACGAATAACTTTTAGTTCAAAGAGATACTCTTTGCTACAAAAGTTCTTATCCCAGACTATGCATGAGCATTAGCAGAAAACGGCTAACCATTCTTTTTGGATAGTTTGACACATTCAAGGAGCAGGCCGGAGCCGCACTGACATTCACCTCTTGAGCCACTCAATTGCAAACGGAAACAAACAGGCATAATCTGTAGAGCAAACACTTGTTTTTCTGAAGCAGCGCTAAATGTAATTTGATTTTCAGCGTGCAGCAGGATGACTGGCCGTAGGAGGCTCCTGACACATCTCTTGACCTGCGGTTGACAGGCTCTGATGGATTGGGTTGAGCTGGACTCATCCATCAGACAGTCATCAGATGGGTGCTGTTGTGTGGAGGACACCCGCCGTGCCCGCGCTACAGCCAGACACCACAAATTCACATCACACATTACACATCTGATGCGGATGGGCTGCGTGAAGCCTGTGGATGAAATGAAGGCCGGTTCACACCAAGCACGTTAACGCTAACGATAAAAATGTAGTTCTTAAAAGCAGTGGCCACACCAAAACTGTAACGATAAAGGCACAGAGAAACGATAGCGTTGGTATCATTTCAGAACTGATGTACGATACAAACATTGACAACCAATCACACACTTGGGCGGGGGCTATAGAGACAATGCTAACATCAGTATTTTCAGGCCAGTGGGACGGTGATCTCAGGATGTATACGACGAGTCTATGCCACAGTGAATCGTCACTCAGTGGCGCATTAGTCCAGCGGCCGGACAGAAGCCTGACAGGTGGCGCCGCACATCACCCGTCCAACACACGCCACTGTAGATCACAGCCGTCATATTTCCATATTAGCCGAAGGCACCTGGACTCATGAGCAAGCCCGGCAGCAGCTGAAGGCCTGCATTTGTTTCAGACCTCATCCCCGTCTCATTTCACTCAACTGATCTTCACAGGAGTCAGGTTACACTATATTTTGATGGTCCACTTCAGATTTTCTGCTGACTACATGTCAACTACCCTAACTCTCAGTAGAATGTTGGACTGGTAGGTTAAGGCTAGCAGAATAAGTTACTTAGTCAGCAGAGACTGGGAAAATCTTTTCTTAAGTGTCTTGTTTAAGCTCAGGAGGGAAGTGTGGGAAAATAGGAATTTTCAAAACCTCCTCAGAGACTTTAAATGAATAAAATCATACGAGCAGCCAAAGACATGGCACATCATTTGTGTTTTAGTGGTGTTTGCCAAGGCCAGCATTACTATCAGTCATGTTTATGGTTTGGGATTTGAACAAACTTCGGCTGTAACTCATGCCACCTGCCGATTGATGAATGGATGAAAAAACAGATTTTTTCTGGTAACACTTTATTTTGATGGTCCACTTTAGACATTCTACTAACAGTAACTCAACAGCTCCATGTCAACTAGCAGTCATTGAGTACTAGCAGACTGTCTAAAACAGGCACAACATACTACATACTGACCCTAAACCCACCCTAACTAGACTACTCTGAGAGTTAGCCGACACGTAATTATGAATGAATGAGAATTAGTCAACATATAGTTACTTAAAGAATGTCTAAAGTGGACTAACCCATTTTCTAGTGATTTCTTGCTTGTAAAACGTGTAATTATCCATTTACTTATTGATTTTTGTTACCTAATTATTTTACCCACCGGTTATGTATTGTCTTATTATGTGCACGTCCTGAAAATAAAGCTCAATTGAATTTGAAGAAAAAAAAAAAACTAGGCATGCATTAAAAAAGGGAACTGAGCAGATTGTAGAGGTCAGATTGTCGTCTAGAGATATTGGGCAGGTTATTTTGCCTTGGGTCAGTCACGAAGCTCTAGAAACCACCCTAAAAACACCAGAAACAAACAAGCCGGTTTACCTGTGCGGATCTTCAGACGTTTACTGACTGTTAAAAACACGAGTCCTGCTGGACCCAGCTCTGAGATCAGTGAATCATCAAAACCTCCCTGTTTACGCACAAAATAACACACGCTGCAGGCCAAGTAGCGCAGAGAGCACGGCAATGATTTCATAGCAGCTCTGGAAATAGATATTCTCTTATGATGATGAGTAATCCGTTACAGATGCTCAGAGAACAATCGCCTCTAAACACCACAAGCCTTACAGTACGTCCATGAACAGCACCGCATGATCTGCTCACTACCTAGGGAACATTTAAGACATAAGGAGTGAGCTCTTCCGGTTATAAAGAGATCAGGCTATGCCAGAAGGCACAAGCTAAATGCACTAGTAAGTCCTAATAAAACCTGCAAGTGCGGTTATTTTTTCAACGGCCACATTATTTGAGCTATCATTCATATCTGTCAGGGATTTGTTCAAACCCCTAACCGTAAGCATGAACAAAAGTAATGATTTGCGGTTTGGAGATTACATCTAAAACCACTACGGCGCTTGAGTATGAGAGGGAAAGTTTGGAGCTCCACAGAGACTGAATTCATAATTACATCAGCTGGTCTGCTGCTCACACACACACACACTCTGCCCAGAGCGAACTCACATCCAGCTTAGTTCTGTTCAATCTGTCAGCGTTATCTGAAACGGGCTGACACGTGACGGTTCTAACAGGGCAGATGATATTACGGCAAAAATGAAGCCCTGCCGATTATCAGTATTAAACGTTTCCAGCCGAAGGTTAAACTTCCATTTGACTCTATTAATGTCACTTCAAAACGCGTTCAGTTCCTGATATGGGGGAAATAAGAGCGGGCGATGAGGTAGTGTTGAATATTCATTTCTCCATTAGCATTTCCCTCTGTGTTTCTCACAGCGTTTGGGCTTTGGTGAATTCCCATAACCCCCGTCCCGATGAACCCTCCCACATATGACACTACAAATTAATCAAGACCCCAGAAACCCCTCCAGCCACTCCATCACAATGAGCCTCACCCCCACCGGCCCCGCGCCTGTCTCTACTGGCAATTAAAACTCACAGCAACTATGTGCCAACTCTCTCTCTCTGTGTGTGTGTGTGTGTGTGTTTTGGGATATTTTATGAACAACACCGAGTCTCCAGAAGTAAGCTATATCTGCTACTCAAACAGCTACTCATTCAGAATGATTTTTTTACATGCTAGAAGGATAATAAAGTCATTTACCCATGTATGCAAATGACGTGGTGAAAGCGTCATTTTACTTTCATTTAAAAGCTAAAAAGTAGTGCTGCCAATCAAATAATCACATCCAAAATAAAGTTTTTTTCACTAAATATATATATATATGTGCTGCGTGTATTTATTAGGTATATATAAATACAAACACACACACACATATATATATATATATATATATATATATATATATATATATATACTGTATGCAATTGTATTCATATATATAATAAACTCATACATAGTATGTAAAGAAAGACTTCAGTTAATCGTGATGAATTGTTGGACTAAAAACACTACAAAAACGTCTTTCAAAAAATATCCATGGCGCAAAATCTGCCTCTTTTAGTGAATAATTAAACAACTTTAATAATAGCTATTATGACATCACTTCTATATTTCTTGTGTTTCTTTCTTTCTCTTTTTGACAGACACCAGAGCACGCATGAGGAGTGACAATGTGCTTGATTTTGGGGGAATTGTAAAAACCGTTTCGCATAATTATACATAGTGTTTATGTCATGCAATGAATTAAGTTTATTTCACGGCTTAAAGAAATGACAAGTTTGATTCAGCTGTCGCAAACTCATTGACTTTTGAAAACCAGGTTCATATTTGACCAGGAAACCAGATGTTCTGATAATAATTGTTACTGAAGATGAATCACATGCTGTATTTATAATTTGTAAGCTACTTTTAATAAGTTACTGTCATATAATAATGTATATTAGTGTACAGGTTGAGTGAACGTGTGTGTGTGTGTGTGTGTGTGTGTGTGTGCTGGCAGTGAGGGGGGTTGGATCAGCTGTGTGTGTGTGTGTGTGTGTGTGTGTGGGCATGTGGAGGCTGTGTGTGGGAACCCCGTGCTCCTCTCTTCTCATACATTGTTCCGCTGCTCCTACAAACCGTTAATTCTACAAAAGATGCTCAGGCTATTGTAGAGCAGGACAGCTGAGGAGAGGACGGGGGGGGGGGGGTTGAGGGGTCCCCTCCTGGCCCTCTGCTCCGGCCCGCACTCAGGCCCTCTCCAGCGGATTTGCTCCGGCTGGATTTTCTCCTACAAATGATGTAAGAGGCTCCCGCCGCTGCAGCTCATCCCAGGGATGTAACATTTTCATTGCGGTCCGGGCGGCAAAGAGCTCACTAATGGAGGCCATTGTGATGCAAATGACAATTATTTTTTTAATTAAGACTGGGGAGTGCAGAGACGGGTGGAGAGAGGTGGAGCCGACAGACATCCTCACCGGTCCTCTCTCTCTCTTCAGTTCTCTGTGCAGTTAACAGATACCAAAGGAGCACATTTAAAACACACTAATAGAACTTCAACAGGTCTGAATCAAAAACAAACAGAACTTAACTTCAGCGCATCCATAATAAAAGTATTTATGTACATAATATATGAGTGTAAATCAATATATACACAATAAACACACATATATAATCTACACAGAAACATTTATTTTCTGCATTATATATACATTTTTACAATCATTTTATTTCAATGATTTTTTAATTTACCAAAAAAACTCATTCTGTCAATTACAAGGAAATAAGAAAGTCCATAGCCTCTTGGCTGTTCTGCAGTATCGCTATTTTTAGTTAGTCGCTCCACCCGAGCAACTTTGCTGAATAAATAAAACATTTCAAAACTGTTACTGGTAATGCTTCTCTCGCCTCTGGTTGTATTTGTGTGTAAACTTTATTTTTTGAATAACCGCATTTCATCACACGCCGCAAGCCAGCCAATGCTAAACACTGGTCTGTGGAGGTAGCACGATGATGGGGACAGGTTAAAGCCTGAGAACCTTCTCTCCCCCAGCACTGCTGCTGGTGGTGTTGCCACCCCTGCAGATTAAGCCTCTGTCTGTTTTTGTCCCCAGCACAAGAGCCTGTGGCATTCCTTGGCGGCAAAGCCCTGCGCGCCGTCACATGGTGGAGATTAGCCAAACTAAGACCTCAATAGAATGCTCACTTTACCCCCGCCGCCTCCGTCCGCGGCAGCAAAAATAATACGTCTGCCTGCGCCCAGTGTAGGAGTCTAGACACCAATATGAAGCGATTGCGGAAGATTTGGGTTAATTGTGCCAGATCGTTCATTGTGGCACTGGTGGTGGCACACATGAATATACATCGAGAGCAAACGCGAGGTGTGTTTCTCACAGGCGGGAGGGAGGAGACCACATCCATCGGCCATCCTAAAGCTGCTGTAACACAAGATTCAGGAGCTGCTGGTGCCCCTCCTCGCTGCCCCATTCGCTAGCGCTTTGGAAAACCGTGCTGCATCACACATCCACAGAAACTGAGAGCTCATGCTAATTGGTCGTCTGCAGGGCAGCGCCTCCTGCCCACTTCTGAGGTTGGCAGATGAAACCACCTGAGTCTGAGTTTGACCCAGACATGTAACAGCAGACGATGCGTTCATTGCTAATGATGATACATGGGGCCATCGTCCAAGAAACCACAGACTTCATTTTTAATTCCTGGTTTCTCCAAAGAGCATGTTTTTGTGCAATGTTCCCTCCGATTTCTTGTTTCTTTCGCTTTCTCTGTTGTGCTGTATATATTTAATTTGACCATTGATGTAACGAAATGATGCACTTTTTAAGTTACCTGTGAAAATATGTATTTTAAAATATAATAAAAAAAAAAAAACAAGCAGATACTGCTCATAATTTTGAGATTATTTAAGAGGTTTATAATACACTGTAACATAATATAAAACTGAAACATTTGAACTGAGAATATAATAGAATTAAATAGAGTAGAATAAAAGCAAAGTTAACTATTTTAACTGATAGAAGGAATAGAATAGAATAGAATACAAACTAAAGCATTTAAACTAATAGAGTGGAATGGAATGGAAAACAAACTGAAGCATTTAGCATAATATAATAGAAAACGTGAAGCATTTAAACTGATATAATGGAATAGAATAGAACAGAATTAAAAAACTAAATTTAAACTGATAGAATGGAATGAAATATAAACAAACGGAAGCATTTAAACTAATAGAATTAATAGAATAGAACACAATACAATACGACAGATTAAAAAACAAGCTGAACCATTTAAACAGACAGAATAGAATAGAATAGAATAGAATAGAATAAAGCTATAAAACAAACAGAAGCATTCAAAATCTGTAATCAGAAGAAAGAAAAACAATTACATGAATGTATTTCTTATCTAGTTAATGGTGTTTTAGGCATGAATTGCAATTATTTTGCACTTACTACAATTCAATAAAAAATTTTTTGCGTGTGTATGGCACATTATTTCTTCTGCATCAGTCACAATATGTATGTGTGTAGCTTATAGGGAACATTGACTTTGTTGTGCTTCATCTTTGTTTTCCACTAATTTGCCGGCACTATTGGAGTTCCTCTGGTGGCCCACATTAACAGCTCCATCATCCCTGCTTTCTCTTTCCCTCAGTCTGTTCCTCTCCGGCTCTGTGCAGCCTCGGGCGCTCTCCGGCACGTTAAGCGTTCAGGTTCACACCATGAGAGCCTTCGCGGCTCCACCAGCAGCAGTTCTGCTGAGCTCATGGGCCAAGCGAGGGCAGCTCTGTGACGTCCGTAAATCACAGCACTCACATCCACTCTGAAAAAAACAAGCCTTCTCCTGGGTACTACTCGTTGTCACCGCAGAAGGTCCTGCTCTCCGCTTTGGCAGCTGAGAACGTTCTTAAAACCCCTACATAAGTCATATGCTTTTGCAATAAGAGCCTATAAAGTCAGGCAGGGCTAATAAAGGTAGATGGATGGCAGCGATCGACTTGGATCAGGGAGACTGTGGGCGTGTGAAAGGCAGTATGGGAGTGGACGTGAAGGCTTTGCTCTTTTCTCACATTGAGTGTACGGCTCTTCTCGGCTGTGGCTTTGAACAGACAAGCCTTAATGATCGCCTCTTTGGCAGTTGACCCATTTCTCCCCATCTAAAGGCTGGCTTACCCAGACGAGTCACATATATTGTTTTGGCGTACCGCACGGTAATCCTAATTTATGATGCCCCGGGGGAACGAGATTACAAAGCCTGAGCGATTTGACGAGTGAAGTTACTGGAATTTGAACAACTTCAACTAGCGACCCTGCGGCTGACCTTAAATTACACAGTACACGCTTGCGTGAAACCTTGGCAGAAACGCGAATGTTTGCCAGCTCAGTTGCACACACATGCAGTTACACAGGGCAGTGCGGTCATGGTACAAACACAAATGGTTGGCCGCTCACATCTAACATGGGGTGAAGCCAGGTACCTGACCATAGGAAGCCAGCAACTGATCCAGTGTGCCCAGTTTAGCATTAAAAACAAACTCCCAAATACAGCTACAATGCTGCACTGTTTCTTTAATGAAATAAATTCACCTAACTGTAATTTACCCCAGTGCAGGGGTAAGTCTCCTAGATGCAGGAGACTGGAGCTCACCATGCATTAGTATGCTTCACACATGCCACGCTTTCCTGCCTGTTTGTTATGGGTTGGGTTCTCACCGTAAATCTGCCTTGGGAACCCCCGAACAGCCAGAACATTTTAACGTGTCTAAAAGCAAGTAAAACAAAACAAAACCACACACATGCATTTACTCATGCATATGTATGGACTAAACAAACACAAACAATCTCACAACTGTCAAGTTTGATTATGGCCCAAAAACGGGTAACCCCCATCCCCCCACCACCACTCTCAGTAGACGCTCTTTAGAGAAATAAGCTCTCAAGTTCTCAAGAAAAAGTAATATGCCTTTCTAGGAACTACTAGGAAAATGACATAAGCTTTTCTGCTGTCTCTTTTGTTAGCATCCCTGACCTTTAAACCAAGAGGCTGACACGTTTGCATTCTTGGGAAACTTCTCTTTCGCAGGCAGACGTGGGGAAATGTCTGAGTGTCTGTGAAAATCTGCAAGACTTTGGAGGGGAAACGCATACAGAGTCAGGTAAAGGTCTCAGACATCCAGACTGGCTGAAGGAATATCCAGCACCACACCTAGACAGGTCAAAAACTACGTAGAACAGAACAGTAAACTTCCAAATCCTCTTCACGTGTACTGAAGCACCTTACATGACTGACAGATGCATGTGACAAGCGATGGGCTTTCTGCTCTCTAGAGCTTGCTTGGAGGAAGGACAGGCAAGGGACATTATCCGGGTTTGTCGGGGAAGTGAAAGCTGTCGACACAGGCAACATTGCGCTCGCAGGAGCGTGCCGATGATGTCAGAGGCTGCTGATTTGTGAGTGACAGTGGTGAAAGGGATAGTCCCCTGAACTGATCTTGCCTTCTTAGGTTAGGCCATGTTACAAAATGTTACAAATAACTAGACTTACTGGAATTTATGTGTTTTCATTTGAATCCATATGAAACGGTCTTTGCATATTTCATGAGACAGTTAATCTCTGGATTTGCATTTGAATTATATTGTTCAGAGAATTTGCTGGGGAGGCTTTGTGCTCTTATTCAAAGCAGATCATTTCATCCAATTACAGATCCAATCACTAATTCCCAGTTCGTTATGGAAGCAGAAAGTAAACAGACAAGAAACAGATGGATGAGGGTTTTTCCTGAAGTACGTTTTCAAAATGGAACTAATTGGTATTCTTGGAAAAGAGCCGCGGAATACACTTGTGTGCGCATTAAGGCAGACTGTGTGGGTGTATTTATGATTGTCGACATCAGTCGCTGA
Organism: Enteromius afrohamiltoni; assembly: GCA_034779775.1. Lineage (NCBI taxonomy): Eukaryota > Metazoa > Chordata > Actinopteri > Cypriniformes > Cyprinidae > Enteromius > Enteromius afrohamiltoni. The sequence continues at coordinate 21,978,042 of JAUYWG010000033.1, forward strand.
TCTCTGCCCAGTCTCGGCTCCCTGAGGCCAGCGTTTCTGGGGCGGGGCTCGAGCTGCCGTCCTCTCAGGCTAAAAACAGCCTTGTCCATTCGCACATTGCGCAATGATCTTCATACAGTGTATAGCCCATCCAAACCACTTTCCTATTCTTTCCTATTTCCTAACTGGAAACAACAGGACATACCCAAGAAACTGAAGCCGGGGTTGGCTTCCAATCGGCTCTCACAATCGGACAAATTGCGAAGAATGGGATTTGGGAGGTTTGGACTGTGTCTTGGGCCAAGGCGGCAGGCTGATTTTGGGATCAGGCCCCAATCGAAAAAAGAAAAACAGAATCGCAGGCCTGATGCTGTCAGGTCCGAGTTCCTGTCTAACTTGTTCTCTCCCACGCAGCAGAGCGCCGAATATAGTGATTAGGTACTGTTACCTGACTGTACAAGGAAATATTTAATAACAGCACTATACTGATTACAACTCTGTACACATTAGAGGTTTAACTAACACTAATAGGATGATTTGAAGGCCAGTCGGCAGATTAGGTCAGGATGTTGCTGCCAATGAACATCGTCTCCCAATAGTTGGCTGTTGGCTGCCCATTTTTGGTCTTGTAAAAGAAAACACATTCACAGGAGTGCACATACGAAAATTACACATTGGGAATTCATGCCTTGCTGGCATTACATCTTATTTGGGATTTACATGGCTTAAGCCTACGTCCTGCTAAGTAGCTCTGAACGTTGGTGCCCAGTGCCTTGTGGGCAGTGTGCTGATGTATAGCGCCGTTCAGGCATCCCGAGGTCGAATCCCGGCTCTTCCCAACCCCCATCTTCTCTCTCACACTTCACTGACTGTCTACATACTGTCCTATGTTTTGCTCTTTGCTCTCTGAGCATTGTTCTTGACATCTCCATTCCCATGGTGCCGTTTCACCTGCAGACCAGGTGAGGTACTGTGAGAGAAACCCTCTAGACTCCTTTGGGACAAAAACACAGTTCACTGGGGCAGAGTGGACTCTGGGACATGGTGTCTTTCCCATCGCGAACAAAAGGAACTGGAGCTAAAGGCACACGGATCGGTTACAACTTTAATGAGCACCTTAATATGCAGCATTACCTAGCAGCGGCCAATCGACAACGCAGGAACAGGGTTAGATAATGCAGAGATTGTTTGCATCAGAGACAAACATCAGTTTTCTCAGACAGCAACAAGAGTCCAGATATCCTCATCTGTATATCGAGCGCAACAAACACCCACCTTCATGTTCTCAGCTCAGAGAAAAAGCCTCAAGAACGCTGACTCTTTTGTTCTCTGGGCTCTCTGAGGGCCCAGCGTGGTCTCAATGCAGAACAATACGGCCCGTCCCGGGCGATCTAAACCCCTCCTCCTTCGGCTCGCAGATAACGCTTTGCCATATCTTCCGTTAACATTCAACCCAAACATGCAGCTCATTTGTTCTTCCTGTGAGTTCCTCTCAAAGGACGTGGAATATGTTGTCAGAAAGACAATAAATTGTGCTCTCAGACGCTCTTGTGTTGTACCCTAAGGGATTATTGCGGGACGGTGGTGTATTTGACAGTCCCGTGTCTCCTCTTAGTAACATATGGAATGGTGCAGGTATGTGTTTGCGGTACATGTATCTGACAGCTGTCTGTAAGAAAGGCTAAGCGAAGATAAACTTCACGTTCGGCTTTGGATATTATTAAAGAAAACATTCCAGTCGCCATGGAGATTTGTGCTGCAGGTGATGATGGATCTTTGTCAAGGCAGAATTCCTCCCGTCTCTCACACTGTTCACACTTGGCACTCGTTCAAACACTCTCTCTCTCTCTCTCTCGCACTTTGCAAAGACAGGCAAAAGCAGGTAGGGCAGCCTTGGGTTTCAGGACCCACCCTCACCTCCCACTTCCTGTTGCACGTACGCTCGCTGGCACTCCAGAAAATTCCTAACACTGAGCGCAACCCATCCGCAGCATTCAAAAACGGCACAAATGTAATTACCTCATGTCTGCAAAGAAAGTCAGCTTCACATTATTATTGCAGAACTTTTTTCACTCTATTCGTGTATCAGTGCATGTTTTTTTTTTTTTTTGATATCATAGTTATCTATGCTTTAGTTATTCATTGTTCATGTTATAGAGTTGTTACATAAAGAGTATATTTGCAATATGTAATACTCAAATGTACAATTTCTTTATTGCTATTAGATAAGATTTCGATATATCCTCATACAAGTATTTGAATTTGGTCTTGCACGCTCAAAATATCTGCCTAGAGGGGTTGATGAGATGACTGAACTGACTCTCCATCTAGTTAAATCACACAACATCATTGACTATGCTTCGTGCATACTTTTCAACGATCTGTTCAATGCACATTTCTGATCTTGCTAATAGGTTATTTGTTGCCAAATGTAACACTGATTTTGCCAATTCTGGTGAAGCAGCTCTATGTGCATGAATGATCTTGCATCCTCACATGCACAAAGGGCAGCAAGCTTTTATTACTGATCATGTCACACCTGAAAATGCTCTTCTCTCGAATCCGACACTTCAGAGGACATGCGAGCGTCTGCCCATCCTTGCGCTGAGAAAGCAGCGCTTGTCAACTAACCAGAGCTGCATGACTCAGAGTTTCTGATTAATGTCATGTTTGCATAGATACATCAACATTAGAAACAGGCGAGCGCTCATGATGTCACCGAGTCAAATAAAGTTGCTTCCAGGGGCTGCAGGGTAACAGCTCAGCACCCGTATGCAGGCTTACTTGCGTTTGTTTAGAGAAGTGAACGGTGCCGCCATTGTGCCAGCCAGCACCAGAGAGAAGCCTGTCTCCTCTCCCAGAGCCCCGCTCACTTCAGTGGAAAAGATTACGTGCGTGGTGTAACATGTGGTTACACTTAAGCATGCAAAAAGTACAGGATTTGAGAAAGGAACGTTTGCAGGACGCGATATTAAAAGGCCTGGATTTGGGGCGGCTCCAGGGCTGTTTGTGGCACTCTGTGGACTCTTGTAAAGAGCGCTGCTAGGTGTGTGAGGTAGAGATCTGCCCTGCCAGCGTCGCAGTGCCAAGCAAGAGAGAACAGGATGTGCTGCGGATTCAGAACAGACCGTTCAGCGTAAAAGATAGTGTTCAGAAAGACACACACTAACGCTTCGGCCCTTATCTGTTGCGACATGAACGATGCTTCAAATCATGCAGCCTGTCGAGGAGAGGTGTACTGCCAGTCCTCCTTTTCTTTCATGATGCCTGTGAGGATGAAAAACAACCCGTTACATAAAGAAACAACTAAAGGCAGAAAAACACTACAGATTTGTAGTTTAAGGGTTACAACTGAAATGATCATGTGACCTCAGTGGCTCAATTTCAGTTTTGCGGCGCTACGAGAAAACCAAAAAAACAACGTACTCTACCTTTCTTCTCCTGTGACGTAACGTCTTTTTAGAGAGTATAACTCTCTTTAAGCCTTCCTCTAGGCTAAAACAGACCTATACTACCGATAAGGTGAAACACATTAAAGCGTGCGTATGTGTTGCGATGCTCTCTAAAATGGCGGAAGACGTTAGAATGGTTTTCCCCCAAAAATCTTCCAGTAAGTAAGAAAAATAACCTTTACATTTATTTCTTGCCAAATCATAGCATAGTTTTTCTTCAGTGAAGCAGTTTTCAGTGCATCTTGATTTAAGAAACTAAAAAACATACCTAGTAAGAAAAACCTTTTTTCGCAGTGCTTTGTGTTTTTGTGATACGAATGTCAAGAAATGTATTTTTCTTTCAGTTCTTTTAAACTCTCAACAGAGACACGAAATAGGTCAGTCACACAAAATGAACAAACAGCAAAAAAAGATTCGCAACACCTCCTCATGGCTACTAAAAATCTCTCTTCCGACTGGATTTATCTCTGGCCGGGTCGTAGCGGTGGAACAGGAGCGGCCAAAAACTCTCTCAGGAGCAGAGGCCTGCGCTCTCTCCGCCGCGATCCTATCTGACATGGCAGGGTCCCAGACCTCGCTGCCGCCCGCCGCAGAGCAGATCAGCGTGGATACCCAGGGATTTGCTGCCACCGAGAACGTAAGCTGAATTTATGAATCATTTTTCCACTGATGTGAAATCGTCAGTTGAAGAGCAGGAGGCCAGCAGATCCAAGCCAACGGCGCTCGTCTAAATCTCTCTTTAGCCCTTCTGCTGTGAGGCAGCGCTGGAAAGACTGAAATCTGAGGACAGATTTATAGAGATTTTAGGATGAGGCCTTTTATGAAGCCCACAATAAAATTGCTACATTCTGTCATCTGCAGTGTGGAAATGCTAAAGCGTCCGATCAGTTAACAACTGTCAATCTCAGCCCCAGCACTACACAAGCTGACTTTACCATGCCATTGTGTCGCACGCAAACCCGGCTTTTTGTTTGGTGGCAGGATTAACTCCCACAAACGAGTCTCGGCAGCAAGGCTGAAAACCCTCTGATTACACATGGCCTCCAGCGGCAGGCGGGACAGGTAGGAGCTCGCTAGGAGTAACCAGCCCGGTGGCACCAAGTCTAAACGCATCTGTGCGTAAAAATAAAGAAGACCAGACTGAAGATTTTCTGGAAACATCTTCCTGAATTAGACACTCCATGCACACATTACAGGAAATGACGAGCTGAGCTGCCAAAAACCATCTGACCAACATTGGCCGTGCATTTATGCTTTCCATTTCTAGAAGCGCAAATGGTAGCCTGCCAGACTTTCACCTTAAATAAGAAACATATTAGGGCTTTAATGAAGTTTGCAGAGACGGGACACCACACGCAAAAGCACAGCTCTCTAATGATACAGTGGGAATCGATCGAAGTAATCGAGAGAGCATTGTTTCAAGAAAGGCAAGTGTAAAGCGTTATACAAACACATGGCGCTCATAGCTACATTACTGGGCTTTTAGTTCTGCTCGGGTGCAGGTGTGGCCTGTAAGTTAGGCTAAAGTTTGCGTTCTGAAAACCACTTCATTTTATGGTGGCAAAAAAAATCCCATCAGGCTTTGCTGGGCTGCACAAATTCCCTGAACTGCTGCCTTGACTGCACAGGTATGAAACTCAAGACGGCATGAACATGTTTATCTCTTTCAGGAGCTGATGTGGTGACACTCCATAATGCCGGGCTGCTTCACTGGCAAGCGCTCAGATATCGGCAGGACAGCTATCTATATAAACGTGTCCTCCGTTTGAACTGCCATCTTCAGATCAGAGCGAGGGGAAAACAGCCCTCATGGCACCAGGACAGTTCAACACATCCACAGACAAGAGACTGTTTGTTCCAGTCTGAAACATGACACTTCGTATGCAGAAAGAATTCAGTCTTACCGTCTGTCTGTCTGTCTGTCTTGCTTTCGTCCTTTCCTGAAAAGATTTACAAACACAAAGGAAGCAAACACAGGCTCCTTCATGTCTGAGAGGTGTTGTAAGTGCTACAAGGTGATTGACAGCTACAGTCTGAAGTACAGTACAGTACATGTGATTTAATTTCTTTCTTCCCTCGTGCTCCGTTTGTTTATCCAGCAAATAGGAGCCTGGCTTTTATAAAAGCACAAAGCATTTTAGCGAAATTTCAGCTGTAGCGCCACTGGAAGATCACCATCGATATTCGAATAATGCAAAAAGCTTACAAATGAGTGAGGTTTAGGTGGTTATTCACATGTAAAGTCTCTAGATCTGGACGGAGCCACTTATCAATGGAAATCTTAGGGATAAGTCTGACCGCTTAGAAAGGCGCTAGTAAACCTCTTCACAACGAGGCACATGATTTGAGGGATAATTCATGTGTTACTGCCGGGGATTGTTCCAGTCACTAACCCTAAATATGGCTAATAATAACACAGATGTTTGCTTTAGCAAGCACCACAAATAATGTTTATCAGATTGCTTGGAAACTGGATCGGGGGGAAAAAAAACATGTCTGCGATCTGCATTAAATTAGTGTCTCGTGACCCCCGTACAGGAGAGACATGCGTACAGGTGAATAATGATGTACCGAGTGATGTTACAGCAGCTAATGGCCCGTCGTTACACTGCATGGATCCCACATGTGAAGCCCATCCCATGCTGAGAGGATGAGAGACGTCGAGGTGTTGTAAGCTGGAAAAGATGGCTCCCATACATCACTGTCCCGGACAAGGAGGTCAGCTGAGGAGGTACGAGAGTGTACTCTCACACTCGTAGGAGGACTCCTCAAGAAAACCCAGACGAGGAGCTTAGTTTTCAACCAAACTATGAAACAAGACAAACAGGCTGACAAAGGTCAGCTCTAGCGTTTGGGTTGGAGGCGTAGATCGTAAGTGTCACATCAGCTTAAGATCCTGGTTATAACTGGGGCTTTGCTGCTAAACTTGTTTCAATACAGATCTGACTGGTTCAGACTGAATTGATTCTGGTCAGATTTTCTCCAAAAGCAGCTGATTGAGATCATCTCGATCAGCTCGTGAAACCTTAACCGCAGAAGCAGAGCGAGAGCATGTGGGGTGACGGGGTGAGAGAGCTTTGTGTTTGCACTCCTTAAAACTTCACACAAAAGAGAATTGCGCAACGCTCTTTGCCAACCGGTTAGACAGTCAATAAGGGATTAGAGAAGCGAAGACATGAAAACAAACAGGCTTATTCAGAGTTATTAATCTCTTGAAATCCATTCAGTCAGCATTCGATAAGATTTGCTGCTATTGTAATCTGGTGGAGATCAAACGAACAAAACCACACAGCTGGTTTGGTTGCAGTGGCATCGCTCGAAGCTCTTCGCGCGTACGAGAAGCCATCATGAAAGAACTCTGGAAACTTGTGCTCGTTCTCAAAGGCTGTGAATGCATCAGATGACATGCATGTTGGGCATGTGCCAGCGGATGGGAATATAATGAGGGTGTCTGCACACGCGGGCAGGTGAGGGAAGGACGGGGTGGCTACGTGCTCCTGGAGATGTAGCAGAGGGGCCTGGAATGAGGCTGATGCAGAGGTGGAGCGCACGGCTATGAAGACCTCACAAGGCTCTGTTTACACAGTAAACGCACTAGCGTAGCCCAGCACTTCATGCCTCAGGGAAGCAGGATTTTTCGTTCTTTTTTTAAATCCGCGCCAGAATTGGATAGGGAAAAGGGAATTTCTCAAAAGATCTCTCACTTCTCAAACCTGCAGTCAGACGTCACAGAGCCGTACTGAAACTCTGAGCCATGGCATCCACATGAGTTCTGTAGCTGCTCCTGCATGTCAACAATCGCCTCGTTTGTGTCTACTGCTGTATCTCTAAAGGAGAAACATGAGATAGATAGATTAATGTATGGTAGCTATCAAAGCTTGTTTCATCACAGCTTTATCTCACGGTTGTCACAGTTTATATCTCGCAATTGAAAGTTATCAAATCAAGACCATATGTTATAAACTTGCAATAGCGAACATCTTGCAGTTATATATTTTGGTTGACTTTGTATTTTGCAACAACGACTTACAAACTCACAACTTTGTTTATAGATCACAACTGCAAGAATTGCGAGAAAGATTACTAACATGCAACTGCAAGATACAGTCACAATTCTGAAAACTCAGATCTCAAACTTCTGATGTTTTATCTCATAATTTTAGGACTATTATCTCACAATTCTGACCTTCTTATCTTACATTTAAGTTCACAATTCTGACTTTATCCTGCAATTCTCTCAAATTTAAATAAAAAAATCTGAACTTTGAGACGTTTGAATGACCTTTATTTCCTGTTGCAGAGACAGGCTACCCTAGATAACTACAGAACTTAGTGGTCATCTTTCTGTATCAGCTTTAAATACCCTTTTATACCCTAACCCTAGCCCTGACTGTGGGAGGACACTGCACTCCTCAGTGACATCATCTTTCCAGAACCACTATCACTGTCATTACCCACAAGCCTCTGCGGCAGCATGATTATCTAGGTGGGAATAATGCCTATGATTACCTGTGAGCAATTTGCTCGCTCACAAGTTTATACAGCATACAGGAAGCTGGAGAAGGCCCTGTACGGACATGCCCGTGAGCAGGGCTGCCATCATAGCCCACTTGGCAAGAACGGCCCCGTCACTTCTACACCCAAAACGCTACGGCAGAAAACACCTCTGAAAGAGCGAATCAAACTCCATCTGCCAAAAACACACACTCTAAATGTCACAGTCATGCTGTAATGTCAAATGCACACACAGGTCTGCAGATTTACAGATACTAACGCACAGCCATGAGTCATTTTCCGCCCCAGACGGACCCTTATCAGCATGTCTTGCAGTCCGATCATACACTGATTTATCTAGACCTCCGTCCCATCCCGGTATTATTGTTCAGGACGATGTGTGAAGTCTTCCTTTGGTTACTGAAGCAGCAACCAGTTTATTTAGTGGAGTGTTGCCACATAGAAAGCAGATTCTTGTCTGCACAGGTGGATGACATCATGACAGCCGAGCGCCCAGGGCACAGCAGGGAGGAAGCCAGAGGATCGCAGCTGGAGGCCTTCGCAGACAAACTCAAGTGTGGGATCTGAACTATTGAAAGCCACTGTGAATCAAAGCACTCTTTAGCACACTTTTATCCTAATGAATTAACATATCATAGTTGTTTTGTATTAAATGCAAAACTTCAGTGCTTTTCATTCATGACCCACTTAAGAAAGGCTTATAAAGAGTATAAAGAAAAGTGCCCCTCTCTTTTTTTTTTTTTTTTGATATTGTTATTAATGATATGTTTGTTGTACTTTAAGATACATCAAAGAATAAACATAGCTTATCCAAAAATCTTGTTGGCTCCTTTCTACAAGACAGGCATGAAGGAATATTTATTGTGTTAACGAAGAATCAGATTTGGAGATGAGATACGGCTCGAGAGGAAAGCGCCAGGGCGACGGACTGAGTAATATCGAAGGCTTTGTTTGCGAGTGTGTTTGCAGACAGGGCCGAGATGCACAAGAATGAAACAAAACATGAAAAACGAGAAACCTCACCTCTTTACCCTGAAAAAACATCCATGCAAACTTCCTCTCGTACCTTTAGCAAACACATTGATCTGGGGCGTAGAGACTTCTGCGCAGTTCAAAGGGTGCATGGTGTGTTTAAGTCTTAGCATGTGTGTGCGCGCATGAGTTAGCATGCTCATAAATTACTGATCCAATGCCACCGCGTGTGTGTGTGTGTGTGTGGCTCTAGAAGTCTGCATTATACATCTAACCCCCAAAGAGTGACTGTGTGTGTGTGTGTGTGTAGGTACAGTAAAACAGTAAAGACTTCTGTAATGACACCAACATTGGTAGAGCTCATAAAAATGTCGAAGTGCTCTGTAAGGGTTAGGGTACAGCAAATATAATTGGCTCCATATATGATAGCTGGTCCATAAGATGTGTGTGTAAGCAGGGTCCAGGTGCAGGGCTGCTGGGAGGTGGAAGTGCAGCCAGATTATCTGGGGCTTTAGCTGTAAGCTGGTGGCGTGGAGGTGGGGGGGTGCTGGTGTTAGCCTGTGACAGCCTCCAGACCGCAGCACACACCGCCTGACCTGTTTGGCAGGGGCCTTCATCCACCTCAGGCCACACAGGGAAACCTGCAGGCTGAATTAACAATTAACGGTACTGCTCCTCGGTGCAAACTACGGCAGAATCGGCATCTTTACAAGCTTACCAATGCAGGCCAGAATCTGGCTAATTCTTGCTATTGATAAACGACTTTTCCACAGTTAACTCCTAATTTGATGCTTATTAATGGTTAGAAAGGTAGTTGTTAAGGTGTTGGGCAGGATTAGGGATGTAAAATATGGTAATGTGGTACAGTAATGTACAACAACATTGGGCAGAATATGTGCTTTATAAATACTATTAAACAGCATCTGTGTTAATAATAGGCATTCTAATAAGCAAGAATAGTTATTTTCACTAAGAAATACATACTGAAAAAAACTTTTTTTGTCAGTCAAAGCAAGCAGATTTGTTGAATTTGTTGTGTGGAGGAGAACACTGAGCTTTGGGACAACTCCGTTTAAACAATGCAAATGAGTCTTTTATTTTGGTTCATGCAGAATTATTCTATATATAGCCAGTGGAGAACTAGCCTCTTAGTGTAACCTGGTTTCTTTCCAGGTTATTTCTCTTCTGCATTATCCAACATCAAATAAAGTTTGTTCCTTGCCACAGTTGCCTCTGACTTACACTCTACAGGACAAAAGACATGTTCTATTATGTACATATATTACGGGACAGCTTTCAGTTAACTTAACAGTTGGGTATTTTGATATTTCTACTAACTACTAGGGTTAGTAGGATAAATTAACATATACTTAGTTTAATATCAAGCAGACCGTCTACTAATACTCTAATGACTGCTACGCTTTACAAAGAGCAAGCTTAAAGATGTGCGCACACACATTTAATGGTATCGGTAGCAACTTCTGAAGTCATGACTGTCTGCTGCATCTTCGATTCAATCAGATTTTATGACCACAAAGTTTACACACATCCATTAGTCCTACTTTTGCACTAAGCTCAGGATTTATTTGTATAACATTTTTATCTGTTGTTTCAGATAAATCCTCCCTAAAGTGTACATAAAAAGACTGTTTGAGATGGGTGGTGCTTGGCTTGCATTCAAAAGTGGGTTGTAATGCAAAAGTCTTAGCGCCCTAAAAACTATTTTGTACATTCAGACTAGACTCAGAAAAAAACATACAGGTGTCTTTGAGCCTGTGCTCGTGCGTGCCAGATGGTTTGGAGAGCACATACAGCAGGTTCCAGCAAACAAGATGTTTAATCCTAGCAGATACTGGAATGTCAGACGCTATTAAAGTGGACTTTGGACTGAGACCATTTGGCTTGTGCAACTTGACTGCTGCGCATTTCTCATAAAAATGATCATTGCCTCTCTATAACCCCCAAAGCGTCATTATGGCTGTTGCTGGTTTGCTAATGATCTGATATGCAGAGTGCTGGAGCTCTCTCAAACCCCATGACTTCACACTCATGGTCAGAGCGACCGCTGCTGCAGATCAAGTCAGTGACAGCGCTGATGTAAACACACAAACAAGCCTCGACAACGCTAGCACTGCTGTCGCATCTCAGATGGTTTTACTGGGCCAGTGTGTCCCCGTACAAACCCCTCATCTCTCTGAAACCTCTGATCTGTGGCTGAAAGCTCATGAAACATTTTCCTCACTGGAAGAGCCACAGAGTTTGATGAAGGATCTGAACTTATCAAAGAGCAAACTTTTCAAACCGAACCTATTAAAGTGCAGCTGAGGCCACATTATGGGACTATGCTGTAGCTGCGTTCACACTTGGTTTGATTGCTCGGTGCAAACATTTGGTAGATTGTCCACACACCTGATTCCCTCGTTAGTAGAGGCCTCCATGCACTAAATGAGCCATGTCAGATTAGTGAGATACTCCAAATGTGCAGCATAGGAATAGATTGAGAAACCCTGCTCTAGCGTGACAAAGGAGTTGTGTAAGAGGGTTTTATAAAAGGGATCTCCATAAATGGAGAAAATCCCCAGTGCAGACAATAAAAACAGTCAATTCCCAAAGGTATTACGTACAAGTGGCCACAGGTGACACATCCTAATTTCGCTCAGCCCGCCCTCTCTAATTATGCGCCTGTATCACAATAGAATAAGAGCTTGACCCCAAAAAGCCAATGAAATCCCATGGGTTCTCACGCTGTCACTCTTACCAAGACGTGGTCATAAGCGCCACGTATAACTGACAAAATGACCAGGGTGTTCAATGCAGCTCCTGGAGGAACAGTGTCCAGTTTAGCTCCAACAAACTTCCCTGGTGGTGATTTAATTACCTTGATTAGTTGGTCCTTGTGTGAACAAGAAGGAGTGAAACTAAGTTGGCAGTGCAGGTGGCTTCAGGAATGAATTTGGATTCCCCTGGTCTAGTACTTTCCTAATGGACCATGTGTACAGTCCCATTCAGGGACAGCCCATCCTATAGGCCAGGGGTGTCCAAACATGCTCCTTGTGGGGCAAATATCCTGCAGAGTTTAGCTCCAGCTTACTCTAACACCAGGAGCAGTGGTTCCCAACCCTGGTCATGAAGGCTGACACGGGCATTTGAGTTCTTGAAGGCTCAACTAATGACTTGATGAGTTGAATCAAGTGTGTTTGATCTAAAATGTTTTGGTTTCTGAACTCTGTAGGACAGTGGCCCTCCAAGAGTGAGTTTGGACTGGTCTAGTCCATTCTCAAGACTGTGTGTGCAGTCCTGTTCAGGTCTAGACATCAGGGGTTTATAAATCTGCTCCTGGTGGGCCAGTACCCTGTGCAGTTTGATTTTGTAGTAATGCTGAAGAGCCTGACTAGCTTGTGTTGAATTTGGGTTGGAGCTAAACTCTGCAGGACAGTGGCCCTCCAAGAGCAAGGTTGGAAACCCCTGGTTTATAGGACCCAATATCCCACTTCCAACACAAGGACCCAGGAAGTCAGCATAGTAATTTGACACAACTAAACCATCCTATTACACCGAGAAAGCAGGATCAATCTAGTTTGCTATGTTTTTATGTTCTGGGAATTTTTCACAGATGGGGCTTATTTTCGTTATATTGCTGAAGGTCCCACAACCCGGGCCTGGTCCTGCTCTATGGAAAATCATGCAGGCAGTCAAACTCAGTCATTACAAGCCACCCACTCTCCTCCACCACTTAATGTCCCAATTTAACATGTCCCTACAGCCCCCTCTGATTGGAACATGTCTCTGCATACAGACGGCTAAAAAACACATTCATATTCATCGCAGCAGTCTTCTGGGTGAATGAAATCTTTATTACGGAGAGTCATTTTGTCAATCCCAACTGGCACGCTATGCCATGAGCCAGCGGACTTCCTGGCTACTTAGTTTGCGTCATGTACCGCACATCTGAGAGGATACACCTCTGCCATTCAGCGCTACACGTCTCCTCAGCATCTGGACAATATCCACAGCAATGCATCTCCCCCTCCAAATCAAACCACCTATATTAAGCGAATATTTGTGTCTGCGCAGAGGAAATCATCCCTGGAGAGCAGGTTAGCGCAATTATACTGTTATTTTAGCAAATGGATTTGCTGAGTCGTGTCCAGCGAGGCTCAGAGACTCTAATGGACTCTAATGGAGTGGGTTAAAAAATGATTCATAATGTCGAGTTTAGCAAAATTAGTCTGCTTGGGTTATATTCCATGAAAGTGCCATATTCGTAAAAAAAAAAAAAAAAAAATCTAATTTCACACACACAGATTTGTCTCTCCTCTAGGGCCAGTTTCCCATATAAATGGATCTCTTTGGCAGAGGATGGAAAGTGTGTCTGGTCCAGAATCCATTCCCATGGTGCTTTTTTAGATTTAGCGCAAAGAGGCATTTTACTTGTAGTCTAATGCTTTACTACGCAATAACGATTTGTTAAAAGAAAACCTGAGAAAAAGTTAGTTTGTACGGATGCATCTGTGACATGCTGCCTCCCAGTTTGCATGAATAGTAAAAAAAGGTTTTCAACACCATTGCATACACACATTCTAAATATGAAAATCTCACAGTTGTGTACAAACAGATGCAGACACTACCAAACAGATTAAGATTTATAAGATGCGTTCTGAAACCAATACTCACTATGTTTTACAAGGTAGAAAAATAACAATATTGTAACTAAAATCAGGAATGATTTTCAATAATTCATATACTATGTAGTGTACTATTTAAAGTTGATCAAAAGTTCAAGTTGTCCTAAGAAAAAAACGCATGTTGCTTTTAGGCTTTGATCCCCTTGTTGTAATGTTGTATTATGAACATCTTATGAATAATTCCCACATAAATTGTTTGCAGTGACTCCAGAAACTTTATTATTTGTGACCAAGTGTTGGGCGTAAAAGAAATGATGTCGAAACGAAAGGGAGCTGAAACAGATTGAGAATGGTCCAGGAATATGAACGCCTACTTGTTTTAATCCAAGTATAAAATTAGCATACAGTAACATTTCACTTTTTCACATCTCACTTTCATTTCTCTTTGAACTGTCACTACAGAGAGGATGTGTTTCCTTCCTGTATTTCAGGAGCTGTTCTGAGGCCAAAACAACTTCAATTAATTCTACATAAGCACACTGAATACACATGTATAGAGGGCAGGCTAGATTAGCCGTGGCGCAGAGCCATGCATTGTGTTCCAGACCTGCCCATCTTCATAATGAGCTGTCAGAGGAGCAATATCCGTTTCAAGCTGTCATTCTCGTATCATTTGATATGAGGTGGAATTTATTTTTACACAGGGATGAGATGGGATTAAAAACATAAAGATGATGAAACATGCAGCGTATCTCAGATTTCTAATAAGAAGCAAGTGGTTTAAATTACAAGAGAGGGGATATAAACAGGGTGATTTTAGGGCCTGCTGATAACAATCAGGCAGCATCAACTTTCTGGGCAAAATTTCAAGTAGGTTGCACTGAAGGACAAAGATGTCTTTGAACACGAGTAGAGAGAGAAAAACCCCTTAGTCGTCATTATTTTAATCAGCCTGCGCTCGCAGATTTAACATCAAATTGGGACAGATCTGAAAGTACAAGGCACGGTACAAGGATGTCTTCGACACGTCAAGATTAATACACAAATAAGTGGGCCACGCTCAATAACTCTTTACTTTTTAGTTGTTAAGTTAAGGTCAGGTTAAGAGAGGTTAAGTACGCTTATGCAAAATAAGGCATTAATATGTGTTTTATAAGTAGTTATGAACAGCCGATATGCTGGTAATTAAGGTCTCATTCACTTTCTCTAAATGTGAGCTAAGCTTGTGATAATCATTAGCAATAAATGAATTAAGTTCTGTACATTTTGGGGGTTTTTTTTGGTGTGGAGTGGTGTGGGTGTTTCCCATAAAACATACATATGTGTGACACTTGTAGATGTTTTAATCCATATCTACCCGACACTTCCTGCATCTGACCATGAGTTGCTGGCAACGTCGCTTGAAAGTCAACATTCCTCTGCATGCAAACATGCCTAAAAACACCAAGCGTAGCGCTGAGCCATTAGCGCATGCTTCTCCCACAGTGCATGACCCGACAGCTCAGCTCAATATGTGTGAAAAAGAAGGAAAAACAGCTCAATCAGGCACCCATCACCATCTGCAAACATGACCGCTGCTTACCCAGATAAGAGCATGGCTATCGACCCGCTGGCCGACCCTGACACCGTTTATCAGGGCTACCGTGGGAGCCAGAGAGCGTCCCCACAACCACAGAATCAGTATCCTTAACCTGGTTAGCATGTCACCTAGCTGTCCCTGATTGATAGATGGTTTCCTCACCTCCCCGTCAGCCCAACACACCGCCTGATGAAATTCAAGTGCTGCCTGTAAAAAAGACCCGAGAGTTTCCCAGGGTCAGCAGGTCAGAGAGTTCCCCATGACTGGCGGCTCCTTTAGAAGCACTGAACAGACCTGAAACTGCTAGCCTGACACGTACACCGGCCTCGGTGAATGCGCCTCGCCGTGTATGATAGCATCTGTCAGATACCAGCATACACGCCAAAAACAATCCCTCATGCATGGCCCCGTTCATTCATTCAGCTCCAGCCTGCAGCTCAGGTGAAATGGTTTGTATCTGAACTAGACGGAGGTTGTTAGATACTTTATCAGAGCGGGTCTGAGCTCAACAATAATCACAAACCACACCTGAATGGAGTGAAACCGCCGCTCTAATCTACAGCAGAGAAGGTGAGTCAGAACACTTCAAATGACATAAAACATTGTACTTATTACAGTTTTGAAAATCTCTAGCGTTTGACCTCCAGAAGTTTTTTGCACACTGAAAAATAATGTGTGTCAATCATGTTTACACACTGCCTCCAAACTTGCATCTGTAAAAAAATAAAAA
This sequence comes from Enteromius afrohamiltoni, assembly GCA_034779775.1. Lineage (NCBI taxonomy): Eukaryota > Metazoa > Chordata > Actinopteri > Cypriniformes > Cyprinidae > Enteromius > Enteromius afrohamiltoni. The sequence goes on from JAUYWG010000033.1 coordinate 21,993,894, forward strand.
AATAAATAATCAAATAAAATGTATTCAGGTTCCATAGCAAGCATTTTGAGGGTTGTTTTGACCACTGAGTTACAGGTCAGTTCTTCTGACTTCAAAAGAATACTTTTAGTAACCCTAAAGAAACTAAATGGTTTAAATTGAAATAAAATTTAAGTACACAATACTTCTTTGATTGGTAAATATATCGCTCCTGATTTCCTTCTGTTGTGGCCAGTGCTGCAGAAATGTGGAGACAACTGAACCGTCCATTCTGGGCCCATGCATTGGTGGGACTGGATGGAGGAGGGGATGTCCAGAAAGTGAACATAATTTCAACTGATGGGGACTCCCCTAGGAAGCCACCATGCCAGGCTGAACGTGATGAAGGATTTATACCGAGCTTATATGGCTCAGCTTGCGGCCTCAGGCCTATCAGCCAGTCGCAGATGTCCTATCAATCATCATGAAGAGACTACACTAGCGGCACCAAACAGGAGTGCCATCTTGAGTTTGAGCACCCAGATTTAAGGTTTAGGTTCCTCTGTCTTCCAAGTTCCTCCATTGGTCCTCTCAAAGCTCCCCCTCCCCTTCTCGCTGTATTGATGGAGATAATTACTGCTGAAAGGAATTCCAGATTCCCATGGGTGTCAGTCAAGCCGCTGGCCGCCGCACCGCATCCCCCCACCCTGCCCTAGCCCACCTCCCTCACTGCGAATGAGAAAGAATCAGAAAGCATGGGATGAGTTCTTAAGCATCCAACTCCAACGCATCTCTTCTGGCTGGTTTCTGGTGCTTAGGAATTTTGAAATAAACAAATAGGCATCCACATGGGTCAGCGATAGCGAGCTGGTCATTTTCCCCAAAGTAAAGCCAGACAGGGCGATGAAGACATATTTACCAAATAAATGACTTCAAAGCGAACAGTGGTTTCTGGTACTTCCGGTAGCCAGACCGGAAAGTTGTACCGATCGGGCGCATCTGTTTTATAAAGAATAAGTGCACAGTGACGAAGCAAGAGATTTCTATTAAAGGTCAGCAGATTGAGCGACTGCTTTGGAAAGTTTTCTCATGCTCGCAGAGTTGTGGTTCATATTCCCGTACACCCACACACCCTCCACCAGCCAGCGGTAACCGATACATGTGCGGCCCATCCAAACTGGCAGGCCTCCGCCCGCAGCGGCCCAGCCCAACGCCCGCGGCCCACGCTGCCAAACGCCCAGAGCCACACAGCGACGCGGAGATCAGCGCTCTCCTGACAAGCAAGAAGTCTTGGCTAGCGTCTGCCCTGGGAGTTGGTAATGAGTCCACTTAATAAGCCTATTAAAAGGAATAAATCACCGGAGCATACACATGTGAAAAGAGTCCTGGCTGAACATCCGTCACAGTGGCACCAGGAGATGTGTCCAAGGTGTCTTGCGTCCTCGGTTCAGGTATCGGATGAAAGACGGGAAAGTGCTAATGAATGGGGGAATGTCTTCAACAGTCCGTCTCTGGGCATATCTGTGAGGTCACAGGAATATTGTAGAGTCATGAAATAAAGCTTCGGTCCCAGCGCCAGTGGCTGAGGAGTAATTGTGGCCTTTTTTCTCTATTCTGCTGTCATTCTTTGGGAGGCCGGAGCGTTTTGAGGAAATGGTTTGGATGGAGCTTAAAGCGTGCTGTGCGAGGCATTCACATGCAGCGGGGTTTGGCACCGGGCCCCTTTTAAGCTTCAGCCTCAAATTATTCTCATTAATGGCTGCTCCAAGGGGAAATGGCCATTTGTATGTGTGTGATACTTGTACCTACGAGGCTGTTGGGGTTTTGGCGCACCACCAATGAGAAAAATACATTTCATTGCAAGAGGTCAGAGGTCCCCAGCTGGAAAACCCACGGATAAGTTGGCCAACAGAGCCTCCGAAGGCCTGGAAGGCTATTGCTAAAGAAAAAAGGAGAATTTAGACATTGACGTCACATGCTTCTGACAGCGAGACAAACAGCTCATAATCAAGGTCTCCTTACGCAACCGGTGTAAAGTGATTAACCAGCAACCTTTATCACACTGAATCGTTTCAACTGCTCCCTCGCGTCACTTCAAACCCGTGGAGCAGACGGAAAGTCAAGTCGTTATCCGTGCAAACGCTCAAATGCCATATCCCATGCTGGTGCACTGGAATCGATCATAACACACGAAACCTGTAATGTTTTGCATCTAGTCCTGCCCTATGTGAATCTCAAGTAGAGCTGCAGAGGCCAAGATTATGGCCTGTTCCACACAAAGCTCTCATAAAAGTTGAATGGTACTTTTAAGAAAGTTCTTTTGTTCTTTTGGCAGCTGTGCTCACAGTCTACAGTGGCTGCACCGAAGAGAGTGAAGGCAAGATTTTGAACGACGGGGTCAGTACGTGATGACAGCTCTTTCATATTTGGACGAACTGTTCCTTTAAATGGCAAGACAGGGGGAAAAGGAAAAGAAGGGAGCCGCAGTTGAGCGAGGGCTGGAGATTTACGGGTGTGACTTAGGGATTTAATTCCTGTCATGCGATTGGACGGAGTCATGAGGAAACAAAGAAACACAGGGAGGTGGTGCTGGAGGACTGAGAAAATCCCCTTTGGCACAAGCTTCTGTAATTAATTCGGGAAAAATTCATCACAGCAGGCTTCTCCCAACACACAGCTCCTTTAATCACTTCATATCCTCTGAGAAACACGCACCAACCCCCCGTCCGCTGACCGTCGGCCACTGCCATTTACTTCTTCACCTCCTCAGAAGTCGCATTCGTGGCTGACTAGGAAGAGTGAAGCGGCGTACGGACGTGTTCATGTGGACGGCCCATGTGAAAGTTCCTGCAGCAGCGGGGGTGTCGGGGGTCGGATGTGCCCTCCCTCACCGTTTCCCAGGACTGTTTACCACAAAACGCCGTCATCTCTGCCCGCACTCATTAACACCAGCCAAACAGGCCGATGCCAAATCCTGCCCACCGTAACCCTGACGATCCAGCATCCAGCAGAGGAGGGGAGGGGGGAGGGCATGATGTCATTGTGGGGCACGCTGGGGGCCAATCAAAGCCTGAGAAAATTATGTCAACCTTTGTTGAGTTTGTCCATTCAGCGCTATAGAAGTGCAGTGAATTGAGATTGGCGGAGAGGTCATTTTCTCTGTGTGTGAGAAAAAAAGAGAAAAAAAGAAAGGCGAGCGAGATGGGGAAAGCATTGTGGTCATGCTAATGGTGCCGAGCGGAGATAGCGCCATAAAGATGTCATGAAATGTAATTGCCAAAACATCAGCGCGCCCATTGTTCGCAAGCCCACGGCAGGACCTTTAACTGGCTAGCCAGGATAACTTTGAGGAGGTGAAAATGTCGAAAAGCCTCTGTGTGCGCGCTCTCGTGAAACGACTTCCACAAACGTATCCCGCAAATGATATTTCTTGCCCTGTGGCACCCCGCCGGGCTCGTAACTTCAGCAGACGGGTGTTATTGAGCCCTGCTTCTGGCCGACGTTGAACGACACTTGAATAGGAAATTATCATGGAGGGAATCCATAAGATTTGACTGGATACACAATATGTAATCCATCTCTGTCTGGCACATACGCAAAAACACACTGCAAGTCTCACAAAGAAAGGCCATGTTGAATGATTTAAGAAGGCTACGCTATCCTTTTTTACATCTTACAGAATATTCGACTTTAAATAAGGTAACTGCTTTATTATCCAATCGTATGCAGCCGTTAACACATGGGAATTCAGTCCAGAGCATTTCAGGACCGTATTTCCTCCATCTGTGCCTAAAGAAATGATAAACAAACTCAGTCCCGGCGTAACAGGTACTGAGCATTTTGGCCACACGACCAGGAAGAAATCATGCGCAGATACGACTCGACTCGTTTAAGGTTAATGAAGCTCAATAAATCTGCAGCTGACAGCGGGTAAACAGGATGTCTGCCACACACATATATTGATTGTAGTAAGTCAATGTCAGATAAGACTAACATTACTAATTAGTCAATGTTTATACTTTGCGAGCCGGTTTGGAGCTGCTGTTACCATGTAAAGAAGTTATTAAAACAAATATTATTCACTTTAAATCATTTTTATTTACCACCAGGTTTCCAACATCACGACAAGATAGGTTTATGCTTCAATCCACTTCAGTTTTTTATTTAAGCAAAGGACAACATAAAAATAGTATTATATCAATTATACACACATGCAGGTAAAATATATATATCAAGACAATACCAATACTGTAGTCATTTACAACACAGCACAGCAAAAAAGTGCATTATTGTGCACTAATTATATTAGTTTTCAACCAAAATATCTTAAATGGTGTCCCGAAGATGACAAGCCTTTCACGGTTTGGAGAGTAAGTGATTCAAGACTAACAACAGTTTCTGCAGGTGTGTATTGTAGCATGACTGGAGCAGTGTACTGACCAATCGGTAGGAAACAACTGACGTAAAGTAGAAAACAGTCTGAGTAATCCAGAATCAAAGCAAGGTACACATGGTAGTCCACAAAAGTGCAATGAGCATCTCCACGTATCTCTGCCCAATCCGTGACGCGGAGAAGCAGCCGCCACGCTCGTCCACACCACCTGTAAAAACAAGCAAAAACCACACTTAACACAGATTCATTTGCAGAGTCTCAGATATTAACGAAACGTTCCACATAACAAACGAACGCTGTACAGGGGAAGCACTTCCAAATCCCAATTCTTTGACTCCACCTAGAAACATGCGTTTGCTGGGAACGGAAACCCTTGTTTTGATTGTTTAGAGTCGTGTGTGAAAGAATCTTTGAGCCCTTCCAAGATCGCGAGGTCTGATTTTTAAAAAATAAATAAATACAAAGCGTTCATTGGAAGCAGAGCTTGGACGCATGTAAAAACTCGGTGGCACATGCAGGAAACAGCCACTGGCCTTGTGAGCCTGGTAATATTCCTGGAACTCGTTTGACCTTCACGTCATCTGTCATGATTCTGGGCTCATGGGAGTCACTTTAAAGATCTGGCACACCCAAAGTTATCAAGACAGTCGGTGGAAGTACAGTGATGTGTCAGAGCTCATATTGCAGTGACAACACTGAATACAAGCAAGACATGAGGGCTTGTGTCAGAAATTACACTCTACTCTTTTTCTTCTTCTCATAGACTGTGCACGAATTCTCTGCCTTTTTCTGTGACTTGTGGCCAGGTACGGTGATACTTGGAATTTGTGCTCTGCATTTAATCAATCCAAAGTGCACACACCGTGAACACACACCCGGAGCAGTGGGGGATTGTGGTATTGAAGGTGGAGGGAGTGCTGGGTATTCCTTGACCTGCGACCTTTGGGTTCTGTAACAGATCCTCCGTCTTTACTTCTGTATAACAGTGTCGCCAAGTCCATAGTTTTCCATAGTCATTTTGTTAAATGTTTCCACAGACTGGTTTTCAATGCAGCACATTTATTATGTCCATCCGTTTATTTATTCACCCCGAGAATGCGATTGGGGGAGTAGTAGTTTTTAGAAGGGATTGGACAAACCTGGCAACCCTGTTGGTATCAAGCTGGTATCGTTCTACTTGCTTTGTTTTATTTGTTCAAATTCAGTTTTGTTTTTCGTCGGCTTTTTTCTGTTTTTTTTGGCCGTTATTCATTAAAAAAGCATTTCTGTCTTCCGCTTCGTGGAAATCAGAGTGAACGATGAGGAAAAATCAGGACTGAGCCTCTGAGGAAGCTCTGATGTCAGCATGAGGTGACTTCATCGCTCGTGTTTGAGGTGGCAACCCCAAACAAAAACAACTGCGCCATGACATCACTGTTGTTGGCGCAGTGCTTGCGTTGCCATAGAGGTGATGCGCGAGGGTCTGGGGACCTGTGAGGAGTCACGTTCCACCTCGGCCTGTCTGGGCCTCTACCCGCACGGCAGAACCAGGCTCAAACCTGCCTGTCTGTCTGCCTGGGGCCAGGGCTTATCAGTCCATCAGATCCTCCGCCTGTCTCCTGGCAGTCTGCCCCGCGTGCACATACTTCACTCCACAGCTCACGGCCAGACCCTCAGCGACAGATACTCTCGCTCTCTCTCATCGACATAATCAAGCTCCGCATCAGGCCACACACACACACAGCTGGGCAATCACAGCATATCCGCTTACCATCTGATATCTGTGTGTGTCTCACAGCAGCGGCTTGCCTTACGTAAATCAATGTGAAAGCTCTGCGCTGCATGTGCATGTCAAACACGTCTAACCTCGGCCACTGACAACATGTCCTGCTCACATTACGCTCCCAGAAACCAAAAGCAAATCCCACCCGTTACCAGGGTCATAACGTTCATTAATAATATCAGATTCACCCGATGTTACCTGACGGCCAATTCTGACTCCCCAGCTCTTCCTTCGGTGCTGCGTTTAATTCTATTGCATACACTAAAACGCTCGTCTGGTCTAGTCTGGACACGCCAGCTTCCCGTTTAACTGACTCGGCTTACTATGTGTGTTGTTGCACAACAGCTCGAGTTCACACTTTCCCACACGCCTGCAGTACGAGGATCGTACGCCGAGCTATTCCAGCTCTGCTCTTCACAAATAAGCACACACGGCCTCGCTCAAGAGTAGTTCCCCTGCTAGTGTTTCTGTAAAACACACTCAGATGTTTGGATTCCATCGTTTCTGAAGAACTGTCCTGACCTACGATTAGCTGGCTGTCTCCCCTCTCTCTCCAGTCACACTACGCTGCATTCACAGTGTGGAGGCTTAACACATCAGAAATTTTAGCATAGCCAAAAGATGAAAGAAAGATTTCAGGGAATCCAGTCATAAGTGTAATTTACTGTATGATGCAGAATGATGCAGAAATCTGGTCAGTATATTTAAATAAAAATGTGATATACAGCCTGTGAACATTAAGCCACAAAAATACCGTTTAAATACAATTTTGCATGTCTGCGCAAATTTAAAGTTTGGTTTAACTTGACAGAAATGTAGTACTACTATTAATAAAACATTATTTTAAATAATATAATTTATATTTATAAAATAAATATTTACCTGAAAAATTATTTACTCGAAAACTGTAAATACACAACACACACACAAAAAAAAAATATATATATATATATATTTTTTTTAAATTTATTAAATCAAATGTATTTTTGTAAAGACATGGTATCGATTATTATTAATTTAATGAAATCATTAAAATGCAATCCAAAAAATGTGTGAAAAGCACTAAAAAAATAAATAAATAAACTGAATTTATTACAAATAAAAAAATAATATATATATATATTTCATAAGGACTTAATGTAATTTACTTTTTTTAAACTGCTGTTCAATTTTATAAATCAATTTTATAAATTTTATTAAGAAAGGGGGGGGGGGAATCAGATTTCATAGAGGCCTAAAAGAGACATTGTTATGGGAGAGACTCTTAATCCAAACGAACACAGGGTGATTATTTTCACTTTTTACTCTGTATGTAACTTTGATAACTGCATCACGACACAAAGACAGCAGAATGTGAGCGGCACACACTCCTACAGTCCACTGCTGTACATCAACATGACATATACTCCACCCTGCTGAACATCAACACACTAGCAGAGGCACACGGACGAGGCTAGGGTTTCATTTCATTTCTGATGGTCCAATAGTTCAAAATAAGGCTGAGTGATCAAAAAGATGCAGTGCACTGAACCCCTCTTACAGAGAGAAACACTAGGGTCCGTTTTAACACCAACACGTACGGCAGATACGCTACACCTTATATGAAATACATACATAAATACCCTTTGATCATTCGCGGCGACTTTGGGACGCACTAAATCCAGTGAAATAATCTAATAGCGGTTTTAATTCTGAAAGCCAGCCATAAGCAACTGATTATTCAGATTTTGTGAGTAAACAGGATGCCATTTCCTGCCATATCTGATGTGGGCTTTTGTCCCAGAGCACCGGTTTAGAGTATGCAGGGCTTGGGTTTCGTCAGACTTTCGTCAGGCCGCCGATCCGTCTGGCATCATGTGACACGCTTCCTGATTTCCGGTGTGTGTGACTCAGTCCTGATCTGGATGTCTGAACTCATCTCCCCTCCTGCAGGCCGGTTGAACTCGCTGTGCAGGAGGACATGCTGGTGGAAGCGTGCTAATCACACACAGACACTAGAAACCAAACCACAGCCCTGCGGGCGACTTCATTAAACCCACTCTGATTAACAGCCAATAGAGAGCCTCGGCCTGTGGCGCAAACACGATGATAGCATCACCGTTTACTTGCTAATCTAAGAAGCGACTCAAAGTGCATTTGTTACTGTCGCTGTTCATACACAAGCGTGCACAGCTTAGGTTCAGTGCTGAATCCTCAGTGAAGGTCAGAGGGTCACGGGCCGGTCACAGAGTGACTCAGTGAGACAGCTCGTCTCGGTGATAAGACCCCTGTCAATGACAGAGCGCCGGAAAGGAAAAGTGAGCCGGAGCCCCTCTGTCAGCTGAAAGAAGAGCATCTAAGAGCTCCTGTTCAACAGCCTCTGCTGAAGGCCTTTAATGATAACACCGCTACAAATGAGTTTCCCCTCAATAAATGAATAGTGAGTAAAACAGTTGTTAATTTTAGGAAACGGGTAGGATTACAGGTGAAGAATAATAAACGGCTCATATTATACATTTTATGATACTATGACGAAGCCGGAAATGTGAAAAAGACGTCATGACATCATTAATCAAAAGAAAAAGCAGGATTTATAGAGCCTGTCTGCGGTCTAATAATGTTGTAACCTGTACCAAAACATTTTTACCATTTTTATTTCTCAATCATAAATCCTACACTACTAGTTTGGCCACGCAGGACCAGAAAAGGCTAAGCCGGCAAAGCCCTCTCATCTGGAGTGCGTTTCCTGTTGGCTGGATGTCGAACACCCCGCTGGTAATCTCTTACATGCTTCTATCGTTTTCAGATGACTGTACGCTTGAACACAAACGTTAAACAACATGGAAGCAAGAGAGACTGACAGACTACAGGAGAAGACAAGAGGAGTTGCCAAGTTCAACTGATCACACATGGAGAAATTTTTCAGCTTACCTAAAAGCTGGGGCTTTCGTCGCCATCAATATGAACCTTTGCATCTTGATCGTTTGAATACATTTTACTGTAGCTCAGATTTCTACGCATGCAACCCGCTGACTAATAAAAGTCACTATTTTGGTGTTCTTTCTGTACAAAATACTACTCTCGTGGCTTCATTCTTGACAGCATTTTTCTCCAAAACGTCTTCAATTGGGTTTTGAAGATGAACAAAGCTTTTGCAATGACGACGTTTTCATTTTGAGGTGGAAGAAACTTAAAATTCAATAAAAAGTTCGAACACCATTCCAAGATTCCAAATGAACTTTTTTTTGCCTGAATTATCCTTTGCTTTCAAGAACAGCTTGAACGTGCTCCTGATTTTCTCTTTTTGTGTTCAACGGGACTGTTCCTTTCATAAAAGTTGCAGCAGAGCTGTCATTAAACTGGAAGAGACGAGGCTATACTCTACAGGAAATATATTTCTACCATACTTCAGATTGGCCAATGGCGTGGTTACATAACATGGCCACATAGCTGATGAAAATAAAAGGACATCTTGCACTGGACGCACAAGCCACGCCATGCTGTTTTACTGGGATTAGAAACAGCTTCTTCCATGGTGGGCTCCAATCCCACAAAACGCCAGCACATGGTTCCCATTGTGGTTTAAAGCAGACCAGGAGGGTTACGCTGCTGTTCCTGGCCTCATGGTGTGAAGTGAATGCCTTCAGGTCCAGGGGAACACTGCTGATCCGAGCTGAGGTCCAGGGGAACGAGGTCAGGAGGGACAGCCGAGCTCCAGCAGACGTGCTCCTGTGTTGATGGACTGGCCTGACACAAACAGTCGGTAGGCGAGGGGATATGAAACAGTGTTGAAATGCAGCGGATTTGGGTTTTCAGAGCCCACCTGACATTGCTGAGACACCAGAGAAGGGAATACCTTTGAAGAGGGCATTATGGAAACAGGAGAAAGTTAAAGATGACAGGAGGACTTGCTGAAGGAGAGTGGGATGGTGGGAAATGAGAAGACAAGTGTGTGTAAACACTTGTGAAATGGATGGCTGTTTTCTTTGACAAACACACACACAACAGCACAGCAGGTAAAGGGTTTAGTCACTCGGGCAGATGGTTCAGGGTTCTTCAGGACTGATTCTTGTGTTCTCGTGACAAAGAAGGCGCAATGTTTGACTGCTCGTGTCATATGGCAGCAACAATTACAGGGAAGCTTTTAAAAGCTCACAGAATGGGGTCTCCTAGAAGGACATGCACAGTGAAGCATATCTAGTCCCATTCAGTAAGCCAATTAAATTCCCCCAGAATCCCAGAGAGCCCAACAAACTGTGCGATGCCTTCAGTGTCTAAGCGAGCTACGAAAATGTACCGACGTGAAATAAAAAGTAGACTCAGCATCTGCAGAGAGGCCACTTATCTACAACGTTGAGGAGGTATCTTTGGAAATGTAATGGGTAAAACATTACAAGTTACCCCATTTCAAATAAAGTAATGTCTTTATTAAATTAACGTGACTGATCGCACCTGATTACTTTTAGATTAGGCTACTTGGATTTTCAAATATGTAAACTAGTACAAAGCATATACAACACCGTAGTAAAGGCAAGCGTTACGGGCAATCGCCATTTACATTTTCTCCAGGAAATGCCTAAGTCTCTTTCCCTTTCTTCTGGTGGAGAAGTCTTAATTGACATTTTGGGCTTAAAGGTCAAGCAGGAGGCAGCCCTGTTCTGACCTTGCGTTTCCAGCGGTCAAACAGGTCACTTGACCCCCCGCCAGCACTCGGTTACATCTATTGACCATTTCCGTTCATTACTGCCCTCTTCCTCCCCTTTTCTGCCAAGTGTGATGTCATGTTTTCCTCTTTTGATTAGATAGGAGACAGTCGGAGGCAATGGCTTTAATTAAATGCCTCCTGAAGGGCTTCTGCTATTTTCCGTTCAAGAAGCACTTACATAAAACTTGAGTCATTATGTCCCAACGCTCTTCCAACCACTGAACCGTGCGCTGAGAGGCTGGCCCACCACCAGAAGCACCTCACGAGTGTCTTTGCAAAGCTGGATCAGCAGTTTTCGACAGTCATCTTCATCCCACGCAAACACTTCTTCCAGTGACGGTCAGTCAAAGGAGATGATTTGGCTTTAGTTCCAGCCACGACTTAATCTGACCAAATGTCACCCATAAACAAGTGATTCAAATGTCTGGTCCAGGCGGTACGAGATCCCCCCCAGGCCAACGAGCAACTGCATCAGTGTCTGCTTCCAATTTGCCCTGTTTATCATTGCGAATGGAGTCAGCCACTCTTAGTCCTTGTCAGAAAAATAAACCTTGGCCACACTTAGAGCATATCGCTCCAAAACACTTAGCTTTCATAAACACTATTAGGATTTATCCAGGTCTTGTCTGCATGTCTGAGAACAGATCATAAAACCACGGAGTAGATGTTATGAATAAACACTGCGGGGCAAATTCTAAACTTTTAGCAACTAAACCCTGTTGTATTTACAAACCACTCGTAAACCATTTTAACCAAGCACTTTGTGAAGTCATTAGGACTTCTTTTGATAGAATAAGCCATGTTGATGTGCCAGTCACGTGGTGCTATTACTGCCAAAGGCAAGCTCCTTAGTCCAGTGTTATTTAAAAGGGATTTTTGTGTACATATTTTAACGATTACGGAGAAGAGCATTATAACAGAACACATCCAGTCAACTTAAGACATTCTGTTGACTATAGGCAACTTTGCTCACAACTAGCAGTCAAGCACACAATTACAAACAAGGATTTTAATCAGACATATCTGATATATGGACATCCGACCTCCACCTAAAAACACATATCTGACTCCCCTCTGACCTGTGAGCCACCACGATGCAAGGATGACATGTTTGTCCACAATGACAACATTTTAAAGCTGGCGTGCTGTATTTGTGCTTGGATTTTATTGTGGCAGGAACCTTGTGTAAGGAACTGCCCAAAATTCAGGATCTGGTTTTCCCAACAAGCTTCCCTTTAAGGCTACTCATGCATTCGCTCTTTGTTAATTTATTCAAGTAAATAAAACTTAAGAGCACTAATTCAAGTCAGAATTCTTCATCTAGCTACAGATAAAATAAGTATAATATTTTACAGCATTTGCCCTTTTAGTTTCATAAGAGCTCTTGCTCATGCTGACAAATAATAGTTTCCACTTGAGTGAATTATATAAATAATTTTAATAGCATGGCCTCCTACCATGTGCATAATAAAGAGACCAATGAAGGATGGGAATTCATGTAAACACATTCTCGTGGTGTGATCACATGCGGCGTCAACGCTTGACATAAGGCGTGGCTAGTTTATAGTTTTTGTGAAGTTTAGGTTTACAGTCAGTGTTTGGTGTCAGTCATCTATCATTTCCTCTGATTTCAGGCATTACTCATGGGTATGGTTAGGTTACGGTACGGTCAAAACTAAAATTTTGGATTAAAATGTTGTTCCAGGGTCAACAAAATATGTTAACCCGGGAACATGCCTAACTCAGCAAAATCTGGACGTGCAGTTACGTATAGTTCGTAGAACATCTAAATGGGGCTTATTAAAAAAGTGTTATCGTGTTAATATCTACACATTCGGTATACGAGCATTAAGATAACTCAGACGCAAACCACGCTACCAGCAGGTGCAAGTGATTGTGAGCGAATTCCCTCCTCGCTGTTTGGGCCTCTTCGCCACGGGGTTTAACCACAGGATGATGAAGTGTCTCGATGATCAAGTAATTAAAAGGGTGCATCTTCACAAAGCCACACAGATCAAAAGAAGACTTCTGCTCAACATTGGATAACGCAATTTCTATAGAAAGACCAGCACAGCAACATTCTTCGCAGACTTTACTCATCGGGTGTCCCCGTGTCCAGCAAAAATGCTAGGACTGACAAGGCTTAAGTGATGTCTCAAACAGCTGAGGGGGTCTGGATATGTGCGAGCGGGCCAGCCGAGCGCCGGCTAAAGCTAATCCATCCTTTCTCTTCGCCCGAGTTTTCCTAGGGTATGTAAAAGCTGAGGCTGACACTTTTTCCTCTGGTTGCCCTTACGGCCGTCTTTGAGGAGGGACAATACCCGACCAGCTGAGCTTTGTGAGCAGCTCGGTCCTGTGGAAGTCTAGGTGCAGACAAAGGCCACGTGTGGAGAGGCCGAGAGACTGGAGCCATCGGCCATGAGGAGTTGTTTTAATGCGAGCTGACTGTCTGTACCTCCTCCTCCTATCTGTCCTTCTTAATCCTCAACTTCATGAAAGCCCCACACGCCAGAGCTGGCTGCCAAAACCTCAGCCAACCTTTTGTAGGGAACAAAAAAGCAAAAGTTGCCGAGGTCACAGCAGGCCCGGACCACCTGCTCGGAGGACTCAATTGCACTCGGCAACAGTAAAAGAAAGTAAGTTGCGGTCGCTCTTATGATCCTGCGGTACAAAGGAACAAATTGCGTTCTTCGGGCCTGTCCTCCGCGGGTCAGGAATCAGGGTGAGAGCCTGTGATTGGTGCTCTCAGGAAGTCTATTTGCTTGCCGAGCATGTTTGTAGCCCGAGTTCCATTCATAGCTCCTTTCATCTCCTGCTTTTCTATTCTTCTAGCGTGCATTTGTCAAGGCACTTCTCTCCAAATTGGATGTTATTATTCCAAACAGCCCTGATGGCACCGTCTTATCTTTTATTTATTGAGTTGAGTGGCAGAGGCTGGCAGGTGGGTCTGTCCTTCTGTAGCCTAGATTAAAGGGACGGAGGGAGTCGGAGAGCGACTCCCATCATCATCATCATCATCTTAATTGCATGGCTGAAGTTCTGACCGTTGCTAGCTTTAATCTACAGGCTCATGTAAACAACGAGCAATAGGAAGGCTCCTGGAGAACACATATGACCGTTGGTGAGGGGCCCATTCACAGACCAGCGAGTTCTGGGGGGCTAAAGCGTGCTACCTGATGTGAAAGCTCACCCATAATGAAGCATGCATGAGTAATGAGAGTCTGACTTTACAGTGCTACATTCATCATGTGTCAGAGCGCCGGTGTAGATAGCTGGAAGCTAGTTCACCCAGGTGTGAGCGTGTGGTGGTTAAGCAGAACTGGACTATGATGCATGTGCTTGAGGATTACAGTCTCGCCGGCCCGGGACGACCACCCAACATGTGGCCCACAACAGTCGTACGGCAAACTGCAAGACACAAACACGTCTGCTCTACACGAACACGTTTACGTAAAAATAATACTGTGCCATCTAAAATATCAGTTTGAACATCGAAAATAAACTTTCTGTGGCTGAACCGTGACCGACCGAAACGATCATAAGTTTGTAAATCAGTGTCTTAATTCACAAATGAATGTGAAGCAGCACCCTTCAGCTGCTAGCTCCTGATCTCCTCTCTCAGAGCATACTTTTTCTTTTAAAGCATAAAGAGATGTTCAGCCAAAAATGAAAGAATTCTGTCATCCAAACCCGTAAGACTTTCGTTCACCTTCGAGCCACAACGCAAGACGTTTGTAACAAAACCGGACAGGTTTATGTTTTTCCACTGAGAAGTCCAAGGCAACCAAAACTTTGATGCTTCAAAACATTCATAGAGGTATGATGGTAAAATAAAACCATATGAAGTCTTCTAAAGAAACGCAACCACTTATTATGATGAACAGGTTTAATTTGGCTTTTTTTATTCACATAAAAACTTAGATCAACGCACACACAAAGCCCTCGTTAAATATATTAAACAGAAGCTCAAACGAGCTGCTTGATATTTGGACATAAATCTTCAGGTTTTTATTCAAAATATCCTTCTTTGGGTTGGAAGATGAAAAAAAGTCTACATGAGCATGAGTGAATGATGAGAAAAATGTTTGAATACTATTTAATATCTTACATCATCAAAAACTATTCGGAATAGGAAATACATCAAGTACTGGGCTATTGATCTAGAGTGAATGATACAGATTTGCTGGTGGAAATGAACTACAATCAATCATTACTTCCTGTAGAACATAGGCTACATCATTCACATTTCCAAACAGCTTGTCTTTAACGTAGACTGTGATAGAGCTGAGATTGTATGAAAGTTGTGCCAGCTGCCTTCCCCATGTTTTTATAACGTTTCTCATCTTGCTTCTTGACTTTGGTGCTTTTCTCAGAAATGCATCACATTACGGCAGTGCAAGGAGTTGTACCAGTACCATTTCAAGGAATTGTCAAAAATGTTTCTTTATTTATGAGTATTAGATGAAAACAAAGCAAAGCAAAATACAAGATCAACTAAAACGCCAGAACCAAGATTTCGTCGCAGGCTCCGTTTTCATTTTAAAATGGCTTTTTACAATGAAAACAATCCCCATTTGGTCCATTTACACTGAAGCTACCCCAGAGTTTCAAGCTAAAACTGGGTCTGCAGCGTTTTCAGACGTCTTCGTTTTAGGCCTTGAAAATGCTATTTAACGTCTCATAGTAATTAGTAAAAGTGTTACAACACAGATTTTACAAACCAATCCATCTCCCGCCAGTAGTACTACTTCAAAGATGAACAACTGTCAGCTGTCTTTTTACATTATTAATGAAGCAGGCTAAATAGTGTTGCGGACAAAAAATAGGCAGCCATATGAAATGCAGCAGTGGATTTTGTGATGAAGATCAAAACCACACTCCCACGGTTTACTGATCCCAACAACCATCACAACAAAACTACATTAGCATGGGATGAGGGGTCTCCAAGGAAATCAACAAGAGCCGGTCTCTTCTGGAGGAGTTCGAGTTAGTTCACACAGACCTGCAGAAACAAATCAAGTCAGATAATAAAAAAAAAAGGTTCTCACCATCAAAATCTGCGTTAGGCTTCACATCTGCCATCCTGGAGTCCACCTCGTCCAGCTTCAAAGCAAAGAAGAACACAGCGTTAGTTCATTGACAACACAGGATCAATCCCTGGAAGATATTTAAATGACCAATGTTTGAACAAGAAATCAGGACAGCTGCTGCCTGACATCATGTCTATGTGCAATTATGGGCTAAAACTGTTAGATAACAACAATAAACAGGCCTACTCATTATTTGGAAAATGCGAACACTTTTCTAAGTTTAGCAGACACTGGTTGGTAAATAACACATGCTTGATAGTGTGCCCCTCACCAATGTAGGCATGATCAAACCATCTGGAACGCCTCGTGAAACTTCAAATGACGTTTAAGTCATTGGAAAATGTAGCATCAGAGGTTTAACTGGATGTCTGTACATGTGCTGACATATACAATAAATGGCTTTTCCCGGATGAATAAACTTCATGATTATCAAGCCTAATGTTATGTATGAGTAATAGGACTCCACTGCGTTGAGGTACTGATGGTCTACAGCATATCTTTGGCCTAAGACTTTATT
The DNA here is from genome assembly GCA_034779775.1 of Enteromius afrohamiltoni. NCBI lineage: Eukaryota > Metazoa > Chordata > Actinopteri > Cypriniformes > Cyprinidae > Enteromius > Enteromius afrohamiltoni. The sequence goes on from JAUYWG010000033.1 coordinate 22,010,298, forward strand.
AGGCTTATGTAACACACCAGCACTGATCCCTATCTCCCACAGCTCCCCAAAAAACGGTGCGTCACACTCTGTAACGGCTTCACCAGGCCCCTCCAAACCCATCCTCACTGACAACAAACAGCAGGCAAGCTCAAAGCTGGAGATGAACTGAAATCTCGCGTCCGGCTTGTGTCATTCAGGGATTTGGGGAGTAACTCGCCGCTCAAGCTGGAGTCTATTTCTAGAAGACTTCCCAAAATAAAGGCCTGGCACTGGAGAGCAAACCCTCGTCCTGCAGCCAGAAGCATGAAGTCAGCGGTGCCGTCACGTCACTGCTGACGAAACACCGATCTCATAAAGAAGGTCAACAGACCTCCAGCGAGAACCGAGCTCTGGCTTGTAACACGAGTCATTTGAGCGGCAAACCTGATCCACACCAACGCAAAACACAGCAAAACCACCGAGGCCAGGATGGTTTACTAGCACATTTTTATTAGTCGTCGACTCATCTTTATGTTGTTCCAAACCTACATGACTTTCTTTTTTCCACAAAATGAGCAGAGTGGTCCATGTTGGCACTTCAGAGGATCGTAACTGAGAGCGATCGGTTCTCAAACAGAGCTCATCAAGGAGTGACATGAAAATGTTTTCTGGGTAATTGTACACAGGTCGGCAAGAGAGCTGCCAAAAAGTGTGTGTACATTCAGCTGTGGGGAGTTGATGTGGCACGCTCGATATTCAACACGGATGAGAATGCTGTGCACACACAAACGAATCTGCAGCAGGGGTGCGCGATATATGTCGTCTGCGATAACATTGTAATTGTTGTTTTAACAACGTACAATCTGACATTATTTTGTCAAAACTTTTCTAGTGTGGTTTGTTCTTTCGCGGCATGATTCAGTCACAATTTCAGTTACAATGCTTCGTAATATGGGGGCGGAAAATGTATATATTTATATCATTTTATACATTATTTATATCATTCAATAAATATCACACAAAGAATGAAGTTTCCTCTAAAAATGACCATGATTACAAATGTTACACAAGACGTTTTAGTGCCCTTATTTTCTGTGTTTGGACAATTTCGACAACAAAAATAACTCGAAACACAGCCAAGTGTCGTTTTGCGTCTCTGAGCACCATGATGGTGTTTCGTTCGTGAATGAATCGACTGTTGAAATGATTCGGTTCGAATCGGAATGACTCACTAACGGTGATGTGCTGCCACCTACTGGTGGTTTAAATTTTTCAGTTTCAATTTTATTAACAGTATTCACAGTTTTATGTGTAATATATAAAAACAATGTTGTTGTCCTGCATTAAACAGTATGTAAATACTTCTAAATGGCACTTAAGATACAGCTTCGTGTTTTATATGATATGCGTTTTCTCTGAATTGCGAAGATGAATTTTATTGATGCTGATTTCATTTGCTTGGCAGCCCAAATGTCGTCTTCTTTTTCAGTGATTAAATGTAAAAATTAGACTCAAACGATTGTATGGCTTTATAAAAAGTAAATATGCCCATTAAAAGGTAAAAATCAATTTACATTTTTCTATGACCAGCACAGAATATGAAAAATATATTTCAAACATTAAGAGTCAGCAGTCCAAGGCAGTCCTTAAGAAACCAGCACAATCAGCGAAATATTCCAGAAAATATTAAGATATTATCACACGCCATCCTATTGGGCATTTTGTGTCTGGCCTGTTAAAGAATAGTCTGCTTAACTCCCTCGTTTGTTGCTGTAAAGCACCACTGTTTGCTATGGCTTCTGTACTTTTGTGTCCCCACAGGGATAATCACTGCTTTACACTTCTGATGGAGAGGTTCTTGAACACAAAACAATCAGATCAAACACTGGCTGTCTTACTAATAAACTAAAAATGGATAACAAAAAAATAATCAAATGCCATATACCAGTCCACATAGCTCATATGGCCCATCTCGTACCCACTACACCTCATTAGAAAACCCTAGTCGGGTATGTTTAACCGGTTCCTTCTACATTTGGACATCTTTATTTGGTAAAAACAGGACTAAGAGACAAGCAATGCCTTTCTGTTCTCAATAAGTGTGTACTATTGACACGGGCAGTGCTGCCAGAACGCATCAGGTGATCAGACGGTGAAGTAACCTGACAGATAAAACAATACAATGCCCAATGTGCAATACATGCCCATCACCGGTGGCAAAGTGTCTGTGAGAAAGCAGCCTGTGTCAACACAGAGCGAGCCAAACCACAGAACAATCCGGTTCCACCTGAACAAACGGCGCATGTCAGGGGCCACGTAGACGGTGGTCGGCGAGTGGGAGGCCCCTGTGCACCACGACCTCGACCCATTGTCGACAAGGAGGAACCAGAGGCTGCGTCTGGAACAGACACACTCGACCGCACCTTCCCGTTACCAGGTGCCCTGCCACTCTCGCTTTCAGGCAGGACTGGACCGTCGCACGCCCACAACTGTCTCCTGAGACACCAGCTCAACGTCATCATCCATCCATCCATCCATCCAACGAGCCGCCAATACAGCAGAGAAACCACAAATCCCAACGTTTGAGAGGACAGACAGCCTGAAATACATAAACACTTCATTTTTAATTAGTAATATGCACTGGTAAGGACTTTTTAAAGACAATTTTCTCAGTATTTACATTTTTTGCACTCTCAGATTCCTTATTGCCAATTTAGTTTTTTTTAAGCGTAAACCAGACATACAGTACTAGGCAGTACTGTGTACCAAACCTGCGCTTAAAACAGTAAAGTCCTGCACCCAGCGAGCAGGCACACATCGCCTCTCGTTCCCATACACCATTTGAGCGCAGGTTAAATATTAGATGTGAGGGTGTTAAATGAGCTGTTGACTTGGAGACATAAGCCCTGGAATACATCACATAGCTCAGGACGGCAGAAAACAGCGATGGGGCGTGTGTGTGTTTGCTGATATTATCTGAGTAATCTCATTAATGAAGCTATCCATTCCTTCCATTACAGCTCGCATATCACGTATAGTCACATGACGCTCTGGAATGCCATCACGCGCTATAATTATGAGTCAATCGACCCCAAATACTTCAAATAGAGCATGTGTGGAATTAAGTTTGGCTGGTTATTAGGGCTCCCTCCCTCCCACCCCAATGAAAATGATGCATTTTAAATTCTAAATTTGAATTTAGCTTTTGACAGCCCTACTGGTTATCCATGCCATAGCTCTGGAGTCTCGGTCAAACCGGTTAACGTCTGTGTGACGGGCCGTTCTCATGGAGACATTTCTGTGTTGTTGTTTTGAGTTTCCAGCACTGCATGTTTGGTTAAGCATTGCACAGGTTTCATAAGTGCGAGCTAATAATGGAAAGCACCAGGCCGTAGATCTGGGAACTGTGTCGGTACAGGAACAAAAGATGACTTCACAAAGCAAGAATCCGGAGTATGTGAACGAGAGACACTCATTTAGAGAGCATTAATGCACATCTACTGTAGATCCGAGACACCTGCGAGGAGCGGTGGACTGAACACCAGTGTGGCGTCAGCTGGGAAAAACCCTCACCGCACAACAGCTCATACTGATGCCCAGCTGTAGGGACAACAGGAGATAAACCCTCCATACAGTCTATACGGAAAACGAGAGATACACCGACGATTTCCTTTGAAATCAATCATAATGTGGTTTTTGGAATGAAAACATGCACATCATGTAGCTAAACTCGGGCATAATTACAGAAATAATATACTTAGAAAATATTTACTTAAGTGTGTAATGTGCCGTTTCTAACCGTGATTAAATTGGGATTAAAGCATGTTTAAAATAATTGTGCACTACAGATAAAATTATATCCCAGCGCTTTAGCATGTGAGTGATCGCATCACCAAAATAAAGTCCAAATTTTAAGAGCACCTTAAGAAGCGTTTTAAGAAACTATACTCTCTTTAGGTGCACTTATTTCATTAATATCAGCCACTTATTTAGATGTGCTACTAACATTTGCATCTTTTAGGACTAATTAAGGTCCAAAAGCACAACCTTTACTGACAGCTTTCGCTACCGTTTTATTTCACCAGCCAGCGAGAGATGGGCGTTGGGATGAATCATGTGATATACGGCTGATACGAGTGTGGTGATTTTCAAAACTGAACCCCCCAGTGGGAAGCTGCGTCCTTCGGTGCTGCGGATCTGAGACCGCTCATCCGTGTCAGTGGGACGGAAAGACCAGCTCGGCGGTGGCTTGACTGCGTCTTACTTCTTTTTTCGCGAGTGTTTGTGTCGACACCTGTGTGGACGGGGGTTGGGAGAGACAATGGGCCGTGTGTGCTGCCGCTCCGACAGAGAAGCACTCGGGCTAGAAGTGCTGTGACAGAACAGGGAAACGAGCCCGCAGGTGGCCGGTGTGGTGAGCCCACAATGGGATCCAGAGCCCCGTCTTCCACCTTTATTGTGTGCGTCGGTTCACCACAAGCCCGGTTTTCCTTCCCTGAGACTGACAGCTCAGACAATCACAGTCATTGTGCCGTTTCCGAACACCCTCCGTGCACCAGAGCTCGTATGTTTTCTCGTCGCGAGGCAGATTCTTGATTTATCGCTCATTGTTGTGTGTGCGTCTGCGGAGCCGGCACATGCCCGTGGACCACTGTGCAGTCATGTCCTCGCCTGCAGCAGCCTATCATTACAGCCGTCATGCAGCAATCCCACAAGCCTCGACAGAGACCGACACACACCTGGAGGCCCAAACATCCTGTTCCCAGCGCGGCCGCACACAAACATGGCAACCCGTTCACAGGCACTTACTCAAGCCCTCTCTCTTCTGGCAAACCGCAAACGTTTTTCTGCTTTTGCATTCGCGCTCATTGTTGCTGCTCTTCATGTCTGTGCAGTGCCACGCTTGGAGGGCTCTGGGTGCCAGCTACCACAGGTGCTGCTCCCGTGGGCTAGAGAGAGAGTATTGACACTGCCTTGTGTAAACATTTAACGCCTAAAGACTTCAGAACACAATCTGAATCTTCCTGTATTATTCACTGCGGATGACAGATTTACAGCTTTCCATCTTAAGAAAACATGCTCGTTGTGGGTGTCTCATGACTACACCCAGCCTTACTGCACATCCATAGAAGCTCGCCTGTCCTGCGAATGCTTCAGATTCCTCGTCTTGGGACCGGGGTTATTTCTAAAGCAAGATCTTAAACGAGGAGTCCCCACACGAGCAGAGGTTAAGAAAGTGTGTCCTGCAATCCTCACACAAGCCGTGTTTTGTTCTGTTCAACTGTTTGTGTCCGATCTGCTTAAACACATACGTTTACTTAACTTACTTACTTATAAAATCAAGCGGTTTGCAGCATACTTTGTATAAGGCTGGATCAAGAAAGGTGCTGTTGAAATTACGTGTCACTTTATGTTTTGGGGAAAGACAAAGGCCTGTTTGTGTATGATGTTGGAAGTTTAAAATAGTTTCTGTCTTGTTGAAGTTTCTGTGGTGAAGAGTAGCGCCGTGGTTAGGTTGTGGTGATAATGCGCAGCTCTTAATAACAATAGCAGTAAGAGTCTTACTGATCACTGCAAATGTTGGTGTGCATTAAGATTCTAAAGTTACATAAAGTCGAGTACTGAGCAACATTAGATCGTGTTAGGATTGGGTTTGGTTTAGCATTATCTTGTAATTACCGTTTATTCTGATGTCCATGTAACAAAGACATTACAACTCTTGCTTACACTTTATTTTGTAAATCGTTTTACGGAGGGTTAGCCTATAGCTGTTAAATTCGGGTACTCTTTACTCAATTTCTGGGCCTCTATAGGTTCTATTACGCTCCACATCCTCCAGCCTCCAGCGCCTTTTTCCAGCACAGTCCCACCCTGCTGCGTTCAGCACCATAGCACACTTTAACGAGGAAACCTGCCTTTGATGCATGCGTGCTAGCTGCCTGCCGGAGAGGCCGCTCCACCTGACCTCAGTGTTTAAAGCCACCCACCCACACACACACACACACACACACAATCCTCTTAGAAACAAGTCCTGAGCTTTCCTGTCACAATGCGAGCGCTGATGCAGAACGTCCATCCACGTGGGTTCAGGGCCTCAGGGCTCCTGCCGTCGTGGCTGGGATAAAGAGCAGCAGGTCTCGTTCAGTTCCTAAGAGAGGGGTCCCTGGCTCCTGATATATATATATATATATATATACCCTCTAATGTACGGCTGCAGTGTTCATATCAGACCATTTAAATGAAAACGTCTTGACTTTAGAATTTATTCAGATTCTTCACGGAGCGAATGATATTATGAAAGTGACTTCACCAAAAGCACTGTGGGGGATCCATTTTACTGTGATGGTATCAGATCATGCTACTAAATGACTCCCCTGTGCCATTTACTTCTAGGTACTCAAGCAGCATCATTTAGCTGCCTACTGTCTGAAAGAGCCTTCAGGCGTGAAATGTTGCCTAGGTAGGCACCTCTCGTCTGGAACAGTACTAATATCAGTTTTTACACATCCACCCCACACTTGGGGATTTTTGTGACAGGTGAGGAGAAATTTGAAGCCTTGAGGGCAGAAGCGCTCTGGATGTACAATGGCCTGGCTGTTTTTGTTTTTCCCATACAGTATCAAAGAAATGAGTACAGTAATCCACGTAAAGACAGACCGTGGTAAAGGCGTCTGAGTGTTACGAGAGGAATGCCGAGCTGAGGGATCAGAGGAGCGCTGGGATGCGGAAGGGGTTAGGCATGATCAAACACGGCGACGCTTGCCCTGTCTTCACACATAATCCCTGCACATTTACTCACAGTGTCTCCATTAAAAGCTTTCCAAGATGACACACACCTCCCTCCAAGTAAAGCTACCAGATGCCTCGGTGTGTGAACAAGACACCTGATCTGCCAGCAGTGATGTGGACGCCATCAGCAACAATTATGACACACAATTGAGTTTTACACACGATTTTAGTCCGACTCTCATAACGCACCACTGGAACATGTCTACACGTTCTGCTGAAGAGAAGAGGAAGTGAAACGGAGACTGAGGCCACAGGTCAGACTGGTTCGATGTTCAGAGAAAACGTGTGTGTCAGGACAGATGACAGGCATTTACACATTCCTGTCTGTCACACACTCAATCACTTACTGGTTTCACCCTAATTCAGCAGATTTTATTTTTGGCTAGCATAACAAATTACTGTCATAAGTCAACAGGTTCTAGCAGTACATAATAATCTGTCAGTATATTTCACAAATTGTGCTTTGAATTAACATCATGAGCCATTTGCTGACGCTAACCCCAGCTTTTTAGAAGATAAAGTCATTTTTGTTTTACTTTAGGGACAAAGCTCTAAATAGTCTAGGCTAACTCCTTGTAACCTACGCAGATGTTTTTATACAAGCACATAAGTAACTAACATGGATATCAATTTGCTTTCATGAGCAAAGCTTGTCCGCAGCTGACATTAGCAGCAAAAGTGAGAAAAGACTTCTTGGCATTTTGATATTGTGCTATCCTTTCCTGGTGAAGTTCACCTCCAGTCCCTGTTCCATTATAGCAGGTTCCTCAAAGGTTTAGCTTAAAGCTTACTGGAAATCCCCTACCTATATATTTTTAGTAGCTCTAAAGAAGCTGAACTGGAGCTAAACTCCGCAGGGCGCTGGCTCTCCAGGGCCAGACTTGAGGAACCCTTTTCTTGTAGTATGACCAGGTCATTACGCTGTCCATGGTGCTTAGCTGAGGGGTCATATTCCGTGAAGATTGGAGGCTGTCCATTAAACAGGCCTCGAAGTGGTCATAACAGCAAAATATATACTCTGTGTAAAACCCACCAACTTCTCCCCTCCCTTTTCTTCTCAAAGAAAACATAACTACACATTCAGAGTGGTGACAGATCAGAATTGCGGCAGGCAGCAAATACCCCCCCTCCCAAATTGATGGCACATTAGTTCTGCATATTTAAGCAAAAAGATATTCCAGCCCCTTCACATACTTAACACATCTTAAAGCGGAGATCTGAAGAGGAAGTGACCTTTGACTCTTGAGGTGGGCTACTGTACTCACCCCATAACATGAGCCCGAGATTGAAACTCGCACAGGGGCCCTCGGAGGATAACGGCCACCTTCGGGGACCGGACATGGGAAAGTTCCAGCCTATTAAGCCAGGAGTCCCACGGAGAGGCTCATTTGGGGCTGGGAGAATGAGAGCGCCGCACGAGAGAGGGGCAGTGAAATGGATCCGTCCAGACCGCTAATGTAGAGGTGGGCAAAAGCAGCTAACCGGGTGCGAGGACACATGGTTTGAATTTGGTCCCGTGTTGTAACAGGAGGAGAGAGCCGACTGGCAGCAGGAACCCGCCGACGCTCGTTTCCTACTTCTGGAGAAAGACGATCCTTCTCTGCAAAGCCTACTGTAGAGTTTCCCTATCCCTCCCCATCTCCTGAGTCCAGAGCTCAAGATTATATCCAATCGGCTCGTCATCAGGCTGTAACAGAGCGGCCTTTGAGTGTCTGAAGAGGGCCCGGGCGAAGACATTTCGGCCTCCATCACGCGGCCCCGGCCATCAGCTCGGGTGACAAGCACATCAGGGCTTTTCCTTTCTTCAGGAAGCGCGACGCGAAGTCAGGGTGGACCCACTGTGGCAAGGGCAGAAACAGAAGGGATACATTACTAACCCTGCTAGAAATCGAATCTGGCAGAGTGAAAAACAGAGTCATATACGTTTGAGTAAATGACAGATCTGTTGTGGAGAGATCTCAATCCACATTTGGTGAACTTCAGTGCTGCAGCCAGGGAAGCTGCTGGCCCAAGATAGTGCTTTCCAAAGCACTTTTAGCATGTCTCCTTGATCAAACACACCTGATTCAGCTAATTAGCAGAGACTCCAAGACCTGGGTCAGATAAGAGAGACATTCATAATGCATACTACCGGGGAGGGGGCCTCTAGAAATAGGGTTGGGAAACACTGGCCTGCCAAGTTTTAAAGATTTCTATGAACTTGTCTCAACACATCTATCAGGAAGTTTCTAGTATGCCTAATAAGACCCCAATTAGCTGTATTGGGGTTAGGGCTAAATTATGGTTTTGTAACCTTTTAAGCGGTTTTTAATTGAATTGTTTTGTAGAAATAACACATGCCTGGTCCATGACTAAAAGTGATCCGTGAAGGCCCTGATCGGCTGGTTCAGGTGTGTTTGATTAAGGTTGGACCTGAACTCTGCAGGACAGTGGGTCCCCAAGAGCAGGGTTGAAGATCTATACCCGCAAATCCTTGACCAGTGATGGATAAGTCCAGTCCTGGAGGCCCACTACCCTAAAGAATTGAGCTTCATCCTCAATCAAACAAAGCTAAAAAGTGTAACCCAACTCCTCACTAGAAAATTACAGGCAGGTGGGTAAACTAAACTCCGCAGGGCCGTGGTGCTCTAGGAATGGACTTGCCCACTTAAACCTGCCAAAAGCTCAGATGAGTTCTTGAGCCGTTGGAATTACCTCAAATACCTGACTCAAACTGTTCTTTCATGCACATTATGCAAAAATGATCTTGTGTTATTAAAAACTTTATCAGTAGTAAGACCACAAGAAATATCAAAGACTTTCTACTGCTGAGGCCACTGCCAACATAGTTTTAGCACTTGCAGGAAAAAGGAGGAAAACTGGCACGAAGCATTACCGCAGGAATAATAATAAGTAAATAATAAGGAATGTACTAGTTAAATTCACATACAGTAGAGAGCTAAACACTGATGAACAGATAGGTACCTACACACAAACATCTGAGTACTTCGGCACACCATCAGTGCCAAGTCAAACCCATTCCTGGCCTGATCCTAAACCGGGCTGAACTGGATCCTGGCACAGCTCAGTTACACGTCTCTGTGCTTTTTTTTATGTTGAACAAGATGCAGCACGCTCATTCTGAGCTTATGAAGCAGTGGAGAGATTAACTTTATTTTGAATTCCTTCCTCTTAATATAGCAATTACCCCCCTCGCCCCGCCTCACCGCAGCACCGGGCCTGTTCCCAACACTGAGAGGATTTGTTTTGTACACAGAAAGCATTTCATGCTTATTCTCCAAAAATCCCAAATTTTAGAGCAGCGTGGCTCTTCTCATTTCGGCTGCACAAAACGCAAGTCATTCCCAGAGTACAGCGCAAGAATGTGCTCTAGTCTAGTTCTCAAGCAATAAATCATAATGGGCCTCATTTGAAGTTCTTCCTCATTGCGATTAATTTCTACCTAGATCAAATCAGCACAGCTCAGGTGTGAGGGGTCACCTGATAGCAGTAACTTGCGGAAAGAGATGTCTATTTGTTGTATTTCTCCAAATATCTCCACGTCATGAGTGGGAGTCAGGGCTGGAGCAGAGCCCGCTTCGAGCGCAGGAGTTTCATGCCCAAGGACAGCTCCTGTTACACTCTCTATCCCACCGCTGCCCGTTTCCTGACAGAATCTGGTCCTGTCATACAGTATATACCCTTAAGATTCTACAAGAGCATAATCATGGAATCAATCAATGCACAAATGAAAACTAAATAAAAGTCACAATCAAATGAATCCGAGCATGAGTGGAGGAGTTTGGGTGCACATCAGCGAATGAAACACTTACTCTTGCTCTGCTTTTGTGCCAAAGTGGTACTGTTGGCCATTTGTCAGGAATTCTCACTCTGGGACCGGGGGAGTTAAGGCCACAGGATTTTCCTTTTTGAGCAAACTGTTCCTTACAATATTTGTTAAAACAAGAAAGAAAATCAAGGACTGTTCCCATGACACATCATTGAGCTGCTCTCTTTGTTTTATTAGTGGCCATGTCATGTGTGAGGCTCTGTATTTTAACACTCGACTCTACTGTATTTCAAGTCCCGACCTGCCTGTTAAATACTAAAAGCTCCTCGGGAGAGAAAGTTTTTAGAACTTTGCATGCTTGACCCCAAGTCTTCTCCAGCCAAAATGAGTCTCGATTCAAGAAAATCAAGCAAACAAAAAGGAAATGAATTCTTAAATATGGCTACCTTCCTGTCAGCTGGGTAAAAATATCTCTTAGAAGTGAAGGGAGCGAGAATCTCTGCGATTGCTCCAACACAAACCCTGTGTTATCTGGCACTATCGAGGTACTGATCCCTTGGGTCGGTCGCAGGAAGCACCCCGTAGCGGGGATACTGAACTTCCTCTAGCTCTCTCTCACACACACACACACAGCTGTCTTCCCATTTATACAAGCGCTGCACTACACTAAATACATGCAATTTAGTGCCATCTTTAAAGAAAACGGTCCTAAACAACGACACAGGAAGCAGGGCCACCCGGGCCGTTAAGCAAGACGGGTGAAAAGTTGAACATTGTGAATGTCTTGATTTACAGGTGTGCTCCGTATCAGCTTACAGATTTTGTTGTGCGCACGTTAGTTGTAACGCAAGATGCAAAATGTTCAGACGCACAGCAATGATCTAGACTTTGTAACCGAATGCGTTTCCTCTTCCACGTTAAGAATCAGCAGCATTTCAGAACTAATTGTCTTTTCAGTCTCGCTCTCGGACGAACTGCTCATCCCACTAAACACTAAACAATGGCATCATTAAGCGCCACTGCCACAGAGATGCGTAATTAGTTTAAAACAAAGTGGAAACTCCGGTTCCAGGGAAAGTCCGGAGTTGTTGGTTGCTGCGACTGTCAGATGAAAACTGAGCTGCATCAATTTTTGACAGATTGGTACAGACGGGGTAATTCAACACAGTTTTTTGTCCATGCTTTCCATGCGCACATATCATATTCAGAAGTGCAAGCATCAGAAGAAAAGGCCCTTTCCGTTCACAACAATGACAGAACTGTTCTCAAGGCTTTATGTAATACAAAGGCCTCTACGGGGGGGCGGGTGCGGGAGAAGCACTTTAATGTGCCACTGCCTTTCCCTTCCTTCCAGCACGCAGAACACACACCAACTGCAACATCTGACTCAACACCTGCACGAGATAAAAACCAGCAGCTTCAGCGAGATCGTCCCATCTGTACGCCAACTCATTTGCATTTCAGTGAAAAGATCCTGGGAGAAAGATACAGTTCGGTTATGAACTGGCAAAGCTAACGAGAGAGACAGCGAGTCAGCCGCTCACCAACACAAGAGATAATGGCCGAGAAATAAACAGGCTTTATTAGAGACGTCTAAAGCGGTTAGTGTCAAAATGCATCAAACTGTAAATCAGACGAAGATGGGCGACTTGGGATGCTTTATTCCTTATTCACACATTTGCGCAGCAGATGTCTTTCTTTTTTTCCCAACAGCAAGATGGATCACATGTTTTTATGGCAGTTCATACGTGGATAGAAACAAACAGTCGTCCTCTGGGAGAAAAAAAACAACAAAACATGGAGACTGTTTGAAGGGAGGATTGGTGCCTTTGGGTCACTACCCTGTTTCAATGCGCATTTTGAAGTGTCGCATCATGGAAACGAGCCAAATTTCTTTTTTATGCTCGCTCAAGGTGGATTTTAACTTCTGCGAAAAAGGGTTAATGCAAATACTAGGACGTATGCATTTTCCGAATAAATTCCTCCACGCTGTATGACTGCTAAATGGGAATGTAACAGTGTAACGACAAATATGTGACGATTTAAAAAAACAATGGTGATATATTTGGGACTGATGAGTTTAGTTACGATGCTGTACATTAATGTTCATACCCCAGCACTGTTTGGTTTACAGCGGCAAACAAAGAACCACTACATTGCTGCTGTTCCATTTTAGTTTTTGCAGCATTTTGTCCAATCAATGATTACATAAATCCCTAAACGATTCACGCACAGACTAGTGAACGCTAATCTTATTTTCATGTTAATACAGATCCTTAATAACCGTTTACACTGCAACGCATGCAGCACACTCAAAAACCCCTGTGCGTCAGTCCTGATGCTCTACTGTCCTGACACTGCTAGCGAAGTACGAGTATGTCAGGAAGCAGAAATAAAGCCAAACATTACTCCACTTGAAAGAGAAGCAGCATCTCTATCTTCTCTGGAGGGCTCGTGCAGGAGATCAGACAGCCAAACAGAGAGACGCATGGTCTGAAAGTGGCCACAGACACATATTGTGTCCAGCTGAAGCGAGAGGGACGACCCGTGGACAGAGGGCCTCCAACATAAACACACAGGAGTCAGTGCTGGGTTTATTTATGAACACTACAGACATACACAAATACATTAGGCACTGACAGTTCCCATGATTTTACCTCAAAAACTGAAACCGAGCTTTCTGTGGCACCTGGTTTATAAAATGCACATGCAATTTACTCCACATACGACGCATAATAACCTAAACATTATTTAAATGTGTTTGACAATTTACATCTTTACACATGACGCTCTCAATACCGGAAACACTGCTCAGAGAGTTTGACCCTGATTTACAGTCTCTGAGATACAGCGTCTCGTCTGCTGAGCAATACGCCAGATAGGCTGACGGCTTTATGGCTGCGCAGATATCCAGTCATGTCAAAGTGCCGCTTTTGCGGCTTGGCTTTTATGTCGAGGCCAAATGTGTCATTTTATGACAGCTAGACGAGACCACTGGGAATTTACCGTCTACACTATTACACCAGGTTTTACACGCGGTAGATGCAAGACAAGTGACTTGTGATTACCCGCGAGACACAAACACAGAACTAAAACACTTTTACCGTGATGTCAGAGCTGTGTGAAACTGACCCCAAATGGCCATGTGCACAGTACACAGACTCACTAGCGGAAAACACATCTGGTTAATCTTCTATATTCTCATACGAATACCAGTTCTCAAAGCACAAGGTACTTTCTCAAAAAATAACTGGCTAAACATGCCTAGATTCTGCCAACGCTGTAAGCCAAATAATGTTGTTTTCTGTGTGAACCGGGCCGAGAGCAGAGCGTCACCATCACCGGAGGAGGTGCAGGTATACCTCTCTTTATCAAAGCTGAGCCTGAGGCAGAGCAGATTTATCTCTACTGAATCTATTCAGAATCCAATATATTCACTTTCCGATAACCAACGTAGGCCTTTCCTAGTTGAGTTAACTGAGTGGAAGCGGAGCAGCTCTGAGCTGGAGTGATTGACTGGAGGCGGGGCTAATTAGCATATCGATTGTCTGTGCCATTTCTCAATGATCGCCGATATCGCCAATTACCATGACACATTGTATGTCTAAAGGCAGACTTTTGCAGAAACCGTCAGCTGTAGTTTTGGTCACAAACACTTCCACACGTCACTTCACCCCCAAAGTGTCTAGTTTTGAATGATCTGGGAAGCATCACAGGTTTTTGAGACCGAATTCAGTGGTGTGCTTCTTTTCCTGAGAACAGTTTGAGAGCTGGGTCAGTGTGTGTGTGTGTTTAATCCTATTAAAACTGCCTGACTGCTACTGCAGCACCTGCTAAAAAATTCCCATGCCACCCCGTGAAGACTGTCAGCATGTGTCTGTGCTCACTTGACTTCCTAGCCTTGCTTTCTGAAGAGCAGATGCCTGAATGAAGTTTGAATCAGGGTGCAGGGATGGGCCATCCTGGTTCCTCAGCCTTTTAATGACTAAATATCACTGTGAAAATAACGGATTGAATGCCCAGATGCAGTCTAAAGTGGTTATAATTAGCCTCTCTTTAAATGTGTATATGGGGCAGAATGTCTTAAACATTAACTAAGAGCACGGAGGAGCAAGCTGAGCTTTGACCTACAGTAACTTCACCACACCTCAACCTGATCCAGCACTCGCATGCAGCAGAACGACACCAGCCCCCCCCCCCCGATAATCTGACAGTGTAGTATTTGCTCTGGGACACTCGATAAGCTCTGACTGAACGCGCTGGCTCCGGTCCACACCTCGCTCTGATTGGCAGCCGGCCACTGGATCCTGCGATGTGATTGGTCAACGGTGCAGACGGATGCAGAACCTTCTCGTAATCCCTGAAGGCTGGAACCTGCGTAACGAAGCATTTTAAATCACACCAAATCTGATTTGTTGAAAGCAAATTTGGGCACGGTTCAAGTATGCAGCGCTCCGAGCGTCTTTTGGGATTTACTTACAACGGCCTCCCGAGCAGAGCTCAGAGAGACTGGTATGATTAAAGTAGCGCTCTCGCTGCTTCTAGCTGCATGGGAACGAGCGCTCAACTGTCCTCTTTCCTGTCTGCTTACCATGGGTTTAGAGATCAGCAAAACGCAGATGGAATCACAGAAAGCCGTCATAAAAACCAAAACAATACTGTGATCACATGACACACGAGTCCTAAATAATCCTGCACACTTCCCAAATACGATTAATTAGACCTGATTTTGAATTCCTAGCACTTCATCTAACCATTGAACAAGCCTAAACTGATTGGGGTTTCTCCAACTGCTCTGCGCTGTCCGGTTTCTAATAAAGGTGTGAGAGCAGGCCACATGTGGAGCAGAGCACGGATCCCGCTGACACTGTGACGAACACAGGACGCTTTTATAGCGCTGCTATTACTGTCAGCCAATCAGCAGCCGGCCCACCTGCATGACGACTGTCACTTCACACAGATCTGGCCACGGCCCAGCGAGAGCTTGGCATCGGACGAGTTTCCGTGTCACACACACATTTCATCAAACCGGCCTGTCAAGCTCAACAAACGCCTGTCCAAATGATTAACTGTGCATTGTACAAACTGTGAAGTTTAACCTTTCACAGAGACATGACTAAACCCACAAGTTCACACGATTGAGAGGAGTCCTGCAGAAGGCCTGAGACGTGAGCTTTGATCTTCAAAGGCTGACGGTTTCGGAGGGTTCTGCAGGATCACAGTGCCCTCTAGTGCTCACACCTCAGCAGAGACTCCTCCTGAACCGTGAGAAAACAATCAATGCTAAATATAACTAAATATATAAATATAGAAGCTGAACCGTTAGCGGTTAAAAGAGAGGAGAAAACCTTCCTGTCATATCAAACTCATTTGTCGCTTGCAGTAAGAAAGGAAACGGATGCCAACGTGAACAATGACAAGTCCTCACAAGCCCCGGAACACAAGAGCATGACCTAGATATAGCAGTGAAGTTGCTGCAAGAACAAATATGAATGAATACGGCACGGTGAAGATAACACAGTGACTCAAACAAGCCGAAGCAGGTACGGCACATGTAACTGTGCAACAACAAAGATTCGATTAGTTAAGAAGCACAAGACTGAAAACAAACTGTTCTGCGTGGAAAACACACTGGGGGTCATTGGTATTTGGCATACACTGAAATACAGTTGTGTTCAAAAGTTTGCATACCCTGGCAGAAAGTTTGGTTTTTGATTAGATTTTATTTTCAATATAATTAAGGGCATTCTATTTAAAGACAGTGATCATTTAAGATCTCTTAGGATTTAAATCAATATGGGTAACAGAAAACACCCAAAGGGTCCTGATCAAAAGTTTGCACACCCCTGAATGTTTTACGGACACACACAGACTGAAAGTGCAGCAGAGAAAGGTGATGTCAAGCGTGTGCTTCAAGACTTGGCATGACTCTTCCTCGCTGATGCTGAAGGGTGTGTAGACTTATGATCAGGGGTGATCTCAGCTTCTTTGTTGCCATGTTTTGTTTTCAGATTCTGTTGTAACTATAACTATTTAAATATGAATCCCATGCTTTCTTTAAAAAGAAAAGAAAAGGAACCAATTGTCAGAAGGTATGCAAACTTTGGAGCACAACCGTCTTCAAATCTGAACTAGGCCTAATACAAAACACTTTCATTTGTCATCCAGAAAATGGTTTGGACAGTAGAGGTTCTTCAGATTCTTTCTTCAGCTATTTCTTCAAGATTAAATGCAACGCTCGGGAATGTAAAAATTAGGAATTGAAAAATCAACGTTTAACAGATTATTTGAAGTGAATTGTGGGGATTGGGGATTGAATTCATCAGGATCATGTTGACAAAAGAGATCACCAAATAGCTTTTCTATGAAACCTGATTCATTTGGAGGTATACTGTATTGTAATGGAGCACATGTAGCAGCAGTCGCACTTTAGTTTGGGACCACTTCTCACTACCTTTATTTACTTTAATCAATAAACTTCTAACTTCCTCAACTCAAGTGTTAGCCAAAGTCAAGCAAAGCCTCACGAATGTGGATTAAGTCCGTTTTATTCCTCTAGAGAAGTGACTAAAGGCTAATATATTAGAGCTCACAAATGAAACAGCCCTGATGAATCACAACGCTTGAGAAGATCAGCTCCAAATCCCAGATCCTTCCAAAGAGGAAGCTGATCCAGCGAATACTGACGGTGATCCAGCCACGCATCTGTGAGATCACACGAGCGACTGGAGCTAGTCTGTGATTTCTCCAGCAGATGGCAGCACAGAAGACCTCTGACGTACGCATGCACTCCTCCAGCTTTCTAATGTGTCCACATAAACACTGTGAAGCAGCCCCCGCCGCCTCTGAAACGCCTGCTCTCTCTTCAGAAATGGAAAAACAACACTCCTGGTGAACACGACTCGTCAGCAGAGGGCGCCCCGTGTATGCTTTCAATGACATCTTTGGTAGATGCTCAGTGTTGGCCCCACTTTATATTAGCTGGTAATGCTGTGCATTATACTTATTAGAAATAATTTTAATTTAAAAAAAAAGAGCTGCATGTAATTATATTTCTGATTACACTGTTGCCTGAATACCATACGAACACCGTAAGTGCACTGTACTTCTCAAAGTGTCATCCAGTTGAATCCACTGCTAGTTGGCCTGTTAACCACCAGGGGGCGCCACACACCGCTGCATAAATCCCTCTCTGCATCGGTTTCCTGCATGACCCTGGAGCACTATGTAATACATGTAGCCAGCAGCATCAGGATATGAAGTCAAGTTCATGTCCCACCGTAACTTTCAAGGTGATTTTCTTGCACCCTCAGATTTGTGGTTTTGTGGCCCAGGCGTGCAGTATGTGCCGTCATCACACCTGCAGCACTGTCGGAGCGGTCTCTGACCTTTCATCAGGCCTCCTCGGCTCACAGACACATTCCCACACACCTCCGAACAAAGCTCCCATTTTGCTAAGGCGAGGTCAGCAGGTCCTCCATCAGACAGACGCTTGTTCTTGGCCGATCCCAGACCCCCTCTCTCCAGCATCAGCGCCCCAGAGACAAGCTGCCCATTGTTCCCGCACGAGAGCGCACACGGAGAGCCACGGCCAGGGTGAACACAAGCTAACCGTGTGTCTGCAGCACAGGTGTGTGTGTCTCGCGTCACGTTCACACACACTCGCTGCTCATTTACTCTCAGAGCTCTGAAAACAACGCAATGTCAGAACATACAGACCTTATAGTCTCTCTCCCACTTCCTGTCAGCTCTACACTGTCCTATCTTAATAAAGACAAATTAAGAAAAATCCAAGCTTTTATTCTGAAGGGAGGCTGTTTTGGTCACCATTGACTTCCATATTAGGAAAAGAAACACTGTGGAAGTCAATGGTGACCCAAAACAGCCTGCCTACAAACGTCCTTCAGAATATAACAAACATGTATTTAAAGCCATTATTGAGTTAAATAAGAAACGCATCAAATAGTAGCTTCAAACCCCCCCGCCGCCACCAGCTCGCCAGAAACACACTTCATCTAGGGCGGCAAATCTATGCCATCGATAAGCGAGCGCGGTAAATCGTTTCCGCGAGAGGAAAACAGATGAACACGCGAGCTCCTAACAAACCCTCACGCGCGCAATCTTCTCTCACCTGCTCGCGCGAACACGGTTATATTAGTCAGTCGTGGGGCGCCGCCATCGCGATGTTTCTCTAGCTTTCAAAAAACATGCTTCCTAGCGGCTTCGAAACATCAGCTCGGTAACAAGTCTGACGTTTGAGTTGCAGTCACACTCTGGACCAGCAGGTGTCGCCAGCCGATCGACAGAGGCTTTAACAATCGGAATCAGCGTTCCTAATTAACTAAATGACAGCCCTACACGCGTTGTAAGGTTATTTATATTACTAGTGTGGGGCTTTTACTGAAGTCTGCGGCTTCCCTGACTCGTGTGTTCTGGGGTGTCTCTCACACACACACACACACTCCTGTGTTCTGGGGTGTCTCTCTCTCTTCATAGGTGTAATGGTGTTTGTACTGTACAGACTGTATGTGGTATTGTCCTACACTGACCCTACACCTAAACCTACCCCTTACAGGAAACACTACACACTCTTACATTCTCAACACACTTCATTCTGTGTGATTTAGAAGCTTGTTTCCTCACGGAGACCTGACTAATGACCCACAAGATCAACATTTACTGATACTCCTATCTTTGAGGAGACTATTGGTCCCTGTAAGGTGATAAACACCAGCACACACACACACACAGAGACTGCAGTGCTGTCTGGCGGCGCATGTTCGTTTCTCTTGTGGTTTACCACAGATGTGTTGGATGACAGCGCAGTAAACACCTGCAGCGCTACTGGCACACACACACACACACACACACACACAGAGTCAGCAGGACCGGGTGACCGAAGGGTCAAATCAACCCCGGTCAAGGGCTAGTTAGTTTCTTCCTCCAAGCGTGTGCGGCTGGTTTAAGATGACAGGAGAGGAGACCCTGGGGTTCAGCGGAGGGCCCCCGGCTGACACAAAGTGTTTCTTTGTCCCCCTCCGGACGGGACGAGAGGCATTCCTGCGCAGCTACTTTATTGACACTTCAGCCTCTTTTGTGCAGGGAGCGTCCCGCCGTCACTTGCTGGGGGACATAGGGTCCCTCTCCAGAGGAGAAAGGAGGGCTTGTTTGGGGAGGATGCGAGGGGGACGCCGGGGGACTCGGGGTACAGTGCGTCTCTGTCCAGAGCCCAACAAAAGAGGCGATTCTGCTCTCGAACACGTCCGCCGTCTAAACACACTCACCACAGAGAAGATGCCGCAGGTCATCTAAACCCAAACAGAGCAGCCTGTGTGAAACCATCCGCCGAGCTCGGGGACCGGTCCCTTCAGGACCGGCGCGGTGCCAGCCGTCCCACAGTACATAGAGGTCTACGGCAGTAACCACCTCAACTCTTCACATACGTGTGTGAATGACCACAAACAAGCAAATAACCCGCCAGGTACACACACCACCTTAAACACTTTCATTAATAACTCATCTATAGGCATTACAGAGCTGCTCAACAAACCACGTGCGTCTAAACACACACACACACACACATATATATATATATATATATATATATGACCAGCAGCCAATCATCAGGCTCTCTGTTAGAAGCTGTACTGAAGGAGAAGAGCTTTACCGGAGCACGGCTCCCGTGTGTCCTCTGCCGGTCCTGGAAAGAGAGTTTATTCCACACGCGTTACGTTCCTCCAGAAGGCATGTCCCGTGCAGCGCAGGCTCCCCGCATGATCCGGTCCGGTCGAGCCGCATACATCCACCCGGAGAGCCCACACACTCACACACACCTGCTGCCGAGGCGACAGCTCTGCTGAACACACACACGCTCGCTCGCTCGCTCTGACTGCGGTGTGTGAGCAGCTCCTCATTCTCACGCACACAAACATCACATGACAGACTCCCGCCGCGCTGCACACTGGGAAACGGAGTCCGCTTCTCCTCATTAGTTCGCTTCTGCTTAAACGCTTGTATAGCGTGCACATCTCCTACTTGCACGAAAGAATGTCAGTTATTTGTTACATTAACCACACCTGCCTAACTTTACTATCAATAACATTTCCTGTACGTCCCTCTTACTCATTTTGTGGACCAGTTGTTCTTCAAATGCATTGAGTTTTTACTGTTTGCTTTTGTAGTACTAGTTTTTATTTGTATAGTTCACCAGAAACGTGTAATTACTGAATTTGATCTCTTTTTGTAGGTTTCAAATAAGCTTTTGGAGAAAAAAATTGTTACAATATTCATTAGTGCTGTCAAATGATTAATCGCGATTAATCGCATCCAAAATAAAAGTTTTTCTTGACATAGTATATGTGTTGATGCTGTGTTTATTTATTATGTTTATTTTAAACACCAGGAACACACACACATACAGTATA
>JAUYWG010000033.1:22031340-22046340 GCA_034779775.1 Enteromius afrohamiltoni
ATATACACAGTACATACAAATATACTATGTAAAGAAAAACCTTTATTTTGGATGCGATTAATCATTTGACAGCACTAATATTTATGTAACAATTCAAACAATATGCTTCTTCTGACTCGTACGTATTGAAATATATAAAACCATAAGGAAGCATATTAAGTTTTATTGAGTGAAAGAAAACCTTGGACATTATTGGAAAATTTTACTACTAGTTAATATTTGGGGTGAAAGTAGTTCATCTTTTACTGTGTCATAAATTGCCTGAAAGACATTTTAGTAAGTCATAGTTAATAGTTAATAATAGTTTAGTAGAGCTTCATTCATAATTAGACCGTGTCAGTGTGCCGTAATATTTCGTTACTCACTGCCAATCACAGCAGACTTTTTAGCTTGTCTTTGACATCACCACTCGGCCTGTGCTTAAGACTCTGTTGTGTATTTCACGCATGCCCGAATAAAAGCGGTCCGATATAGGTGCGTGAAGAGTGGTGAATAGGTGTCTGTTGGAGCATCTCCTGGGATGCGCGTGTTGTTTTTGGAGTGCGTGTTAATGACAGCATCGCGTGTGAGCAGCAGAGCGTGAGTAAGATAAGATCTGCTGTCGTCACACCACACAAAAGAGTGAATCATGCTTTCATTAATGCTCTTCCGTCAGCTCCCACCTTTACAGCCAACCGCTAAACCCAGGAGTGGTGATGAAGATCACTACAGCCCACTAAACATAATTCCTACTGAAGATGTGCGTTATTGAGTGACGAGACTGCACAGTTTGGAGCATCGTCTCTGAGGTGGCCAAATAAGACAATGCTAATAATCCCAATTATTGTGCTGAGATCCTCGTAAGTGTAAAGGTGGTGCGGTGGAACCAGTTCAGAGTGAACAAGATCCCGATCCGTGGCTCTTCTGGCGGGAGTCCAGCTCAAGCCGGTGGTACCTGAGTCGCACGCAACGCTGTCAGTTACAGGAGAGCCGTGCAGAGGAGCCGCTGCAGGTTCGCGTGACTAGAGCCCTGCACCAAAACACAAAGACATTGTGTTCAGTCAAACCCCCTTAATGCTAACTCAACGGCATTCCTGTCTCGCATTCCTGAGTCACCGGCACTCTGATCATTTCTTCTGCTGCTTCACTGTGAAGGAGTGATGTACCTTACATGCCATCCAATAGCCTGCAGCGGTTACGATAAATAGGAGAACATATGCATACATGGTGTTTACAGTACACATAAACAGAGCGACTGCATTGATAATAGGCTCTATCGTCACTGCTAGAGATGATATCAATGACGCGTGGTTAACGCAAGTGATGTTTTATACTTTCTTTTTATTCTTTTTTTGGGGCATTTTACTTTTTTATTATGACAAGACGGTACTTAGACAGAAAGTGAAATGGGAGAGAGACAGTAAAGGTCCTCGATCCGAGAACAAAGCGCAATGTCGTGCCATAACACAACAGCATGTTTTTTTACTTATACAGCCATCAAATACGGCCAGGAATTCCCAAGCCTTGGCTTTTCTTAAATCTGCGCCTGTTGAAGTCATAAGACGCTGATATTTTGTTGGTGACCAAAATACATTAGAAATTCATTGTCAGTCTGTGGTTTTCCCATGGATTGACCCCAGTAACGCGATATTTAGCCCACTGGAACGTGACTTTTATCAGGGGAACCCTGTTACTCCACCACATTCAAAATAATTACTCATTGGATGAATTTTATTTAATTGAAGGCAAGATTTCCATCCAATATATACGTGCAGCCCCAACTCATAAAAAAGAAATGAATGCGATGAGTTGGTTCAACTCAATTTGATCCAGTAAAGTTTGAATGAAAGTGGTACATTTTATGCTTGCTGAACTAAAACATTTAACCGGAAAATAAATGAATAGGAAGACATCCTTCTACACTAGTGTTTGATTTACTTAACTTTAGGCATAAGACGGTTTTGATGCATCCATGGCATGCTCAAAGTATTTTTGTTATTATTATTATTATTATCAAAACAGGTCCCTAAGCACATGCTCTATACTTTACCACAATGGCAACCCCCCCGAAACACTAACATAGCAAAAGGTCTTTTAAATACAAATATAAAAGAGTATTAAACAGTAACAAGACTCCCAGTTTGAGCATCTTCATAAAAATGCATTTTATTTCAAGATTTACAATCCTCATCCTGCCCTGTGTAAAGCATGGTGGGAGGGGAAATCCACTTCCTAGTTAATTAAACAAAATTAAAATACTGAGTTGAAACAAAACAAAACGGTTTCAAGTCAGTTTAACACAACGCAGTTGTTTAAATAGGGAACCAAACATAATGGTGTTGTAACGTAACGGC
Source organism: Enteromius afrohamiltoni (assembly GCA_034779775.1). Lineage (NCBI taxonomy): Eukaryota > Metazoa > Chordata > Actinopteri > Cypriniformes > Cyprinidae > Enteromius > Enteromius afrohamiltoni. The sequence goes on from JAUYWG010000033.1 coordinate 22,033,674, forward strand.
TGCTGTAGGCTCGCGCTCTCGCTTCCTTTCAGACAAGGCAGAGCTCAAAACAGACACGACGAAACTTTAACAACAGACAAAGACAGACTGAACAGGACCCGGATTTATACACAGACTAATTAGACACAATGAGACACACCTGGACAGAGACGACTGGGGGAGGACACCAGGTAACGAGCGGGGCGGGGTCACAAACAAGACACATGGGCACGGAAGACAAAACACAACAACGACACATGGAACACCGGACGGCGTGACAGGTGTCAAATGAAAATGTGTTGGGGAATAATTTTTGAGTGCAGAACAAATTTTTTACTAGTATTCCCCCCCCCCCCGAAATCCAGGCTGGGTTTTGCTGTGAAAACCTGGCAACCCTGATTTCAATGTTAAATTGATGTCGAATACCATTGTTGTACCATTGTCAACCAAAATGTCATGTCCAACGTCAACCTGAAGTTATAGAGACGTCTGGTTTCTGGTGGGGTATTACACGTGACATTCAATCTATTAGCATACTTTAACCATTATTAAGCACCCATCTTCAATAAACTCATATTTGCTGTGGGAATTTTTCTGCTTTCAGTAGCAGCTCATAAACGAACAATTATTTACGTTAACCTGAAATCATGCTATTGCCTTTTTAAAGGAGACATGTGAAAATCTATGATATATGCTAGAATCAGGTCCCCAATGCGTCTCCCAACCCATAAAAAGAACAATCCCAGAATCATAAGATTAGTCACACACACGGTATCTATTACGAAACAATTTGTAAAGTGGATGAAACAATGATGAAATACTGGATGTTGGCGTTTGTTTGTATGGTGGCTCTGAATTGTCAAAACACCTCAAACTGTTTGCTACAGATGCAAAAAAAATTGCAGAAAATCTAACCAAATCCATTTTTTTAATGCCAGACAGAGGTTCCGGAAGCAGTGTTTCAACATGTGAAAATGACTCATGTCGTGTGCAATGGTCTTTACCCTGCAAGCTTGTGAAGAAACAAGCCACTCAGATTTGGTAAGGGAATCTTATTATAATATTACCACAAAAAGATACTGGTTTATCTGCAATTTTCCAGCCACTGCACCGCCATTGTGGTTTTTTTTGCAAGCGATGACAGTGTTGTGTGTGTATTTGACCATTTAAGCGCAATGAGACACGAAAGAGAGCTTAGTTTAGTACTCACATGCTGCTGTGTGACAGCCGCTTTGTGTGTGTGTGTGTGTGCTGTGGCTGAAGTTTAAACTGATGGCAACAGACATGATTATCAAAACCAACAGAAACAGAAAGTGTTTTGGCAGAGTATCAGCTGTAAAGGCACAGTATTACTCTGGGAAAGGGGCATGGGGTAACACTTTACACATTAAAGAGATGTGCACAAACCTTCCTTATATAAGCTCAATAACAAGCCTGTATCACTGCAAAGTACATACTGGTTATTAATCAAACTCTTGTCTGTGAGGAGACAGAAAGCTGGAGAGAATCAAAACGACACTAAATATGTGCTTTCTTCACTGATTCTTCAATCATTCAGTGATGAGCCAGGACTTCCCCTTAGCTTTTTTTTAGTTTTTCTTTCATTTATCTAGCATTCATTTTCTAAACATCAGCCAGAAATCGTACATTTGTTTTGCTGTGTTGGCAGATCATACGCAACGCCACATCTATCACACCTATCGACCTCAGCTCTATCCAAGCATTTGCTGGAAGCTCTTGTGAAATAGAAGTGTTGTATTGAATATGCACTCATACGGTACTAAGTAAAAAAACAACATAAATAGAGTAACTTTTTATATTTCATGAACATGCTTCACTAACACATCTAAATACTAAATCACATGTAAAGTACTAGATTATAACTTTGAGATATTTGAGATCACATATATAACTTACCGAAATACTTCATCATCACAAACGTGTAATTGCAATACATTTAATTTTGTGTCATACAAGTTTCAGAAGAAATAACGAGATATGTCATGTAAGTTCATGTCAGTATATTCGGCAGCACACAGACAACAAGACAACATTGGTTATGATTGTGAAGTTACACATAAAGATGTACTTTAGTCCTACTTAAGTTAGTCAAAAAGCACTCACGTTGTAACTGCATTTAATATGAATTTAAACTATAATACAAATTTACTGAAGTTAAAGTGAGCATTTCCTTCAGTTCAAACTTTAATTAATTTAAACGTATTATTTTCATAATAAGTGCTTCAGCTGCTAAAGTCTACTTCTTTCTGATATGATATGTCAAATTGATATGTGATGGCTCAGTAGTTCACAAAGCTAGTTATTCGCGTGTTAGCCTATACGAAAAGCAGTCACCTGTGAGACTGAATTGAGTAACTGTACACTGCCTGCATAGGCAGCATTCTAAGGCAGATTACAGCTGGCAGAATGCCACACCACATCTAATAACCATACACCCAAACGATCACTTGCACACTCAACATAGGGTTTTCCATGAGTTTGAGGTTTGGTATATTAAAAACAGAACACCAGTGCAAGCACAGAGATGACAAAGTGCTGTGTATTAGGGGTCAACCGATTATCGGCACCGATATTAAGCATTTTCAAAATTATTTAAAAATAGCCCTTGTTATTCTTAAATGTTGACATTACTTTACAGTTTTACACCAGACATACAGTATATATATATCACTTCAAAATACTGGTTATCGGTCTACTCGAACTGGTATCGGTATCTGCATCAGCTATTTTCACGTATGCTTTTAATACAAGCTGTCAAAACACAAAACATAAGCGCATTACAAAGGTTTTCTTCTTCCATCCTTGGATGAAGTCAGCATGCACATTAACAACAACCTGAGTCAAATACTGTATCATGTAATTTAATGGAAGTGGATGTGAGTGGTGTGGCGTAATGCTCAGCAGATGCAGGCGTACACACATAGTGTTTGATTCATCCACAGATCAGTCCAGTGCGTTCTGAAACACATCCTGTATCAAGAACAGGACACAGACGGGATGCTGCAAACAAGGCTTGTCAATGACTAATGGCGCTTTTCCATGGCACGGCACGGTTCAGTACAGCTCTCTTTTGGGGGGGTACATGGTCCTTTTTTAGTACCACCTCAGCCGCGGTTCCAAGCGAGCCGAACCGTTACCAAAACATGACGTATAAAACTCTGTTGGTCACTCGTCCTCTACTAGAGGTTAAACGTCAGCTGTTTTCCAACAGCTCGTTCTTCCCACCTAACTCTGCTGTGATTTACCTCAGTCAGCCAGTTCACCCCATATTCATTCATTTAGACCAGAGATCTGGTCCCCTGAATGAACCTGGCTTCTCCTGAGGTGCTTTCATTTCTGTCAGCTGATGGAGTCTGGGTTCCTTGCCACAGTCATCTTTCGGCTCATTTAGTTGGGGACTAACCACACTCACTGACACCATCAGATGAGAACAAAACTGGGACTGAAGTCATCTGGACGAAGGGACTGGTGTTTTTTGTAGAGCTGCTTTACAGCTGAATCACATCTTGCAACACCAAGCTGAACTGAATCAGCACTGAACTGACGGCGAGGTTAGTCAAGTTATCAAGCACTGGGTTCCTTGCTGTCTATGGAGGGTCAGAGAGCTTATTATCTTATTGTATTCGAATACGAATGAATGTCTTGCAAGTTTGGAACGACAGGCAGGAGGGTGAGTAATTAATGACACAATGTTCAGGTGAACTAACCCTTTAAAATACTGTGAACATCTGGGAGTCCCCTCAAGCCAAAGAAATCCAAATTATTGACTGGGGAAAAAGAATAAATGAAAGCAAAAGAAACTACAAGCTAGTGCTACCGGAGGAATGTCTTTACTGCGGGGTTTCTCCCAGAATAGCAATATTGGTTTTGTGGTATGAGTGAGAAGTTCCGATCACGTTAGCAAGGTCTGCGGTGAGATGTGGAGGAATGTCCAGCGGTGTTTGGCAGCAGCGTGGCTGTGCGTGACTAGCAGAGATACACCTGTCTGCGCTGGGCTCGGGGAGGGTGTGAGCACGCAGGGGCCTGCCTTCAGAACAATGACTGCCATTGTGACGAGCTCCGACTGCAGACGCGAAGCTCACCGAGAGGAGGAGAGCCCAGCCCGGCGCGGCTCATGCACACACACGTGTGTACACACACCCCGTCAGCACACACACACACACACACACACTAGTGCTGTAAAATGTATTTATTTATAATTTAATTATATAAATATACACGTAAATATAAAATATATATATATACTGTGTGTGTGTGTGTGTGTGTGTGTGTTTGTATATAATAAATATGCACAGTATACACATATATTATTATATAATTATTATATTATATGTAAATATTAATATATACTGTATATATATACATATAGTCTGAGTGTATTTGTATGTAATAAGTATACACAGTATACGCACAGATATTATGCAAACAAAACTTTTATTTTGAATGTTATGTTGAATGCTATTAATCGTTTGACAGCACTAAAAAACTTATTATAAATACGTTATTACATATATTGTATTTTGTGTATTTTAGCTATTGTGTGTGTGTGTGTGTGTGTGTGTATTTATATAACTTGCTCTCCTTATGTTTCACCTTTTGCAACGTGTGTGAACCAAAAAAGTATAAAAATACTGAATAAAGCTTAAATGTAGGCTACTGTAAGATTTTAGCTTCAGAAAAACATCTTAAAATCTATATTTTATTAAGCTTCACTGTTATATATATTACAGCCAAAACAAAATTCTCCTTCCTATTTCAACAGTTTTAGAAAACATACATTTGAGTTTCCATGTAAAATAACCCCGATGTATGAATGTCACCCCGAATCCCCCCGTCCAGTCATTTGACAGTGTGACCTGTGGTTTGTGATAAGAGAATACTACCAGTGAAATTCCTCTGACATGAAACCCTGGAAGACTTCCTGCAGGAGTGTGTGTGTGCGGTCTTCATAAAGGTAGTATTGTTAAGTTGCGTGCGAAGCTCATGCTGGAGGCTCAGTTTCTCCGCCCACTCCTGTAAACCACAGCCATTCCTCCTCTCCTCCCCCTCTGTCTTTGTTACAGGTAAACATTTGATGTCCGCACGCAATCCCTGGAGAATCTCCGCCCCTCCTTCCCCGGATCGCTCTCACACACACTCTCTCTCACGCTTCTTCCCCATTCCTCGGGCATTCCTGCACTCTCTGACTCAGCACCTGCTCTCTCTGATTCTGAGTTCAGCTTTTCATCGGACACAGAGAAATATTGTGATGGAATTTATAAAAGCCATGGCTAGCTGGGACCATCGATAACGCAGCCAATCAACAGCGAAATTATTTTAATGTTTTTTGCACAAACAAACAATAAATCTGTTGAAAAACCACAGTTCTGTAAACGATTACCAAGGCAAATAAATTTGTTGACCACGAAAACAGCAATGTGTGCTAAATCAATACAGTCAATTTTGATTTGTCATTTTGTAGTCATCATTGGCATCTGCCATCTGTGGTTCAACCGTAATGTTACGAGAATTTTTGCTTCCAAAGAAAATAAAAATGATGACTTGTTATTCAATGATTCATCGACATCGTATCGCTAGTTTAGAGAATATCCACTAATTGTAAACTACGTACATTCTTCTGTGCATTCTCCACCAAAAAAACGACTCTGGAGGTCATTTGTGCAAGTACCTTATTACGACCTATATTTACGTTTTAAAGGTAAGTGCCCTCTAGTGGGCGTAAAAATAATGACAGTGTCGCATTGCGCCGTCATGAAATGACATATTACTGTCATTATCGACCAAAATGCGTGTTTTGTTTAAATATATATGTGGACTATCAACACTGATCTTACTGTGATTAAAACTGTGTATTTTAGTAGGTGTAATTCACATGAATGACCACGCCTGACCTAACTCGAACCCTACCTGCTACAAAAAGGCTGCAAAATCATGTTTTATAGGGATTCCCTGGCACATGTGCGCATGATCATGTCTTGTCTTATATCATGTCGCTCTACAACCTGAGCTACACCAACCTGCTGCTGATAGGGGTGCAAGTGTAGTATACGCTCTGACGGGTCGTATTTCGCTGCGACCTATACGAGCGTATTGGTTGGAGGACATGTTGGTTTTCTACGTCTATTTATGCTTTGATTTAAACAAAAACAGCGCACCCTTGTGGCGCTGCGGACACAGGACCGTGTATATAGTGCATTCAGTGGATATAGATACACAGAGGAGACAAAATATTAAATGAAGTTGTTATTTTTATTTTCTTTCCAACCAAAAGTCGGAGCTTCATAATATTACCGTTAAACCACTGATGGCAGATTCAGACGACGTCTTTCATGCTTCTCTGCACCTCAACAGTCATAATGGTCTGGCAGTCAATGGGACAATCACAGCCTCCCGGTTTTCATTCATGTTCATTTTTACGGGTTTTGAATGACATGGGGGTAAGTGAACAATGGATGGAGTGTCCCTTAAATGAAAAACTATTTCTTCACAAAGTGGTTTATTTAGCCTCCCTTGGCACCCATTTAAAAAAATTTACCTTGTCTCCTTCCATGCGTACCAACAATACCACAGCATTAGCATTAGCTTTTTTTGGCTCAAGGGTGCAGACTTGCCTTCCAGTGGCTTTGTTAGAAACGTCCAGACAAGTGTGTTGGAGCTGACCTTTGCAGGATATTGGAGCCTGTATCAGGTGTGCTTGACTGGCATTGGAGTGAAACTCTGCAAGACTGTGGCTCTTGATATAGGCTTGTATTGTGTTTGTATGTGTTAATTGTAACAGAAACCCAACACCAAACCACTACCCTTTAACCTATCCTAAAAAGTGAGAAGATGAAATTACACACTGACAAAGCGTCCTTTCAAGATCCTCACACAAAAATACATGTTTGAAATTTCTCCAGAACTGGAATAAGACTGACCATTTTTATTATGCAAGTTAGCTATCTGTTAAACCTGAAAATATATATTTCCATTTCCATTGTGGTGATGATGTAAAGCAACCATCATCTCGATTCATTATTTCTTCCGAGTCAGTCTGTCAAAAGCTAATAAGGCATTAATATGTGCTTATAAAGAGACAATATACTAGTTATACACGCAATAATAAGCAACTATATAACAGTGAGAATTAATCCCTAAAGTGTTACTGACGTTTCTTATGCTCATCAAGAACCAAGGATCAATCTTCCCCATTAATATTCCACTCTAGGTGCTCCTCCGGTCCTGTCATAAATAAAACGGGATTTCGGCGACACAGGCGCCTGAGAACAGTTGCTACAGCTGGATACAATGGAGGCTAGTAGTCAACACATACCTATTTCTACAGTTACAAACACGAGTTTCCTCTTGAATTCTTTGCTGTGAAGCTGTGCACAATGAATATTGGATTTGTTTCACTTACAACAAGTTCACTATTGTTTGGTTAGCCTCTCGCTGGACTGGAAAAGCCATTCAAACCAGATAATCTGTCTGTGGCTTGTCAATGCACCGTAGTGTTCCTCGCGCTCTGACCAGGGCCTGAGACAATGGGCCCATTTCATTAAGAATATGAAGTGATTGAAGGCAGAGAATAAAGGAATAGTTCTTCCCCTGCTGTATTTGTTCAGCCACAAACAATATTGCTCTATAATATGAATAGTAGCCCTCTTTATTTCTCTCTCTCTCTTTCCTATTTTGCTAAATCAAAGACGACCAAGAACAATGGCCATTGTCCAGGCTGCCAATAGCCCTATGAAATGTATCAGTTAGTGGCACAAGCCTACACAGGCCAAGTCCTGTTTTATAACATAAGGTTGATTTGGGTTTGACACCGATTTGAGAGCACACCAACACAGATCCAAACCAAGAATGAGGTTTTATCATCATGAATCTAGGATAGCATATCTATACCATGATCTGCCACCACCCCCAGACAACCAATAGTCTGTTTAATAAATGAGGAATTGGTGTCAAACTACAGGAAGCGATGGCGAACATCGGGACAGTTAATGAATTTGCTTGTTGGAAAGAAACACTGTTACCTACAGTGCTGAAAGCCACTAGATGCGCTGGTACAAGTATATTCCCAGCACTTGCACAAGCACAGGCAGATGGCTTTGATTAGCGGTCCAGTACATAATTGTGCTCTCGTGTCTGGGAATCACAGGCTTTGTTAGATAACTTGTAACTTGGATTGACACACTTGCACTCCCTCGTTTTCTTCAACAAATTCAATTAACATGGCAGTGAAAGATGCTGTTTTTGATTCCCTCGTGTCTTTGCAAGCTTATTTTTTGTTGTGTGAAAATAAGTCAACTGGCTTTTTCACAAAACACAAAAAATGTACCAATAAGTACATAAGTTAATGTATCACAGCAGTTTCCAACAGCAATAGACATTAGAGGTGGTAAAAAAGCACTTGTGATGGTTTCCTTACACAGTTGTGATTACAGCGCCAAATGTTTCACTTTCCAGATGAAACAAGCTTGCTTGGTAGCTCAGCCAGAACTGAATTGGAGTTAGGATGAAGAATCCTTGGGTTTGAGCGACATGCTAAAATTGCATGCATGATTTACATAACATGCCATTTTCTTTCTATATGTACCTTCATCTGTTCAGAGGAAAAAAATAAAATAAAATTTTAGCACTGTCCAATGGACTTTCACATTTATGTCAGAAAGCGTACATGGCGCTATGCTTTTCGCATCATTTTTGTCGCGAGATCAGGCTTGTATCAGCAGATGTCTTGATTTGTTGTAAATAAATATTGTATTGCATTACCATAGCTTTCCAAACCCACGTCTCGCAAGACATTCTATAGACGGGTTCAAATCCAAGAACCCACTTTACTGCTTTGCCTTCAGCACTTATGAATCAAAAAATACCAGTCAGCTGGTCTACATGACAAAGATCTGGTGTTGAATCTACAATTTCTAAAAAAGCTTGGCCTGTTGGATTTCAGCGGCTATGATTTGCTTTGCTCATTAACAATCTTTGTCGATTGTGAAGGACAAGTAAGCTTACCTTTCCTCTTCCGTCTTTGTTTGTTAAATGTACTGTAAATGTACTGTTTTTTAAAAAGAGGTCAAATTCAACATTAAAATTAAGCAAACAGATGTAATTGCCATTTTGTGATGATCCCAGTTTTTCATCGTGGCCCCATAATACAACTTGCATCAACACCTTATTCCTATTTTTTCGCTTCGCCGTTATCTGCCAGCAAAGTGAATTGTTCATAAGAGATTGTGTTATTCCCCCTGTTCCACAGTCTCGTATAACAGATACTTGGTTCTGATAAACTGCAGTCCCACATTGTAAGGCTCCTATCATGCTGGATCAACAGGTACAATGGACTAATACTTGGTTTTAATCTCCACCTGAGACTGGATGCAGCTTGAGTCTAGGCTGTAGTAATGCACTATGACCGCTGCGTGTAATTCCCACTCACCACAGACGCATCTTAAAGTCCTAGTGATCATGTGCATTTTTAGAGTTTTTAGGATTTTTAACTGTGGTGACGGTATACAGCATGCCTATTTGCCCGTGTGGTTATTCCACCTATGCACTAGTCCTTGAAATCCTCCACTACAGAGAATGGTTGATCATCAAGTGCCATTAACTCCACTACTTTCTAAAGAAGTTCTCAAGCTTTTGTGCTAAACAGGCGTACAAAATATTTTGGACTACTGCTACACCACAATGGATGCATATTACTGACCACAGCCTGGTTCATCTTCTCCCAACATACAGGCAAAAACTGAAAAGAGATGGACTAATGAAATTACTAGCCTGCTTCAACAGCACTGACCTTGATGAGGTCACAGATCCTGTAACATTATATATCGGTTTATGTGAGGAAATATGCATCCCTACCAGGACATTTAACAATGATAAGCCATGTTTCACAGCAGAAGACATCATTACCAGGCCAAAGAGGGTGTCTACATGAATCAGGCCAGGAACACACTGACTAAGCAGTTTTCAGAAAAATACCTTGCTTCAGTGTTGGAAAGGACATTACGAAGTACAATATACCATCCCCCAGCACTGAGGCAAATCGACAACTTGCTGAAGAACTGAATGAGCTTTGCTTTAGGTTTAAAAATTCCTGCCAGACCATCTCTCTAGGCTGCCATTAACACCTTCAGGAACTCCCCTCTCCCCCTTCTGCACTTAGGATCAGTGAAAGTGAAGAAGAAAGTGTAAGCCAGGTTATGAGTTCTTCATCAAATAGCCTCACCACCAGCACTGGTGCCCCTCAGGGTTGTGTCCTCACCCCACTGCTCTTCTCCCTCTACACCAACAACTGTACCCCTACTGACCCCTCTGTCAAGCTCCTGAAGTTTGTGTATGAAACTACTCTGTCTGATGCAGTCTTAACAACCTGCAGCCAAACACACTCAGAACAATGGAGATGACAGTGGACTTTACCCAGAGGACATCACCCAGCACTCCCCCACCTCACCATCACAAACTGGAGAACATGTTGGAGAAAGTGAGACCAGAAGAACGCAAGCTCAGAGCCTTGATAGGAATACAGACGCCCATCTGAAAGGTCACTGAGTTAGAACAACAATAAAAAAGCAGCCCAGTGATCAAAGTGTGAATGTTTCCATCAGCTGTGACCAGAATTGAAGATGATAAACCGTGTAGCGTAGACTATGACAGCGGAGACTGATTTACAGCTGCTACTAAAGCTCACAGTCAGCTTTTATGAGCACGGAGGACAGAGGAGTTTATAAGGTCCCATTGTTCCTGAGAGCTTCTCTGTGTCAAGTTGGACCCAGAGTCCAGAGTCTATTGCCAACAAGAGAGAGGTGACATGGGCAGACAACAGGACAAGGTACATAAATACACAGCCAGACCGCGACCTCACAAATCTGTAAAAGATAAAACTGAAAGAAGATGCTGTCACATTTTGATAGAACGCAAGACTTGAAATATGAGTACAAGAAAACCTTTATAAACTTTCCAGGTGTGAGCGAGCCTGGGAGGTCCATAAAACCCCAGGTTCTACACAGAGGATCCAAAACACTGAACGACAGATGTTCTTTCTACTGCGTTTTAAACTTGCGGTCCCAGAAAGGTCATGATTTCAGAATTCGTGCAGTGCACATACGCTGAACACATGAGCTCATAGTTCGTTTTTACGTTTGGTAAAGGAAATGTGACTGAACTGTTACATAGTCACGTCATGTTTGCCAGCACATGCTGTAGTATAGCATGTTTCAAAGCAGCTTTATTGTAGCGACTGAAAGTCATTCTATATGTTCATAATATGCTTTTCGAGCAGTAATAGTGATCCCACATCCATTCATGTGTGTTTGTGTGTCATGCAGCTCCCAAACAAGAAAAGCTGCTCTGTTTTTGGACAGTTCTTTTGGCTTTCCCAGAGTTCTCACTGGCATGCTGTCAAGATCCTGCCCCTAGAGAGTAGATTAATGATGGTTAGTCACGGAAAGAAAGCACAGACACACACAGAGAGAGAGAGAGAGAGAGAGAGAGAGAGGGGAAAGGTGCATAACATTAGTGCTGAACTGTGTAAGAATGCTACACCGTGAGTCAAATTTACTTAAGAGTTATGCCACAGTAGATCAATATTTTAGCTGTCTTATTCACTATCCACCCACAGTCCAGTTTAACAAAGCATGTTTTTGTACTGGACATGGCAGGTTAATGCGTTTGGTTTTGGTAGACTAGATGTGCTTACAGAGCTGCATAAGACACTGATGGGAACACATTAATGGACCTCTTTTAGCATATTACGAGATTGATTAACAGGGTCATGTGAACATTTGGTGTAATGCAATGTGTTTATTTGGTTTAAAGTGCAAAGTTTTTTCCCACATACTGTGCGGTATTGTTTCTCCTCTAAGCCCCGCCTCCTGAAACAGGTCTTTTTTTTTTTTTTTTTTTACAAAGCTCATCGTTCCAAAAAAGCAAGGTGTGGTTTGATTGGCCAGATATCCAGTGCACTGTGATTGGCTGAATACTGCAAGCACGTGATGGAAATGTTACACCCCTTACCATGACGTGCTTCTGCGCAAAACAATAAAACATTATAACAGAGGCATTTGTTGCATCCAGCAGGAACAGAATTACTGATTATCATGACTTACACATTCCATCACGCTTCGTAAACATAACAGCATGTCTGCATTGGTGATCGGAGAAACAACCCTTCACTGCTCCAAACTCCCGTTTGAATAGTAAGTAAGAGGTTGTGAGTCAGAAGTGCCAGACTGTCCTTGCAGAGCAAAAATTTCCCCTCAGCTTCAGGAATACTCCAATATTTGTGTTCAACTGTTCTGGAGCAGTGCTGGAAACACAACACTGTCCTCTTTTGTAACGACACACAGCGTCTCCAGAACATGGCGCCCGCAGCGACATTACAGACAGAATATAGTAGTTCATGGAATGTTCATTTCATAAACATTTAGGTTTAAAAAATTTAAACTAGTTTGAAAATAAACCCACTCTGTGACGTAGAGTAGTGGGGGGTGTTTAAACAAGCCATTTTAGGGGGATGTGGACAAGCACATTTTTGCAACCTTAGGAATCTAAAGTAACACTTCTAACACTCACACCATGTATCATGGTGTGAGTGTTAGAAGGCTCTTATCACATTATAGTCCTCCACGTCTGCTGCGTTCTCAAAACTCTGGCCATTTGATAATACCTAGAATATCAA
>JAUYWG010000033.1:22055472-22068744 GCA_034779775.1 Enteromius afrohamiltoni
CTTTCTGTGTCTTACCCTCTTGCTTGAGGGTGTCAATGATGGCCTTCTGGACAGCAGTCAGGTCGGCAGTCTTACCCCTGATTGTGGTTTTGAGTAATGAACCAGGCTGGGAGTTTTTAATTGCCTCAGGAATCTTTTGCAGGTGTTGAGAGTTAATTAGTTGATTCAGATGCTGTATGCCAAAATCATCAATATTAAAACAATAAAAGGCTTGAACTACTTATGTGTAATGAATATAAAAATATATGAAAGTCTAATCGTTTATCAGTACATTACAGAAAATAATGAACTTTATCACAATATGCAAATTTTCTGAAAAGGACCTGTATATATATAAGCTATGCATTTCTGTTTCTCAATTTGGTATGTTTCACCTGGATGAGTATCATCAGCATAACAGTGCAAGCTACATGTAACACCATGCCTCCTGATAATATCTCCCAAAGGTAACATGTAAAGCGTAAGAAGTAACGGCCCTTGTACTGAGCTTTGACGTATTCCATATTGCACTTGTATTCGATGTGATACGTCTTCATTCACTGCTACAAACTGATAGCAGTCAGATAAGTAAGATTTGAACCATGCTAAGGCACTTTCACTAATGCCAATAGAGTTTTTTTGTTTATTTAAGAGAATGTTTGGTCAATAGTGTTGCAGCGATCCACGATCAGATGATAGAAGCATGTCATTTATAACTCTAATTATAGCAGTCTCAGTACTATGATATGGTCTAAATCCTACTGGAAATCCTCACAGATACCATTTTTAGGAATATAGTTGTGAGGATACTACCTTTTTTGGTATTTTTGACAGAAAAGGGAGATTTAAGATCGGTCTGTAGTTAACTAGATCTTTGGGGTGAAGTTGTATTTTTTTTAAGGAGAGGCTTAATAACAGCCAGTTTGAAGGCTTTGGGGACATATCCAAATGACAAAGATGAGTTATTAATAGACAAAAAAAGGATCTATGACTTCTGGAAGCAGCTCTTTTAAAAGTTTAGATGGAATAGGGTCTAATATACATGTTGTTGCGTTAGATTATTTAATTTAATGATTTAGATTATTTAAGTTTATACAATTCTATACAACATCTGAGGCCCTAAAGCGGGATTCTGGAGTAAGACTTATGTAAGTTCTCTTACGATTAAATTATCAAAGTTCAAACAGTTCAGACATTCCACATTGAAGTCCATCCTAACAGTACAGCTGAAAATAAACACTTAAGGCAAATGAAACCATAGTTACCTAACATGTAAACAAAAATGTCACCCCGCACCCTGTCATCCCCTTACTACTCTGTTTTGATTTTTTTTTCATTTGATTTTTGCCGCAAGATTATTTTAACATTTAAAAAACATTTTAATAAAATATTAATTTATCAGATTTTCAAAACTAAGCAAACTATATTTTTGTAAAATGTCACAATGATGCCATCTGTTTGATTTCTTATCCAAAACTTTTAGTGTTTGTTTATATAAAGATCTAACAGTTTTGACAGTCTGTTGAGAAACTTGACTCCAGACAGTCACACAATAGGATAAGTCAGAAAAAACCATTGCATGCATGTATAACTTAGCTGCTTTCAGGGATATATATGGTTGAATCATGTAAAAACAAGTCAGATTTGTTCTGATTGTTCTACTTAACACTTTTAGCATACATATACAATTTCAAAAGATAATCTAAAATAACACCTAAATATTTAAAATGATTTACTGTTTCAATTTCCTTTTGATTGATCTTTATTATAAAACCACTCATTACCCTCTTTCTAATTGAAAAACACATTGAGACAGTTTTTGTACAATTCAGGGTCAAACAGCTGTTCTGTAGCCACTGTGACACACCAGTCATTTTATTTGTTTTCTGCAGCTAAGTTTGGAGTCTGTGCAGACACATAAATAACTGCATATAACTGACATTTTGTTTGCTTGCAACAGTTTGGTAAATCATTGACATATAAGGAAAACAACAATGGGCCCAAAATTGACCCCTGAGGGAGACCATTTCATTATTTTGTAGCCCATTCTCCTTTCCTTCCGCACCTCGCCTTTTGTGCATTCTTCGGAATCGCACGACCAAAAGACACATCCTACAAACACCTTATTTGACCCAAATCCCCGCGAAGGCTAGCAGAGACCAAAACAACACGGCTCGCAACAACTTTCTCAGTGAGAGGATCCAGCTCGCCTTTCAGCCAGCCAGCCGGATTTCCCACGGGAACCATGGCTTCCTATCCAAAGCTGCATGCCTGCACGCTCTTAGATCTCATCCTACTCGCCATCTGCACAAGCAATCCAAGTGAAAGAATCCACATTACTCACCACATGCCGGCCCACCGCCATTTTTCTCAGCCCCAGAAGCAAGTGTTGCAAGGTAGCACGGATCTGGCCTGCACCGCCAGATGACATCATATGCAAGCCGCATTTCCTTTCACTTCCCATGGTCATGTAACATATTTTAAACACCCTCTCACCCATTTTTTAGGTTCATTGATTCATTTAGTCTTTGTTTTTTAACCAACAGTTCCTGTTTTATTTACTGACTAGAACTGTTTAACTATTTCCTGGCCCTGGCCCTGGCCCGCCTTCGCGAGGCGCCCCACTCCTACTTCCACAGAAGTTTTCTCTACCATACTGTCTCCGCAGCGCAGGAGGTCATAATTCTCCTGCTATTTAAAAAAAAAAAACCTTTTTGTCTAACGCCTCCTCAGAGACAGCCACCCTTCATCCGATGATGTTCTGATTCCCGCCCACCATACCATGTTTATATTGTTTTGCTTGCTTTTCCAACCCACTAATCTACGTCTCTGCCTCTACCCGCAGGTTTGCCAGATGATCCAGCTCCCCAGTCCACCCCGTTCTACACACACTATAAGTCCTTACCCAATTTAACGTGTTAAAAATTGAACTGGAAATTAGGTACCAGGCGTGAGGCCAGAGGAGAAATGGACCCAACTAAGCCTGGTTTTCCCAAGGTTTTTTTCCCCCCATTCTCTCTTTTGGGGGGATCACATCCGGCTGCTGTCCTTATCTAGCATTTTTGGGGGGCATGCAAGGACCGAGCTGCATGCCGAGCTCTAGCCCTGGCTAGGGTTTAAGCCCGTAGGGTTCGGTGTCTGCCGTCCTCCCGGCTGGCCCCCCGGACAGCACGCCAAATATGCTAAACTTTATCCTCTTGCTTATGAGGAAGTGCAAACTCTTGAAGCAAAGATTTTGCAAATAAACTAGTTTCGAGCAGGAGCGCAGACGATTGGTTACAGCTGGCACTGCATCTCCCTGTCAATCTCCTCATTTCACCTGCCTAATCAAATCCCCTGCAACCCACTATAAATAGCCTGTTCTCCTTTCTTCCGCACCTCGCCTTTTGCGCATCCCTCCTCCACCCCCCCTCTGCAATTTAGCTGCTCTCGCGCCTTCCTCCGGAGGGGCATGCAAGGACCGAGCCGGACACCGAGCTCTAGCCCTGGCTAGGGTTCAAGCCTCTAGGGTTCGGTGTCTGCCGTCCTCCCGGCTCACCCCCCCGGACAGCACGCCAAATATGCTAAACTTTATCCTCTTGCTTATGAGGAAGCGCAAACTCTTGAAACAGTATCAAATGCCTTTTTGAGATATAAAAACACTGCACCTACTACATTACCTTTATCTAAAGATTCCTTGATAAATTCTGTAAGGTAGCAGTTTGCCATTTCTGTTGAATACTTAGGCCTAAAACCAAACTGTTTAGAATGAAGTAAATCATGTTTTTCTAAATAGTTGATAAGTTGTTCAGCTACCAACTTTTCCAGAATTTTTGAAATTGCAGGAAGTATAGAAATTGGTCTATAATTCTGAACCTCATCAGCTGATCCTTAGTTTGAAGGGAATTTATTTTCTCTAACTGATAAATTGACCAGATTTACCAAGGGCTTTAGCAAACAAGCACTATATATTTTTACAAATGCAGTATCCATTCCAAATATATCTTTAGCTCTTGAGTTATTCAGTTGACTAATAATTTGAAGTATCTTATGTTCATCAACCTCAGAAATATGAAAGGATGAGGGTGTGCCATTTATTACATTTTGAGGTAATTGCATAGGTTTAAAACACATAGCAAGCTCTTCCACAGACTGGATAAAATATTGTTGTGCGTGCAGTTAGTTTTGCTTATGTGTTGCCCTACGTGGAGATGTGAGGAGAATGTGCAACAACAAAAATATGTTTTTCTTTGCGTTTACTTAACTTATTGCAGCGTTAGTTGCACAGTTCACTCGCTCCGACCGTGCGATGAGCATGCAAGCAACCTCTAATAAACTGAACAATTCCGTACACGCCTCCGCAGCGCATACCCTCTGATTGATGTAACTAACAGCCAATAGGAATGGTAACAGAATAACACAGTGAATAAGTTTAAAGGGACCGTGTTTTCCTTACTACACTATCCCCCCCTTTTAGCAGTACTGAGTCCCTTCAGTACAAAGAAACAAAAGTAAAAGCAAAACAGTTTACCAATAAAAACTAGGAAACTGTACACAATAAACACAGTGTCAACAATAGTGAACAACTAACTATTATGTCTTGATGGCTTCCGAATTTCTCTTCCTTTCTGTGTTCTCTTGATTGTCTCCTGTTCGTTTATATCTGACATCAGTCCAACTCCACATTTTTTTCTGCGTCGACGAGCTGCTGGCTGCCGCTTTCTTTCCTTATCTTGGTTCTCCTGCGGTTCAGGATCAGAAGTAATGGATTCAGTAACTGGTATCCTGGAATGCCGGTGGTTTTGGCTCATTCAGAGGTTCTTGCTGAATGAGGTCACCAGTGCTATCATTGACCTTTTTCAGGATCTCACTCCTTTGACGTCTGATCCTCGCTGGAATCACCTCACAGTCATAGGGCGTGAGACGATCGTGATGCATAATTCTCTTTTGTCGTAACCCTTGAACCTCATAAAGAACTGGGCCACAGCAATCAGATATCACAAAGGGGCCTTTCCAAGGTGACTGGAGTTTTGGACTTTTTTTTTCAGTACTGTCTCGCATATACACCAGATCTCCAACAACATACTACTTCTCTTGTGCCCTGAGATCATAGATCTTCTGCCGTTGTTGGGCTGTTTGAAGGTGCTCTCGAGCAACATCGTGTGCATCTCTCATTCCTTTTTCCAAATTGTACAGGAAATCTGGCACTTTCAACCTATCTGACTTTTTCTCTGCCATCCCCGACCACAGATCCTGAGGTTGGTAAACTTCCCTTCCAACCATAAGCCTATTTGGTGTGAATCCAGTAACTACATGCTGGGAGCTACGGTATGCAGCTGTTAGCAAAGGAAGGTGCTCGTCCCATTTTTTCTGATTTTGGTTCACATAACATCGAATCATCTGAAGAAGCGTTCGATTGAACCTCTAAACTTGCCCATTAGAGGCAGGATGGTAAGGGGTCGTCCTTGTTTTTGTGATCTGCAAAAGACTACAAACATTCTTGAATAGCGAACTTTCAAAGTTTCGACCCTGGTCTGTGTGCAGTTCCAGAGGTGCACCAAACCTGGAGATGAACTCGTAGACAAGTGTCTTAGCCGTAGTTTCTGCCCCTTGATCTGGCACAGGAAAAGCTTCCACCCATCGAGTGAACTGGTCCATGATAACTAGTATGTACTTGTTTCCTGAACTGGACACAGGAAATGGACCCAGTATGTCGATGTGGATCCGATCCATTGGTGCTCCTGCTTGGTAATTCTGAAGCTTGGACCTTTTGGCCGGCCCAGCAACTTTGCAGGCATTGCAGTGTCTGCATCTCTGAACGTACAAATGTACATCTCCACCCATGCCATACCAATAGAAACTTTGACGGAGTCACTCTAAAGTCTTTCCTTCACCCAAATGGCCAGATTGCAGTGGGTTATGGCAGGCTTGTAACACTTCTGTTTGCATCGAGTCGGGTACTAGCAACAGTAGAGGGGGGTTGAGTCCTCCAGGCCTTTCCCAACGATAAAAAAGAACACCTTGGTGAAGTTGAACTTGTGGCCAACACAGCCAGTATTTTCTTACTGCTGGGCTTTTCAATGCAACTTCCTCTTTTGTTGGAGGGACTTCTGCCTTTTTCCACTCATGCAGAATGGAGAGATCTGGGTCATCTCTCTGCTTTTGTGCTAGCTCTTCTTTTGAGAACGTTTCAAGCCAGTTCACACGTGAGGTTTCCTGCACCAGAGTTGTCGATAATGTGTTCCTCTGAAGCACATTGAATGCTCCTTACTGCAAGTGGGACCACATCATCCACATCTTCTTCAAACTTCTCCCAGTGATCATGTAGCCTCTGGCAATGTTCACAGCCTCCGCATGGCAGCATTTGAATTATATTTTCCAGCTATGTGCTCTATGTCAAAATCGTACTGACACAGCTCCTCCAGCCACCGAGCAAGCTGTCCCTCAGGATGTTTGAATCGGAATAACCAGGTAAGGCTGTTGTGATCGGTGCGTAGAAGGAACTTATTGCCAAGCAGGTAGTGTTGAAATTAGCGGGTGTAGAAGACAACAGCTAGCAACTCTCGTCTTGTTACACAGTACCTTCTCTGAGCAGGGGTGAGGTGGGTGCTTGCATATGTGATAACTCTCTCCTCTCCCCACTGTAGTTGCGCCAACACTGCACCAACACTGTGATTGGAAGCATCAGTGTCCAGGATGTATTTTCCTCCCACTAAAGGGTATCCAAGCACAGGTTCAGAAGTTAATCTTTGCTTGAGCTGCGTGAAGGCATTCTGATGCTCTTGAGTCCACAAGAATGTTGCTTCTTTTCTCAGGAGTTCATTAAGAGGGCTGGCCAGTTCTGAAAATGCTGGAATGAACTTCTTGTAGTAGTTACACAGTCCAAGAAAGGCTTTAAGCTCATGTACACCCATGGGGGGGTTCCAAGCTTCCACATCCCGAATTAAAGATAGGTTGGGGTGTATACCCTCGCCACTGACCACATGGCCCAGAAAAAGAACCTCTTCTTTAAGCAGGTGACACTTAGTTGGCTTTAGCTTTAATCCGTAGCTGATAAGGTGTTGGAATACAGCTTCAAGTTGATCAAGGCTCTCATCTACATCTTTTCCCAGGATGATGATGTCATCCAAGTAAATCAGAAGAGTTTCCCACTGAGGTCCTCAGAGCACAAGCTCCATTGCCCTTTGAAAAGTGCTTGGAGCATTGCATTGCATTGCAATCCGAAGGGTATACAAATGATTTCATAGAGACCATAGCGAGTGATTAAGGCCGTCTTTGCTCTGTCCATTTCATCTACTGCAATTTGCCAGTAGCCTGACTGGAGGTCTAGAGTAGAGAAAACATGAGCTCCTCCAAGGACATCAAGGCATTCATCAATCTTGGGGAGAGGATACACATCCTTGACAGTAACGCTGTTGAGCCGTCGATTGTCGACACACCAGCGAACGCCTCCAATCTTTTTACAAACTAACACTACGGGTGATGCCCACCCTGAGACAGAAGGCGTTACAACTCCTGCTTCAAGCATAGCCTTGAGAGGCTTCTCCTCTTCCTCTTGAAATGCAAGGGGAGTCCATACTGAAATGCATACTGGCCCCACAGCTCCAATATTTATTCTGTGTGTAACAGCAGTTAAGAGGCCAAGGTCCAAATCTGAAGCAGCAAAAAGAAATCTGTATGAGATCAGAAGCTCGCTGTTGCTGCGCCTCACTTAATTCTCCACTTGAACAAAGGGCTTGGAGATGCTCAGGTAGGTCTGTGGCAGTTGTCAGTCTCCTTAAATCGGAATAGTAAGTGTCACCACTTTGTTCTTCAGAATTATTTTGTTCACAGTTACTTTCCTGCTGTTTCACCAAACCCTCATCTGGATGTGTTTCCACTAAGAGACCATGACAGGCCCCTTTTGATAACGGGGCTTTACCGCTGGACAGATTGCAAAGCCTCACTATTACTCGATGCTCCATGGTTGTGACAACACTTCCTGAGGCCACAGTTTCTGTGATTAGGTGAGGTTCCAGAACAGCACAGACACCAGGCTTTGGATTGTCAACTTCGCCCCAGAACTGGCATTCACTTTCTGGTGGTAACATTGTGTCTGTCTCTAGGACCACTCGAACAACTTTCCAAATGTTCTTAGGGAGTTTTTGAGACCACTGTTTGAATTTGCAGTTGAGTCTATGCAGTTCTCACCGGTGCAATGACGTCAACATGCTTGCGTCTTATCGTGGGAGGGCGCTAAGAAATTAGTTGTTTCCCCAGCGTCCAGCTTTTCTCTCGTTACAAACGTGTCGTTGAAATTTCCTGACAAAATCCCACTTCTGACATCAGTTGTCGTGCGTGCAGTTAGTTTTGCTTATGTGTTGCCCTACATGGAGATGTGAGAAGAATGTACCACGACAAAAAGATCTTTTTCTTTGCGTTTACTTAACTTATTGCAGCGTTAGTTGCACAGTTCATTTGCTAACAACACAGGTGGCATAAGCATACAATTTACATGTCGCGGTTACGCTGACAGGCGCTCTTGCTCCAGCACAGAACAGCAGATTTTCCGACCGTGCGATGAGCATGCGAGCAACCTCTAATAAACTGAACAATTCCGTACACGCCTCCAAGTGCATACCCTCTGATTGACGTAACTAACAGCCAATAGGAATGGTAACAGAATAACACAGTGAATAAGTTTAAAGGAACCGTGTTTTCCTTACTACAATATATATAAAATTCATTGGCAATTTCAGTGCTATCAGTACTTAATCTACCATTTATGTGCAACTCCACTAATGTTCCCTTTCAAAAGCTACACTCAATGCTGTGTGACAATGCTAATGAGAACAGTCTTTGTTCGACCGGTTGTTGAGGCATGTGTGTCAAACACGCCAAAATTTGGCTTATATAACCTCTGTCAGGTGACACTAATTGATTGCGTGCACCTGCAGGTTATAAATAGGCATGAACCAGATACTTCCTCAGGTCTTTTGTATTGCATTGTATTGTATTGTGTTGTGACACAAATTTAGAAGCTCTCAGTCAAGAAGACAAACAGAACAGCTGCGTTTTATAAAGATTTAATTCTTGCAAGAATGGTGAACAGTCAGACAAAAAGAAAAGGCTACCTGCTGAGTGTCACACTCTGAAGAGCGTTCCCTCAGTTCTTATACTCTTTCACACTCAAGGTTACACACTGCAGATAACTGGCATCTTCCATAAAAGGGCAGTAGAAGAAAAACACTTCTGTATATCACTCGTGCTTGGAGACCTCTGTGTCTTACTTGAGGCCTAGTTGACCCCTAGGTCATCTTAGGTGGAGTTCCCATAAGAGTTATGATATAACAAAAAGCAGATGAATTAATACAGAAAAATAACTGAATTAATACAGAGTATAAGAGACAAATAAGATTTTTTTCAACAATTCCTCCCCTTCATCATTCCTTTGATGACCTTTAATCAAAAGAAAGAAATTCTTATTTCTAGTTTCTAACTTAACCAAAATCAACTATTTGTTTTGAAAAAATTTAATGATTACATTTGTAATATATAAGAAACTCATTTAGCAAATAATCACTTCTCATCCTTCTATTTGTTCTTTGGAAAAGCCGGGCTAAACAAGTAATCACTGTTACTGTGCTCCTGACCTAGATCAGACCAGTCACCCTCCAAATGGCAAATACAGATGTTACTATCACATTGTTCTACTGATCAACACCAATAAACAATTTTTCACAAAGAAATCACGGTTGTCATGCAAATTACTACCGGGTTACATGATATATATATATATATATATATATTCTCAACTAATGATTGTCCACTAAATAATGTAATAAAAGAAAAGAATAACAGAAAAACTTCAGGCTTTACATCACATTCATACTCTTCATCTCTGATTTTCATACAAATGATCATTCTCTTAAGCTTCTGAACTGGAAAAATATAATAATGCAAAAAGGCTTTTTATTTGGGCTTTTAACCCACAGTAAAATTATAATATAAAGACAGGCAAATCTTTCCCTGGAAAAAACTTCATTAGTCATGTTAGCTTTATCTTCTTAGTTCATCTCGCTGTAACTTCCGCTACTGCTGTCATCATTAATTGTTTCATTTAAGTCAAATCCCATTACTATTCTCTCCTCACCTATGCTCCCTTTCACCATCTGATGTGAAACACTAGATGTCAGTGTTCTCTGAACAGAATGGGAAATCAATTGCAGAAGACATGGTATGCACATTAACAACAATAGTCCTGCTCCAATCATAGGTATCACTGTAGTGGCTATCCAATATCCCCAGTCTCCCCATAAATTTGTCAACCAGTCACGGCCAACATGCACTGGCTCTTTTACGGCCATCCTCATGTGTGATACTATATCAGTGATGTTGTTACTGTAATTTGGGATATGGAAGCAACATGAAGTTCCCAACATTTTACATACTCCCCCTGATTTTGATGTTAACATGTCTAAAACCAGTCTATTCTGAATCACAGCATCTCTTAGTTCTTTCATTTCCCCATTAATCATTGTTAAGGCATCCTCGGTGCTATTTGCAATTGCTAATACAGATCATGCAAGGCCATTGATCTTATTGATGCTCACTGCTGTGCCTACCCCAATCAACAACGACCATCCAATGTTCAATAACAGGAAATAAAGGTGTTCGCACAGGAGAATCATTGCATTCCCTAATGACCCCTTCTCTCAATAGAGACTCAAAGACTGGCTTTATGCCCTCCACTGCTTCTTTTTTCAGTGGGTATTGTTTTTGACATGGCCTGTAATCAGATTTTGGAGTGATCACAAGCGGCTCACAGTTTTTAATTAATCCTACATCATATTTATGCTTGGCCCATAAATGAGATGGCACTTCGGCGAGTGCTGGATCAATGTCTTATGGTGTCATTTGAATCATGCAATGATGATCCCCATCAATTTGATCACTCAGAATTGGCCTTACTGCTCTTTCCACGTCTACCTCACAAGCTACTGTTATTTTATGAGCCTCTAAACTGTCACTGTAGAAAAGATTAGGCCCTATTCTTCTCCAGTCCTCCGTTACAATACAATCTGTGACAAACAATTCAATATCAGACCATTCCTGTTCTCTGCCCTTGGCAAGTGCTAAAAATAGACTATCCTGCTGCATCTCGCTGTCTCCCTGCCCCCCCACGGGGCACACAGAGAGGCCGCACATTCTGTCTGTCCAAAACATCTGATCAAAAAGCAAAGTTTCAAAGTCCTTTTCAATCAACCAATCTTTTTCAAAAAATTCATCCCTTTCCAATGCAACATGTGATGTGCAATGTAAGTCACCAGCATCCATTATTTCTGTGTCAGGACCTGTAATACAGTCCTGTGCTTTTTCTGTCATGATAGCAGCCCAATCATAATCTTTAATCCGCCATTCGTATGCCCGTGACGGTTGTTCGTGCAAGAAACTACACTGCTCTTCTCCCTCTTCCACCTTAACGCCTGTGGAGCTGGCAGTGAGTGTCAAATTTAATCTGCACATTAAATCTCGGCCCAAAATTGGAATTGGGCAAGTTTTTGAGTACAGAAACTGATGCTTTAGGAGCTTTCCGGTTTCTGTTTCACAAATCAAAGGTTCGGTGAATCTTTCAAACGTGCTTTTCCCTGATGCACATATTGATTCACAAAACCTATCTGTCAGTGCTGGTGTGCATGGCAAATCACATGTACGCAAAGTTGATCTTGTGGCCCCAGAATCGGCCAAAAAATTAATTGTTGTGCCCTCTACAGCTATCTGATATTTTGCCAGTTTTTTAAATGCTTCACTTTTATACATATTCAGCTGGTTCTCATTATCTTTATCAGAACTATCAATGGTAGATATTTCAGACAAAATCATAGGAAAGCAAGCATTTACTTCATTGCAGTCAGCAGATAGATTATCAGTGTATGTGGATGTGTGTGCGATTAATTGTAAATCACTTCCCTTTTGATGTGGAGAGCTGCACCGTGATGTTCCCCTCGGCTGCCCCCCGTCCTCCTCCTCTCAAGCAGACTGGTTTCTTTCTCCCCACTCCAAGCAGTCCACGGCCCAATGCCCGTCCTTTTTGCACCGTCTACACTTAGTGCAGTTCCTGGCTTCATGGTCTCCCCCACATGCCGTGCATGCTCCAGGTCGGGCTGGATACGGTGCTTGATACGGGTTGCCTGAGCGTGGTCTGTCATATCTCCTCTGCCACGGTCCTTCCCGGCATCTCTCATAATTTCCACGACCTGCAGAAAAATTTGCCAGGCTCAATTCTTTTTCCGCTTTCGCCTGTCTTTTTTCACGCTTTTCTCTCACCGCCTCATCAGCATGGCAGGCGTGTGCTAGAATTGTTGACAGTCTTCCTCCTTTCCACTCCACACACGTTGTTTTCAGTCTTTCACAAACTTCAGGTTTTAATCCTGATAGGAAAGCAGTTCTCATGTAGCTTTCCCACACTCCAGGCGTGGTCCCCCTGTCCTCGGGCTCCGCTATCCCCGAGTGCTTCTTGAATTGTTCATACAGACGGCAGTAGAAGGCGGCAGGCGGCGGTGCGGCCACCAGCGGTGCTGTGGGTCCTCTGGGAGGGCAGCCATCGAGGTCATAGTCCGTTCTCAGTGCCTGCAGCTCAGCCACGGGATAGTGATGATACGGCGGCGGGATCATGTTTTCAAAGACACAAACATTAAATGGATTAGTACTGTTTCTTGGGGTAGATGGATATCCCCCTATTTGTTTTTCACTTTCAGTGAAATTTTTCCTTATCTCTTCGACTTTTTCTCCCTCTTGTTCAACTATTTGTCCTAAGTCCCCTGCTTTGCTGCCATTTATTGCTTTCTGCAGAGATTTTCTCTCTCTCCTCTCTGCCTCCCTCAGCCAACAAGCTACAGTCGCCTCACACTCCCTACACTTATGCCCAAAGCAACTCTTCCTGCCTGTCTCTACAGATTCCCTGACTGCTTTCAGTTTCGCTACACTTAAAGTTCCTTTTGCTGGAAAACCATGGTATTTTATCAGTTTATCTATGTCGACCATTGCTTTTTCCCCATTTGATTTTTTCATTTGAATAAATGCCGGCGTGTCATACTTATTTGTTTTACTTTGGGATTTCCCCATACTGACTTCTGATCTCTCCTTCCTGCGCGCGAATTAATAACTTGGACAGACGTCTCCGTGCAGGCTCAGCCTTTCACCCCCGAATGAAAAGGGTTAGAAGCCGCAATCCTCTGTACCCTGCTCAGGATCTCTCTGGGCCGCCTTGCCTAAAGGTTTGCCGCTAGGATGTCTTTCGCGTGGACTAAAACACGAATGCACCCCCCCGATTAT
>JAUYWG010000033.1:22122185-22134152 GCA_034779775.1 Enteromius afrohamiltoni
AAGGAAAACCACGCTCTCCCGTCTTGCGTCGTTTCCGGATCCTTAAAGCAGGCAGGTGAAGCGGATTGGCTCAGAAGAAGGCGTCGTCCTCTCCGTAACAGGTGCTCAATCCAACGATCATCCAACCCTAGACTCTAACAATCAGAACCCGAAACCATAGAAAAGAATACACCAATCCTTTCACATATTATTATACGGGACGTAACATATACATACAGTTACAGTCTTCTTCTTCTTCCTAGCGTTTATCCCGCATAGCAGGGTCTGCTTAGTTGCAAAGCCACCTCCATTTGGCACGTGTTCCAATCTTCCGGGGTGGCATTGGCGATCTTCATGTCTTCCTTTATTTGGTCCATCCACCGATTCTTCAGCCTGCCTCGTGGGCGAAGTGTTGTCGCCTGCTCTCATGACATGTACATACCTTTTTAGCCCTACTTCTGGTCTTCTTTAGGTCTTCCCCGTCAATACTGACCGTGCCATTGGTTTGGAAACCGGCTTCCACGTACTCCGTTTTCTTGATGTTGAGTCTCAAACCATGATCTGCCAGGCGTGTCTTCCATTGCTGCATGTGTTGTTGCAGCTCACTTCTAGATTGATTCGTCAGGAAGACGTCGTCGATGTATAAGAGTGTCCATAGGTGGGGAGGCTGGAGATCGGTGGTTGTGGTGTCCATGCAGAGATTGAACAGGAGGGGTGACAGGGCCAAACCTTGGTGTACGCCCACATTGATGGCGAAGGGGGGCGAGATTCCTACTGGGCATCTGACTACACTTGTGATGTTAAATCCCTAGTGAATCTGACATCGCAGCGCGTGCTTAAAGTGGCCGCACTCTCCCAGCTTTTGGCCAAAATCCGCTGTATATTAACAATCTTTCATTAACAATCAGCACCACAACTAAGCCACTGTTTGAAAGTCAAACAGCAATGTCTTGGCCTGAGAAATCACAAGCTGATAACTGATGTCAGAAGAGAGCAATCCGACAGTGTCTCCCATTGCTCCTCTAAATGCTATTTTGGTTCATAAATTATAATTTCATTTATAATTTCATTACACATTTGTTCAAGAAGAGTGTTCAACTTGTTTTCTAAATAAAATAGATGTACACTACACTATTTTGTACAGTATTCACACCCTTCACTATTTGCACAGTGTAACAGAGAAACAATGAAGATCAGGGTAGTGTCTCGTGACAGCTTTGTACAAAGACCATAACAACTACACATATAACAGAACAATTCTAAAATACATCTAACGTCTTACATGCCTTTGTGATCTTTGTGTAAAGCTTGCACTCACGAGGAAGCGTGAGTGCAAGCTTTACGAGCTCTCAGCGTGACACCATCAACATTAAAACTTTCTCAGTTTTTCAATATTAATTTCATTCAGCAAATCTGTCAAAAGAGCAAATCTCCCCAATTTGGGGATAACCTATTAAAGTCTCAGCCCAATCGGCCTAACAGGTAATAAATTAGTAAGTGAGTGTTACAAGGCGGTCCTCTGTGGCGCCGTCCGATCACCATCAGCGAGAACACTTGCCTGGTCTCTGTTGATACCCAAAGAAAAACTGCAGTACTTTACTGCTATAGGACAGGAAGAGCTAAAGTAACTCATCACTGTATCTACCCAGTAAATTTGTCCGAGTAAAATTTACTCAAATTTGGTCCCTCTCTGAAATGAGTAAAAGTTACTCTTTTGATAAAGTTGTTTTTCCAGAGTTAATTATGCTCAATTTAGTGTTAATATTATACTCTCTCCTGCAATACTTCAAGTCTGCTCTACCTTGATGTACCTCCCCCTAGAGTTGTTTATCATCAGTTATGAGTGAACTACAAAGAATAACTATTAAGAATAACTATTCTAACTCTATTCAGAGTTATTCTCATTTTTATTCTTCAAGCTGTAAACAACATTACACATACACTTAATTCACTTGTCATCGTGAATGTGCCATCTTGTGATCGTAAAACAATTAAATTAAAACAATAATACAAAAGGAATGAAAAAAGGATATAACAGAGGATATGAAAAATAATTACATGAAATTATATGGTACAATAAACAAATCTGAATCACAACCACAAGACATCAGAATGTCAAACAACCTGTGGTACATTAACCTCCAAAACAGAAGGTGCTACTTTACTATGTACAACTTTGTAAGCATGAATATGTTCTTCTAAACATAATGTTTTCAGTGCAGTTGTCATTAAAAGGATGTGCTCATCTTTAATTACAATATTCTGGATTACATAAAATACAGGCATGTAATTTTGAACTCGAACACAAACTGCCAACCCTGACCGATAAGTATTTCCACAGTGCTTGACCCATTTCACATTTAGGACCTTAGTCCACATAGGCACATTAAGTGTCTCAGCCATCTTAGTGCCAACCTCCATTTGATTCAAAGGGACCATTTTCCCGGGGCCTAATTTTAAGTCATTCGGATCAAATGTTTGCCAAATATAAGCCATTTGGCACTGGTGTTTCTTTGCAAATGTTTTCATTATGTTTTTAAAGGTTTTCAGCTGTTTTTTTAAAGAATTGTGCTTAGCTGTGTAGCACATACACAAATAGTGTATCAGTAGTCCAATTTTCTGCATACAACTGTAGTAATGCACCATAAAATGATGCTTTAGCAACATGTTCTTATCAGGGAATAAATGCTTAAACAAACCGTGATGCTCTGCAATCAGATGTTTTAAATAAATGGTGATACCAGTGGATATAACTGAAGAAAACACAAACTGAAGCAATAAAATGAACAAATACCAGTGCAACAACAAGATCTCCAAATATGATGGGAAGATGTAAACACCGGCTCTGAGTGGTATTTAAGCCCAAGTCATTGGAACCCTCTTTTAATTCTACACCAGGAGGTTTGTTGTTTTGTTCCATGAAGCCATAATTAAAACTCTGAATTCTTCTGTTCACTTCTGCTGATGTGTTGTAATTTTCAATCAGGTGCTGAAAAAGTAATTTCATCTCGTATTGAGCAACCCCCTCTAATATGTCATGCATAATATCAACGGAAAATTTGGCAGTTGTGTGGAAATATTGCAATGAATTTAAAAGGCAAGACTTTTTTACTCCCATTACATAAGGTAGACTGGGATTGCTCTGCATTGCCTGGCAGTGTTCAGCATTAAGTTCTTTAGTTCACACTGACATCTTTGGACTATCTTCACTGAACACTGTCTGAAAGCCTTCTTTCTCTAGCAGGCAAAAGCAGCAACAGTACCTAGCACTAAATGATTCCACAAAACCAAACAAGGAATGGATACCAAGGTTGTCACCAGTAACTTGGACAATGGTTCCATAAACTGTATGATCAAACAAAGGAACTTTAATTCCTTTGGTTTCCAGTGCTGAGACATCTCGGAATTCTCATGTTTTGATATCTTGTGCATGAAATAAAGTGACTAAATGTATATTCATCAACCTTGAGTTATATTTAGGATAAATATTTCTAAGGGTAAAATAGATAGCCCCTAACATATGTATTCCTCGTTTTGATCCAAGTTGATTTGCACATTCAAATGAATAAAAAAAGCACTCTTGTTCTCAGTGTTTAATGCTGCAAAAGGATTTAGCATTTTTTCAAAACACTGATCAATTTGAGACTCAACAGCACTTTTTATGGGCTTCTCTAAAGATAGGCTGCTTTTCACAGATTCATGAGTTTCACAGTGAATGTCTCCAATCACTTCTTCTAGAGCACCAACAACATAGATGATAGTGGTCTCTGCGACACCAGCAACTTTAAGTTCAGCTACCACTGTTGCACAACTATTTACTATATCCTTTTTTAGGGGTGCAGATTCACAAGGCGAATTTTCGTTTGGTAAAACACCTACATCTAATTAAAAATGGAGTTGACAGTGGATGAGCTTTCACCAGAATCAAGGCATGAACTATCAGCAGCACAACACTTGCTGAGATGCTTTCGTAATCCAGAAAAACTATGGTAAACATGTAAACAACCTCTTTGAGCACATTTTAGCTTGAGATTTTTTCCTGGACAAAGGCCATGAATTAACTTAAAGTGCTTTATAAGGGCATTGGCATTAGCAAGCCTCTTTTTACAAATGAAACAAATCATCATCTGCTCACTGGAGCATTCTAGCTCTCAACTCAGCCACTCTGGGATTCACCTTGGTGGTTTCCAAATCTATATCATAGACAGCTGTTTGCAGAAAGCTATACACATTGGTTAATTCCTGACAGTATGAGGTGCCAAAGACATAGTGAGCTTTGAGAAGCTCATCAACACAGGCCAGTAAATTAGTAGCCTTACAGGGCAGAGCATGTTGGTCAATCACAATAAACAAGAATGGATCCTACTTCTATTCAGCCCAACAGCAAGTAGATACGGCTGCAGACGCTCTCCAATGCTATTCAAGTGCCCTTGGATACTGGTACCAGTCTGTGAAAGAATGTAAATACAGTAGTTCCAATGTGACTTAACAGTTAAACTCAATATACAGCATGAATAAAGACACAGTGAGGTACAGAACCAAAGTATCTATATTACACTCTGTATTTCCAAGAGATTCTAAGATTGTATTAAGTATGTACTAAATAGAAAATATAACAATTTGAAGTGATCTTTACCACAACTAAGCAAGTCTGAGAAATAAGCAAGTTTAAAGTAAGACAGTGACTGAACATTATGAAATCGAGTCATTTGATCTACTTTATCAGTAGCTTCACCTTGATGAATTTTACAAGGCGATCACATGCTTGTCTTGCTGATATCTTGCCTTTGGTTTTTTGCAGCCTTGACTCGAGGGTGGCAAAAGGTAAACCAGCATCATAATGGAAGACATGTCACTGTTCCAACCTAGAGACTATAATGTCACTTGGAAGATAATCGGAATAAATACATTTACCACTTCAGTTTTTTAGTTTATACTGCACACAAATTCAGTATTAAGAGCACATTCATGGCCTAGTCTATGACAACAGATGATTAATTAAGTGGATGAATTTAGGTGAAACTCATTTTGAGGTCATACACTTAAACTTGATCAACAACATAGCAACCATGCTTTTGTTTTTCAGACAACTAAATGAAAAAAAAATTAAAACTAAATCTGCAACTCCTTTATCCTAGGCACTTGTTAAATCAGAGTAAATGTTATCAGAGAAATGTTAGAGAAACAACAAATTTTAATTGCGTTTACCCATTACAAGTCTGTGCTGTATATGAATCATGCATCTAATGGGTAAATTTGTTAGCACAATTAATATTTTGTAGATCTGAATGCTTGTCCTGAATGCATAACTTCCTCTTAAATAATTTAAGGTATACCACAATATAGTTACCTTCAACTTCAACAGTGGATTCAGCATTTTGAATGAGGTCTTGGAGCTCACAAGTCTGTGTAAGGCTACGGCTTTGCGCAATAACCTTTGATTTTATGCTGGTAGACCACTTCTCTAATAACTTTGCAGAGGTCACATCACCAAATAGAAGTCCAAAATCCTGATCAATCTGTCAAAGAAATTCAAGTAGTAACTGACTTTGTACAGATATTCAAATTGTACAGATACTATGTAAAGTGACCTCATTCACAATATGACTTAAAGATGAGAGATGAAAGATGAGTAATATAAGAAAGTTAATAGAGCCTAATAAATGTTAGCCAAAGCCAATTAAAGCATTGAGTAAACATCAATTTTTGCTCCTGTTTGTGGTTCTCGTGGGCGCTTCATCTGACCCTCAGATGCTTCTTTCTGCAGGGTTTTTATTCTCCATGCCAAATATCCACTTCCATCTGTTGCATTGTAATAATGCTCTTATGACCAGGACAATACACAGACCCAGTAGTTATACACCCGATTAAGGCAATAAATGCCATATCAATTATAATGTAGATAATCTTTACTCTGCAAAATCAAAAAGATTGAGAGTAACAGCTACTTACAAAACCAAGCTTGCTCCTGGGGTTATTATTATTAATTATAACCCATGAGCGTGCATCCTCGCAAGCCCCAGCACACCACAGCGGATTCTGCTACCGGGAAGCAGGCTCACTATTCGGTGTGGTCCGCCGCTGGGAACTCCTGAACACCGAATCCAATAGAGGATGGCGTTCGCTTGTGCGGACGTGCACTTTCTTGCAAACCCCAGCGCCCCCCGGCGGATTCTGCTACCGGGAAGCAGGCTCGCTGTTCGGCATGGTCCGCCACTGGGAACTCCTCGCCGCAGTGAACCGCGGGACGCGGTCCCGGTTTTTCCGTTCCCGAGCGTGCCGCCGTCGATTGCGTCCTGAGAGGAGGCGTGGAAGATCACGGCGATCTTTGAACTGGCATTTAAAATGGCGGCTGAGGTGGAGGATCTTGAGACTCACGCGCTGCCTGAACGCCTTCCAGAGCACGCTCCAGCACTCAAGCCCGCTCCAGTTCCAGTGCCCGCTCCAGTCCGGGTAGTTTCAGAGCCCGCTCCAGTTCCAGTGCCCGCTCCAGTCCGGGTAGTTCCAGATCCCGCTCCAGTTCCAGTGCCCGCTCCAGTCCGGGCAGTGCCAGAGCCCGTTCCAGTTCCAGTGCCCGTTCCAGTCCAGGTTGTTCCTGAGCCCGTTCCAGTTCCAGTGCCCGTTCCAGTCTGGGTTGTTCCTGAGCCCGTTCCAGTCCGGGCAGTTCCAGAACCCGTAGCAGAGGACCTGCTGCAATGGCCCGATCCTCCAGAGCCTGTAGCGGCGGACCACGCCGAATTGCGAGCCTGCTTCCCGGTAGCAGAATTCGCTGTGGTGTGCTGGGGCTTGCGAGGATGCACGCATTCTCACCAGCGAACGCCATCCTCTTTGCGGTCTGTTGTTCTGTAACGTACGCACATCATCAAATTCAGATGTGCCCTCAGTAGCTCCTAATGAGCTTGATCTTAAAGAATCTTAAATATAAACCATATTAATAATCTGATTATCTGCGGATGTTATTCATATATTGAGAATTAGTTCAATAAACAAATTAGCAAATCTACTATGCAAATAGATAAATTGGTGAATATTCTTTTGTGATAATTTGGATAGTTTTAGTTCCGCCCATGGCCTTTTTTCATACGTACCCGGAAATTTTCAGTGCTAGTTCGCGCCAAATTCAGGACTATAAATACGGACGGTTTTGGCAAACACATCGCAAAGTATTGTTTGCTATGCATCATTTCTGTGCGTTCTTTAAAACCTGTTTTGGATATCCCGTGTATTACCCTGCTCTGCTTCTACGACCACGAACCTTGTTGCCTGCCCTGAAAACTGCCTGGATTTTGTTATTGAACTGGATTCTCTGTGTAAGCCCTGTTAACCGTGTTTTGAACTCTGCCTGGACTTTGACGGTGATTGCATATTTTCCCCTGTTAATCTGTTACCTCACGCTGGCTGCTTGTTGCACAATAAAAGTACAGCACATGGATCCAAACGTCCCTGATCCGTCATTACAGAATACTTTGCCAGAACAGGATCCAGCGGCTGTTCAGCAAATCACTCAGGAGGTAACACATCAGGCTACTGTCTTACTGTCTCACCATCAGCAGCTCGAGAAGCTGACCGCCATGACTGATGACCTGCTCCGATCCATGCGGGCGCTCACCGCCAGCCAAGCCACCACCGGAAGCAGTACCGGTGGAACCACAAGCGACTTAAAGATGAGAGATGAAAGATGAGTAATATAAGAAAGTTTATTCATTTGTAAAATTAAAAAAGTTAATAGAGCCTAATAAATGTTAGCCAAAGCCAATTAAAGCATTGAGTAAATGTCACGCCGTCCGCCGTTCCATGTGTCTTTGTGTTTTGTTTTCATTGTGTTTCCGTGCCCATGTGTCTCATTTGTAACCCCGCCCTGCTCGTTACCGTGTATCCTCCTCCAGCCGTGTCTGTCCAGTTGTGTCTTGTTAATGTCTAATTAGTCTGTGTATATATCCGGGTCCTTTTCTGTCTGTCTTTGTCTTGTGTTGAAGTTTCGTGTGTGCATATGTTTGAGCTCTGCGTAGCTCTCCGCATTTTCCTTTGTGTTTCCAAGTTTATTAAATGTTTCTCTTGCAATCCCAGTTCCGAGTCCTGCCTTGCCAAGAAGGAAGCGAGAGCGCGAGCCCTACAGCAGCCGCTTACGTGACAGTAAACATAAATTTTTGCACCTGTTTGTGGTTCCCGTGGGCGCTTCATCTGACCCTCAGATGCTTCTTTCTGCAGGGTTTTTATTCTCCATGCCAAATATCCACTTCCATCTGTTGCATTGTAATAATGCTCTTATGACCAGGACAATACACAGACCCAGTAGTTATACACCCAATTAAGGCAATAAATGCCATACCAATTGTATGGCATTTATCTTTACTCTACAAAATCAAAAAGATTGAGAGTAACAGCTACTTACAAAACCAAGCTTGCTCCTGGGGTTAATATTATTAATTATAACCCATGACGTTAACTTCAATTTAC
Source organism: Enteromius afrohamiltoni (assembly GCA_034779775.1). Lineage (NCBI taxonomy): Eukaryota > Metazoa > Chordata > Actinopteri > Cypriniformes > Cyprinidae > Enteromius > Enteromius afrohamiltoni. The sequence continues at coordinate 22,130,622 of JAUYWG010000033.1, forward strand.
AAAGTACTGTATGAACAACCTACCCATATTCATTTGTCAAATGTGCTACCAAGATTTTCACCACCGAAAGCAGTACCGGCGGAACCACAAGCGCACCTCCACCACAAACCGCAGCAGTGTCTCCGGCCGCCATCTTGACTCGCCTCCCGCTGCCGGATAAGTTTGACGGTACCGCTGGATGCAGCAAGGGCTTTCTGATGCAATGCACTTCATTAGTCAACAACCTCAATGCTACCCGACAGATGATAGCAAGGTGGCGTTTGTATGTTCATTGCTGACGGGAAGGGCACTGGATTGGTCTACAGCGACCTGGGATGGACGCCAGATGACCTACCCATCGTTTCACAACTTCCTCCAGCAGTTCTGGGCCGTCTTCGAACACTCAACTGGCGGCCGGGCTCCCGAGGACAAACTGATGACACTCAGGCAGGGCAATTCATCAGCTGCTGACTTTACGCTGTCATTCAGGACACTAGCTGCTCAAACTGGCTGGGGAGCGGCACCCCTAAAGACAATATACCACCGGGCGTTAACTGATGAGCTTCAAGCGGAGCTGGCCTGCTGCGATGAGGGGCACTTATTGGAGGAATACATGAACTTGGCTATATCCATAGACAACCTGATGAGAACCCACCGAGGAAGACGCCCTACGCGAGCTTACCTACCACCTACACCTACCAGTTCGGTGGAGCCGATGCAGGTCGGGTTCACTCACCTGACACAGGAGGAGCATGATTGTCGTCTGCGTGAGAGACTGTGTCTATACTGTGGTCAACCTGGACACATTCACTCCAACTGCCCCACTCGACCCAAACGCAGAGAGAGCCCCAGGGTGAGTGCTTCACTAACTTCTGAAACCTTTGAAGTAATTGTCACTCTCAGCATGGAAACAAACAGCGTAATCATAACTGGTTTGATTGATTCGGAGGCTGCGGGGAACTTTATTGATGAGACTTTTGCTAAGGAGAACTGTTTTCCTCTTCTTGCATGCAATTCCCGGGTAGCAGTGGAGGCCCTAGATGGTCGTCCGCTTGGCTCTGGCCAGATCACCACCACCACCGAGGATCTCCTGCTACAAGTGGATGCGCTCCACCAAGAGACCATTCACTTCTTCACGATTCCATGCCCAGCAGAGGGCGAGTTTTTCCCCTGTCTCAACCGGAAACCTAGGCCATGAACAAATATATCTCAGAGGAACTAGAGAAGGTCCCTCCACCTCACCAGCCTCTGCCGGTTTCATTTTTGTTAAGAAGAAAGATGGTGGCCTTCATCCCTGTATTGACTACCGAAGCTTGAATTAGATAACCATTAAATACCGATACCCTCTGCCACTGGTACCATCGGCCCTGGAGCCGCTACGACAGGCATGCTACTTTACCAAGTTTGACCTGCGCAGCGCGTATAATCTGATCCATATCAGAGACGGGGACGAGTGGACGACCGCCTTTTCTACCACCTCAGGGCACTACGAGTATCGTGAGTTCCATCAAAGCAAGATGACCTTTCTGGGATATGTTATCGGCCAAGACGGAGTGACAATGGACGACCAAAAGGTACAGGCAGTAATAAACTGGCCCCAACCCAAGACTGTTAAAGAAATGCAGAGATTCCTGGGCTTCGCAAACTTCTATCGATGCTTTATAAGAGGATTCAGCCAGGTGGCTTTCCCCCTGAAGGCCATGATTCGCAAGGGTCCTACCAAGCTACGCTGGTCACCTGAGGCCCAGGAGGCCTTCCAAAAGCTGAAAGAATGCTTCACAACCGCTCCCATCCTCAGGCACCCTGACCCCAACAAGGAGTTTGTCGTGGAAGTGGATCCGTCTAGCAGCAGTATCGGAGCCGTCCTGTCCCAACCTCACGGGGCCCAAACTCTTCCCCTGTTCTTTCTTTTCCAGAAACTAAACTCAGCGGAAAGAAATTATGATGTCGGCGAAAGAGAGCTTCTAGCCCTGAAAGCTGCCCTTGAGGAATGGAGGCATTGGTTGGAGGGAGCTAAAGAACCATTTTTGGTACTAACAGATCCTAGGAACCTGGAGTATCTACGATTGGCAAAGAGACTTAACGCACGCTGGTCTCTCTTTTTTACCCGGTTTCAGTTTAAGATCACTTATCGGCCAGGATCGAAGAACGGCAAGACGGACGCCCTTTCACAAATGCATGAGTGCCCCAGAAACCAGAGCCCATACTACCTACATCCGTACTGATTGCACCAGTGCGGTGGGACATCACCACTGAAATCGAAGAAGCTCATGCTATCGATCCGCCACCCATCAACTGTCCGGAAGGGCGCCTGCCACCGGCTTCACTCCCTTTCAAGTTGTACTGGGGTTCCAACCATCCTTGTTCCCATGGTCAGACGAGCCGACCCAACTCCCAGCAGTCAACACTTGGCTACAACGTAGTGAGGAAATGTGGAACACAGCACACAGACACCTGGCCAGGGCCATCCTGGACTCGCGGCATCGGGGTCGTACTATGCAATACCTCATCGACTGGCTGGGATATGGTCCAGAGCAGCAATCCTGGGTAAACGCTCAGGACATACTGGATCAGACCCTGATTGAAGGGTTTCACCAGGACCACACGGAAAGACCCAGACCCCGACCGCAGGGACGTCCATGACGCCGGGCCAGACTGCCTCAGAATGGGACTCGCTTGGGGAGCCGCTCGCAGGGGGGGGCTCTGTTACAAGCCGCGCCTCTGTGGCTCAAACTGAACGGCGCCAGCGGGAACCTTCGCCCGAGTTTTAGTTCCGCCCGGACCCTTTTTTCATACGTACCCGGAACTGTTCAGCGCTAGTTCGTGCCAAATTCAGGACTATAAATACGGATGGTTTTGGCAAACACATCGCAAAATAATGTTTGCTATGCATCAATTCCGAGCGTTCTTTAAAACCTGTGTTGGATATCCCGTGTATGACCCTGCTTCTACGACCACGAACCTTGCTGCCTGCCCTGAAAATTGCCTGGACTTTGTTATTGAACTGGATTCTCTGTGTAAGCCCTGTTAACCGTGTTTTGAACGCTGCCTGGACTTTGACGCTGATTGCATATTTTCCCCTGTTAATCTGTTACCTCACGCTACCTGCTTGTTGCACAATAAAAGTACCGCACATGGATCCAAACGTCCCTGATCCGTCATTACAAACATCAAGGCTTGCTATGCTTGGGATGCAAATTTCTAGGGGACCAAGATCTGGTCGTGTCATCAGATATTGAAATGCTTCCTCATCAACTTCTGTCTTCGTGTCATCAAAGACTTTAACATGCTGTAACATTCTGACCTTGTCTGTCTTGGTCTCCCCCGTCTTGTGATCATTTTGGTTTAGTCCTGTCCTTTTTGTTTGTTCCTGTGTTCATTAGTTAATTGTTTTCACCTGTTTTTCAGCTGCCCCCACTTCCTTGTCATCAGTCCCTTGTATTTAAGCCCTGTGTTTTTTCGTTCAAGTGAGTCCGTGTTAACGTCATATGTGGAACGTGTGAGTGTCTTCCTTTGTGTTTTTTGGCTGCCCCGTCAGCTTTTTGTTATTAT
>JAUYWG010000033.1:22140133-22153556 GCA_034779775.1 Enteromius afrohamiltoni
TTGTGATTGATGCAGAATGTGGTCTGGCATTATCTTGTTGAAAAATGCAGGGTCTTCCCTGAAAGAGATGACGTCTGTATGGGAGCATATGTTGTTCTAGAACCTGAATATATTTTTCTGCATTGATGGTGCCTTTCCAGACCTGCAAGCTGCCCATGCCACACGCAATGGTTTCTGGAAGTATTCCTGAGCCCATTCTGTGATTTCCTTTACAGTAGCATTCCTGTTTGTGGTGCAGTGCAAACAAATATTTGTTGGTTTTAAAATACGATATTCAGCCGATATTTTTATTTATTTTTTACATTTCAGAAACGCGCAACAAAACATAAACAGATTTCCCTCACATTAGTTATTTGCAGTTATTTATGAGTTATTCATGATTTATTTAAGAAACTTGTTTCTTTTTTTGTCACAACAGGAACATCAAAATATATTAAAGTTCTGATAAATAACATGTATAAAAATACAAACTTAAGATATTAAATGTAAAGTCCTTTGAACAAAAACAACAACAATCGAATCAAAGTAACCAGTTTTAAAAGACTTGTTAAGCTTTGGTAAGTCTTGGTAAGTCTGTCTGTCCAATTCTGGCTGGATCAGCAGGTTGCAGGATGTGTGGTGCATTATACACGAGTTATGCCCTCTGGGGGACAAACTATACAACACCCTCTCAACACTCATGACATGGTTGAAGGGTGTTTCGTCTGTTTTTATTTTTGAAATATTAATTTATTGGCCATTATAAATGCCGATACCGATAGTTTGGAAAATGCCTAATATCGGTTGCCGATCGCTAACTCAGTAAAATTCTAAAATATTACTACAATTTTAAATAAATATTTTCTATTTGCAGTTAATTTAAAACAAATTAATTTTCAGCATAATTATTCTATATATTAATTTTTATTTACTGCTCAAGACTAATTGTTACGTTCACCTCTAGTCTAGGGGTGGAAGGGAAGTAACAAATTGAATTGAGATGGCAGCTCTTGGTATAAAATTAAGAATACAACGTAAAATTAGATTAGTCCCAGCCCTCCAAAAGAGATCACACTAATCTCAAATGCCAAACAAAAGATTTTAAATTTACAAACTCAAAGATCAAAAACAAGGAGCAAAACAAACCTCAGGAGAGAACAAGGACAAAATAACAAACATAACAATCCTAACTTAGTTTAAAGAAAGCTGTTTAACCTCACAAAAGAAAATGCAAAATAAACAACAGAGGTCTTACCTTGCTCCCTTACTAAATTAAAACATGAGAAAAGATGGTACAAAAGTAAATGGCGTCCTTCTCCCTACTGCTCCAAACAAAGTAATTAAATAAAAAAACTTAAGTTCAGAGAAAGAGTAGGAACAGGGTTGTAGCAATGACTACAAAAAGATGAAAACTGGTGAAGTTACACTTAGCACAAACAACAGGCTAACAAATAGCACAGGCAATAGCAGAAAAGCTGTTCTGCTCTACACTGCCTGTCCACAGTACTGCCTCCCCCCTCTCCTTCAGATGTCTGCAGCCTTTAACTCCACAGAACTCTCCTCGTTAGCCAATCAGATGGATCCAGCGATGAGTGGTGTAATTAGGCATTGATGTTAAAAACTAGGGATGTCCCGATCAGGTTTTTTTGTCCTCGAGCCCGAGTCATTTGATTTTGAGTATCTGCCGATACCGAGTCCCGATCCGATACTTCTATAATACATAAAGAAAGAATAAAGAAGAGCGAAGAAACAGATACAGGATGATCATTATTTTTTTATTTAATTCAACTTATTTTAACATAAAACTCTGTTAACAAACTGTATGAGGTAGCTTGAACTATCAAGTATAAATAACATTTTTTTTACTTGCAACAGTAAATATAAAAAAAAGTTTAATTTGTGCTATCTTGGCTGTAATGTCCTGCGCCTTCGCGCTGTCACTGGGCATTTCTTTCTCTCCTCTTCAAACTCTCAGGTTTGTTTTCCACCTCTTGCAATCCCAAGTTTACATATCTCACAGTTTGCTATGGCAATGTTGTTAGGGCTGCACGATTAATCATTGCGCGATATGTTTCGCGCATTTTGTCAGTAAAGCCGCATTCCCTACGCAGAGCCATTGTTCACTGACGAGTTGCGCAAAATAATGCTGATAATGAATCCGAATTTGCGCAGCTCGTCAGTGAACAATGGCTCTGCGTAGTGAATGCGGCTCAATGTAAGACCACGCACCTGATGCAATTTACCGCTGATTACAGAAACGGATTTACTGACAAGATGCGCAAAACATATCGCGTGATGATTATCGTGCAGCTCTACATGTTGTCATCAGCTTTATAATACCTTCAGACCGCAGACATACGCTTCAAGCTGCTTCCATGTTCTACTTTAAACCAATAGCGTCTCTGCAACAAAGCGATGTCATGCCGCACGTGTTGCTGAGAATATATATAACTGTACATATATATTCGAGTACTGATCGGGAGGTAACGTCCAATCGCGATCGAGTCTGAAATCACGTGATCAGGCCTGATTTCCGATCATGTGATCGGATCGGGACATCCCTATTAAAAACAGTTTACTTTCACTTTTGATCAATTTAATGCATACTTCCTAATTAAAATGATGCATTTCTTAAAAATGAAATAAAAATAAAATATCTGTATTTCTCAGGTCTTCTGCCCTCCCACTCACCCTATTACACTAATAATATGTCAGTATACTTTCTGAAACAGCAGTCATGCCACATCTCTGTGTACAGTCTGGGATGGGCACACATAACATGTGGCGTCCCACAGGGACAGCTAACACGTCCTTAGAGGGATTACGGCCCTGTTGATGTACCACACGTGTCTCTTAATTAAAACCAGAGCTGAATGCGGCGAGCGTGGTCTGGAGAGCGGCAGCCCCCTGCTCTCGGCCGCAGAGACCACATCTATTAGCCTGTGCCCCGCTGCTTTAAAATGTTGTTGGGTATGAGTATGAATGAGATGCCGTATTACTGGCGAAACAGATTTAATTAAGCATGACGAATGAAGTGATGTAGCACTTCACGCTAAGACAGAGCAAGACGGATTAGGAAGTCATGCTAGACGGATCACAGGACCCAGACTTCAGACCTTACCCAGTCTCTACAGGCACATCTTCTGGCTAAAATTATGCATGAAACTTGTGTATTGCCTATGAAAGATGCATTTTAAGGCACCGTTGGATCATGCTTCCTTCTAAGATAAACTTCTTTGGCCAGTTTTTAAGTAAACAGAGCATGCAATTTACAATCCCAGAATGCACTGCAAAGTTCAATGAAAACATCCAACAGCATTCAAAATGCCAAATAAAGCAAGAGACTTGCAGAATTTCTAAAAAAAGAGCAATGGGACACTAAAGCATAAATAGTAAGCATTAATTATAAGTATGCTACTCCAATTATTTATTTATTTAATACTGTTTATCAGCAAGGACGCTTTGTATTAATCAAAAGATATTTATAATGCAACAAAAAAAACATTATTTATTTAAATACATTATAATTAAGAGATTTTGAGAGTGTTACAATGTTTTAACTTTCTATTTAAAAAATAAATAACAAAAAAATAATAAGTAGCACAACTTTTATTATGGACATTTGCTTCTGCCACAATTAATAAATGAATGAATGAATGGTCATTGTGTCATTATCGTGAGAAAAAGTCAGAATTGTGAGATAAAAAGTTGCATGGTGATAGATTTCAATTTCATTATGATTTGTTTCTTGAACATATTCAATACATGAATACAGAATAAGCTACAGGAATAAAATACATCCTAAAACAAATTGTAGTTTTGCTGTTTTTACCACATTTTTACTGTTTTTTTCCCCTTACCAAACCCCAACTTTTAAACCATTTCAACCAATAAAAGTTTCTAAAAGAAGCATGCTCCATTGCTCTAATTGTTATTTCTGTCATTTTATGTTTCAATCTATAAAAATAAACATGGTTATTTATTCTAAATTTGTGTAAAATATACATTCGGCAGTCACATAAAATACTTCAGAAAGAGACAGAAGTCGACAGATTTGCTTCACGTTCTGATACTGGCCACTACTGAGACCGTTTGTGACCGTCAGGAAGTGTCTATATAGGCAATAGGGCTTACTATGATTTGGAGCACAGCCAGTGTTTTCCCATTACACATTAGATTTTATTGTGCACTGTAACAGCTGATCGAGACATTGCACAGTCATTTATAATGGCATGAGCGTTTCATTTAAAGATAGCGTCTGAATCAATAGCACACCTCCCATCTTCAGCGACAAACACAGCTACCATTCGATTTACAAAACTAATCTGCTTTGTTTCTCAGCCTGTACTAGACACTTCTTGTAACACCAGCACTTGTGAAATGGTTACGGCATGAACGTAGAACATTATAAAGGATCTCGTCACATTAATATTGCCTTAGAAATAAGGCATGGGACAGGAGAATGGATGTTCTTTTAGCGATTGGCTGAAATGCGTGTTTTTGCTCACGCTCACCGTCTGGAAACAAGCAACAGAATTCAATCAGCTTCTGAGAGCGTCGCAGATATTCAGAGCTCTGTTGGAGCCTTGTCCTATAACTAAAGCCAAAATATACAAAAGAATGAAGGACAGGGGAAAATACAAGAACACTTGAGCAACAGAGCGTAAACAACAACAGTTTCGATAGCCAAAGCCTGGCCGTCTCCATCATAAATGATTTTACACAAACAAATATGAGGAAAATATAGAAAAATAATAAGAGAAATATTCCTGATTGTCATTATGTTTTAGAAAAAATATATTTATTTATTTATTTGAAATGAATGGACGAATTAATAAATGCATTTCTGATCTGTAAATGTACATCTTTATCATTGGAACTATATATATATATATATATATATATATATATATTACTTTATGTTTTTTTTTTCATTATACTATACGTACATTATATATAAGTAGGTATTTATACTATACTAATAAATAGCATACATATACTTGATGACACTGAGTGAAATTGTAAGACAAGGGGCACTTAAGTTGTTTGAGTTTTGAATTGAATTGAATTATTGACTATTATTGTAATATACTGTATATATAAGTTAATTTATATATTTACACTCACATACTGTACAGTACAGACATATCCATTTGTATTGACAAAGAATTATCAAAAGCTCTAAATGAAAATTTATTTAAATTGAAAAAAAATAAATAAATAAATCACAAGAATATTTATATTTTGCATAATTTACAATAAAAAAATTAAAAAAGGCACAAATATTGATTCTATTTAAAACACTAGTTATAAAATTTGGCTTGACTGTAGTATAGCTTCAAAAGTCTGCCTTTTTTATTTTTTTACAGAATCTTTAAAATGTCATTCCCTCCACTTAATGCTATTAATCATAACTGATATGGACGCTGTGGTGAAAATTTACATGACATTTCAGTCTACCTCAGACATTGTTAGTGACTAAATTACATAAACTAGTGGGAGTGTCGAGGAAGTTTATTTCCTAAGAGTCAACAGAGCCAAGAGCACTGCTGGCCGAAGAAACAGCCATATATAAATCTGCAGACGCACCGTACTCAGTATTCCGCTCAAGCTGTGCAGCGTTTAGCCTCCATCCACAGGCCTGCGAAAAAGCATCTTATTATTGATCCGAGACATGTTCGCTCCCTATTATCTGTCGTCCAATCAGATGGCAGCTGCTCTCTTACGATACTGTCAGCCATAGCTCTGCATACATTTGTAGGCATGCTTGTGGCGGAGCTGGGAAAACGGATGTGGAATAATACCATGAAAGAGCCATGGCAGGGATTTTGACTGGGAGCTCATTAAGAAACATGTTTGCGGTAATGGAGACGCGAGCTGATTGCATTTCTCCGTCAGAAGCTAGAGATGATATTAAATCTGAAGCATTTGGGTTTAACTGCTCTTCACTTTCTCACTCCTTCTCTCTGTTTTGGAGAAATGTCTGATATTTAGTAATAAATAAATCTATTTCAGAGTTTCAAAGAGAAATGTCCACTGAGTGGCACTGAAACACAAGTTCAATACATGAACACTGGCATGTTTTATTACATTGATAGGTATGTATTGCTGTGTTTTTATTATGTTACTGTAAATATCCTTGGATTGTTGCTAAAAGTGTTGGAAATATGTCCTACACCAAATCCAATCCTAAACCTACCTGATAGTGTTAACAAATGCAAAACTGATATAAAAACACATTTACTGATGCAGCCGTGTCATTTTAGCTGTCTTTTCACGAAGATCTGAACTGTTTTGTTGAAGTGTAGTTACAAAGGATTGAACCGGAGCTCCTCTCAAGTACATCGCTGTACTCAGTGAGCTACCGAACAAACTAAGCGTACAGTATATGAAAACACATAGATATGAAACTGGATATGTGTGATACTAATGTTTAAAAGCATCAGTCTTCAAATATTCCAGCATTAGAATATTTTCTTTTGAAGTCATAACATGTTATTCTTCAAAATTGCTCTTTTTTAATAAAAACTCTTTATTAACTTTAAAATTGTTCATTTGTGTGAAAATGAATAAAAGGTTTTCTTTAAAAGTGAATAAAAGTGATTTCTTTTGGAAACTGCAGTAATATGTACTTATTGGTACATATTTTATGTCCCGCTATAAAGTGCGCCCAGGTACATTTATGCCATGAGACCAGGTAGGATACAGTATACAGTAGATGAGAGAGCAAAAAAATATATTTCCCACAGCCAACTTTTTTTTTTTATTTGCTTAAAGGGGCATTATACATTAATCAACATAACTTTAAAAAGTGCTGGAATTAGCCAAACAAGGCGATTTTTCATCTGCAGACCCTTGACAGAATGTTAAAAGGTCACACTAAAAACAGAGACAAAGCATCATAACACAAATACATATCACACACACACACACACATATATTACACATATATAGTTCGGGATACTTTGTTTAGACTATATATATATATAAATATAATGCAATGTCAGTAATTTGACCTGAATTCCAGGTTATTTGCGGTTCGTGAGTTCTTGGCGATGAAAGGCCCAGAATGAGATTATAGTTGGGAGAGTAGAAGGCATAGAATTGAATGACTTCAGAGTGAAGACTGCCCACTTTAACTTCCTCAGTGATCTTCAGAGCATCTAGCCCCTCCACTGTCAAGGAGTCTAGTTGTCTAGTCTGATCTTATGCAGTTTAATGAAAGCATCAGAGATAAAATTGCCGGCAGCTTCTGAATCTAAAAGTGCCGTAGCGAGGATGGTTTTGCCTCCATACTGTTAAATGTACAGTAATCTGAAAGCTAGAGGAGTTAGTCGGGAAAGGGGTTTTGGGATTGGCATGAGTTTGACGGCCGTAGTGCCCTCTGTGGACTGGGAGGCGAAGGTGCCAAGAGTGGAGGAGATTGTCAAACATTAATGGCTAGTTCGATTAATTCGTTCAGGGTCCTTCCTTCGTCTCTGTAGGCCAGTTCGAATTGCAACTCGGTAAAGAACCCCTTGCGGAAGAGCAGTTTTAAAGTGTCCTCTATCCATACGGTCTGAGCAGCTGGTGTGCAAAAAATCATGGCGTAATCTGCAGAAGGTCTCCTGCCCTGAGTCAGTGCTAGCAGTTGTTTTCCAGCACTATTACCCTCGCTTGGGTGTTCGAAAAATCCCTGGAGAGAGACTGCAAAGATGGGGAAGGAGGAGCCATCCAATCTCCACGCGGCGGCAGCCCAATCGAGTGCTCTTCGACAAGCAGACAAAAGGCGTTGCGACGTATTGGAGAAGGAATCCCTTACACTTGGCCGGGGTTCCATCAAACTTGACGGGGAAAGCCAGCCGAGGATTTACTGTGGGCTCGGGCGGAGCGTGGCAGAGCAATGCTAACTGGGGCAAGCAAGTAAGCGAAGGCCATGAAGGGCATGTACTAGCTCCTCAGTCAATGTGGCTCTAGCTGAATCCATTTGCAGTGTCTTTAATAGAGTAGTCATACAGACGGGGTCAGAAACTATAAAACAGTGCAATGGAGGCAAACCAGAATCAGAGTCGAGGTACACAGGCAAAGTTCAGGGCAGGGAAAAAAAACAATCACAGTTCAGAAGGAGCAGGCAAGGTCGAGGCAGACAGCAAACAAACAGCAACTGAATAAACAGCTGGTAACAAGATCAAAAACTGTAGGGAAATGCTCAGAAATGACAGCACGCTGAATGGAGTTTGGGTCTGGCTTTTATGCGTGTCTGTGATCAGTAAGTGGGTGTGGTGATGAGGTGCAGGTGTGTGCTCAGCCCCAGGTAAGAGGCATTGTGGGAACTGAGTCCGAATACCGGTTAATATTCCAGTATAATACCATAGGCGGTACTGGAGCCTCGGTTATGACAAGTCTGTTGAACATAAACATACAGCAGCATTCCATGACCAAAAGTGCATACCTGAGAGAAGGCGGGATCAAAGACGTTGTGTGTTTGTGTAACTAACCAATCGGCATTTTTTAATATCAAATATTTTTCGCAAAACAACTAAAATGAACAGGACATAAAAAGTTAAAAAGCAAGCTGTAAACTAAGAGAGCTGCGATTACTCCTGCCGCCATCTTAAATCCTCTTCAAGGCTAAAGCCATGACTCTGGCCATCTTCACTCAAAGCGAGAGGTGCATGATGCTGGAGTGAGTCTGAGGTCTCTGGTGATGAAAGCCGGCGGCTGGTGAACAGCGGGTCTCTTGTGCTGTGGTCTAATGTACATCCATCGGGATACCAGACCTCAGGGAGAGACCAGAGCGCTCCTGCTGCAGGACAACATCAGATACATGTGTGCGTGTGTGTGCTGGAGTGATTCGCTATCTCTCCCTGCTCGTGACAGAGAGATGAGTCTCAGACATGAAAAAACAAACCTGCAGCTGCCCGCGGGTTATGTAAATAAATCGTGATGGCAGATGGGGGTTTCTGTTTTCCCCACATGCGTTTCTGACCTTGAGGAGCCTACATATATATATATATATATATATATATATATTTACACTACTAATGGCAAAAGGCCCGATACTTCAATCCGTACTACAATAATACCAGCATGGCAGTCATATATTTTAGAATCAAATTTATTGTCACATACCCAATCATACAGAGTACAACATGCAGTGAAATGTCTTGTGCGACCACAGAGTCGCGACGGCAGCCATTTGTCGGCGCCATCATAGAAAAGAAGGAATAAGATACATTAGGAAATGAGGGTACAAAAATCCCTCCCAGACTGTCCAGTGTACACTGGGCAGTGTGCGATCAGGGGTAAAAAATACCTCAGCAGAAGCACATGAAACATATAATCACAAGACATAACATTGCAACATTGGAGGGTACAGGGGATGTGAACAACTTCAGGTTCTGGTATATGAAAACAAACTCCATTCTGTTCTCTGACTGAGGTTCTTTAGTTGGTTTGACTGTTTAGTGAGATACAGTGAGATTTGAAAGCAAGCAACAGTGTAGTACTATAATAACCATTACCAGTAGGATTAAAACAGCATGGCTACTTTCATACCAATTGTAATCTGGAGCTCACAGAAACAAATCTCTGGCCATCTTTTTCATTCTTTACAGCCAAGAAACTACAAACAAAACGGCATTATATACAGTCTCTATATACTAATTAAACATATTAATTAACACATGATGTATTTTAATTGAGCAACATATGTTTCTAAAAATGAATTCATTGATTGACTGATTTATTTGTATGTTTGTTTGTTTGTATGCCCTCCAACACCAGCGTACAGTACATCCTTCATTTTACAATGATTTCAACCAATCACTAAATCTATATGTGTTTATAACTGAAAATATATCACTATTATTATGTAATCAAAAAGAAATACATTTTTGCTGGTCCTCAGTGATACCTGCAATTGATTGTTGGTTTATGTTGGCCAAAAACTTTTGCAAATGTATTTATTTATTTTAAAGAGTGTTTTGGACATCAGAATGCTTTTTCTGTGGTATTGAAATTTAGATTAAGAGTCTGACTAAAAATAGTCAATCCTAATTTACATTTACCAGCACGCACAAGCTTGTTTCATATGTGTGTGACCCACGCCTCAGGCTGCCGCCAATTAGCGGCTCACGGAGCATCAAGGCGCTCTAAACTCGGAGCTTACCTATCACAAGCACCGCTGATCCACAATTAACTTATCCACAACATCTTATCAGAGCTCTCGGCGGAAAGCAGATGCTCGGCCAACGCTTGCCCCGAATGCAGCGCGACTGATGTGCTTCCAAATGGCACAGAGATGCAGGCAGGGCTTCCTAAACCCGCAGCGTGTCTCAATCAGGTACTATACACTGATGCAAATTAGTAGTGAGGGGTTTGATTGGCAATAATCAGTGCTGGCTACATGTAATCTGGATTATGTAATCAGATTTCAAAAGTTAGGTGCTACTAATTGGATTATGTTTGCAAATACTTGTAATCAGACTACAGTTACATTGATTACATGATTACATATTCACCCAATAGCAACTCATTTTGGTAACACTTTAGAAAAGCTAACACTTTTCGCAATTAACCATGACTTTTCCCTCAATAAATTCCTAATTTGTTGATTATTAATAGTTAATAAGGTAGGTGTTAAGTTTAGGTATTAGAGATGTAGAATATGGCATTAATGTGTGCTTAATTTTTACTAATAAATTGATAATATTCTATTGATATGCATTACTAGTCAAGATAAAAATAAAACAAAGTGTTACCCAAATTACAAGTAATTAATTTGAAATCATGAACCCCAGCTTGGAAAACTTAACTTAAGGAAAAGAAGAAACAAAATTAAAATCTAAAATTAAATGTAAAATAAAAATGAACATATAAAAAATACAAAATTGTTTTTAATTTAATTGTATTTTTGTTTATTTAATATCTAAAAATTAAAAAATAAATAAATATTTAGGTAATTTAAGTAAAGGTTAGGTTATTTAAGTAAATATTAAAATATAAAAAAAAATATATATATATATATATATATATATATATAATTTATAATTATTATTTATAATATATTAATTTATAATATAATATAATTTATTTATTTATTTTTACATTTAATTATATTTTATGTTGTTCAAAACACTGGGTCAATATTAATCTAGCACTGAAGAACTTCTTTTGTATACTTTTTTGTATATATGTTTTCTATTCAACAAATGGATTTCAAAAAACGCCCACAAAACAGCTTTGATCAGTCCTGTTCGTTTGTTCAGGTTTCTCATTCGTTTATGTATATGTCTCATTCAGTGATACTCCGAGGGCAATTTTTTTTTCTGTAAACTCATCTAATCAATGAAACGTTCCTTTCAAGTCTTCATCGCTCATGCTAAGCTCAGTTTTTCAGTCTTTGAAGACAGAAAAAAAATAATAAAAATGCCCCAAACCGACTTTGCATGCACTTCACATACTTTATGATCCCTTGAAAGCAAAGACGAACGGTTCTTTCACTTAAAAGATTTGTCCAAAAACACTGAGGGAGAAAGATTAGCATCATTTGCATGCTATTACTTTAGCACAAGGCACTAAAGGAATTATGCAAATCAGATAACACGGCCAAAAAATTGTGCTAAATCTCTCGACCGGTGGTGACGGAAGAGTCGTGAAGGACACAAAAACAGATCTGGTGATTTTACTGTAGATGTACAGTAGACGCTTCAATCCTGTTCAGTGTGAAATAAGAATAAAACACAGACATGGTACTGAATCACTGAATATGGTGCATTAATGTCAAACTGGTCTTGATATGAAGAGCATGTGCTTTCATTTCAATCACATGACTTCCTGCTTCTCTCAACAATGACCGACTATGGAAGTCTATAGTGCTAGATTAATATTTGGACCAGTGTTTTTAGATTATTGGCGGCATAATATACAATTAAATTTAAAAACATATATATATAATATATATAATATATATTATAATCTTTTTTTATATTTATATTTATTATATATAGTATTTATTTTCTTATACTTTAATATTTTCTATTTAAGTATTTTTTAATTTTATTTATTCCTGTTTTTATTTTTACATTTTTAAATACATTTTTGTGGCAGAAATTAATAAGATTTTTTTTTTTGCACTAAATGCAGGTTTTAAAACAGTTTAATGATTTTACCCCACAGCCTTTTATGAGGGAAACTAATAAATAAATGAAATAGATATTAAAGTGTGATTCAGACTAATAGCTCGACTGCACTCAGTTGTTGAATAGGAAACATGATTTTCCTGTACTGTCCTGTAATACTGTACTGAACTGTTCAATGAATTCCCCTCGCCGTCTCTCTGCTAACATAGACAGCTTTGTAAGCTGTCTCTCTCTCTCTCTCTCTCTCTCTCCTTCAGATCTGAACAGCCACGTGAAGACGGCGAGGGAGGCGGTGGTCTTTGAAGAATGAAGTAGGTCACTTTTTAAAACCACAGTCCTTGAATTAGGAAGGTTGCCAGAGTGTTTGCTCCCCGGCGGCGCCTTAAAGAGCCCAGAAATAACCCAAACACCCTCCACATTTATCAGGATGACACGACGCTGTTGGCTTGTGATTTTGGAGGGTGGACTCAATAAATCTCAGTGGATTGGGCTGTTGTTCCTCAGGGCTCTTGTACGCTTCCTCCCGCGGCTCCTTCCATCCCCGCTCCCAAATCATGCCCGGTGCACCTGCAACCCTTGAGCAAGGAGTGATTGCACCTTACAACCTGGAAATTGAACTCTAGCGATGAGCACCTGTGCTGGATGAAAGCCCCACACACACACCGACAGCAAATCTTGAAAGCAGAGAAGTTAAAATCCTGAATTAGGGCCATGACCCCACACTTACGGCACAAACAGACTTAAAGGTGAAGTGTGAAATTTCTGCACCACTACAGGCAGGACACAGAACTGCAGCTGTTTGTTTGTTTGAGGGAGTCCAGCAAGGGTGTGGGTTTAACCGCTGTACACAAAATGAGTGTTCAGAAATGACACGGTTCACCTTTAAGGATAAACCAGATTTAGGTTTCGAGTGAAGTGGGAAAGCATAGAAAAGATGTTTTTATGAGATCTCGATGACTTCTCCAAGAGAAATGAGATTAAAAGGAGAGAAAATACAGGTCTTGCTTGAATATATATTAGTAAATCTACAGTTATTTTATTTTGTATTTTTTTTAAGCACATTAACATTTAAAATGTATCTATAATATATATCTAGCATAAGATAGTTATAGAATAATACATTTTACATAATAGATGTATATATGTAGATTTAAATAAAATATTGTAAGAATATAAATTATATATATATGTATAGTGTGTATATATGAAATTTATAAATGTATAGAATATTATAGAATAATAGATTTTACAGAAAAGATTTATATATGTAGAATTAAATCAGTTATTGTAAGAATAAAAAGTAATAATATATATATATATAT
>JAUYWG010000033.1:22153656-22166559 GCA_034779775.1 Enteromius afrohamiltoni
TTACTGCCCACTGCTGTGTGACATCAGAGTAACTACATACTAAATCCAGAGCAGCTGTCTGTTTAATATAAAGTGTATTTACCAAAAAGTGCTGTTACATATTTGTACTTTCATTACCAAAAAGTGTTGTTACCAATGTCCTGTTACACATTTGTACTTACACCATTCTTACATGTGTGAAGTTACAGAAATATTACATCTGTAGATACTACGCAGCAATGTGACAGTGACAATAGGGCGGAAGCAGTAGTTCATCCGGGTACTTCTCGCCTACTGAACTTCGAATGCTATGAATTCGGACATACTACTCGCTTGCTGTTTTTCATGTACTATATAGTAGGGAAGTAAGCGGTTTCCGACGCAGCACTGGACCAGTGCATTCCAAACAACTAAATAATGACACGCACATGCTCTGCTCGCTCAAGTCTCCACTAACAAGGAGATACAAATGATCACTTTGATGATTTGGAAAATGACCATAAATCGTACGATACGCCCCTACCATCTTGGTGTCTATAACCTCATCAGATGTGTCCTTGTGAAAGTTAAACGCAGAGAAGATGGCACTGCAGGAGCAACTGCAGGCAGAGACAGAGCTGTGTCAAGATACATATAGTTTGTCGTTTAACTGAAGTGATCGGCAGAGCCAAATTTTAATTTTTTTGTATTTAGCCTACATTTGGTATTTTTCTTTTTTAAAGCTGTAATAATAGTAACTTTAATGGGACCGTAGAAATTGACAACAACACTTCAAAAATTAACTGTGAAGTTTATTTACAACCTGAGGGGGATGAATTCTGTTCCGACCAGGTTAAGGCGGGACCGGGGCGATTACCTCACCGATGTTTAATGTCTTGTGACTAAACAAAGGGCGATACAAGTGTGAACACAGAAACGTAAAAGCTTTAAAAATTATTTCAAAAATAACCATTAAAAAAAAAGAGCGACACGCCGTGTTTAAACTGGCCTTTATCATTACAGCTGTGGTATTAGCTCTGCCATTCTATCATATTAAATTTTTTTTATTTTTAAAACTTTTAACTTATCGTGAAAGCAGAAAAAGCTGAAAAGGAACCGCCGAAATGTTTCAAACTATAAAATAAAACAGAGTTTGTTTCAGTACTGTCACTTTTGGTCTCAAGATCAACTAAATCAAAATGAGCAAGGCTCTTTGTTGCCTAATCCACGATTAAACATGATTTAAAGTGAGATATTTACTATTTTTTAGAATTAATTTTTATGCTTTAGAAAACTGAGTTGGGGAGAGTAGAATAACAAACCTGAGGAGGTGCCAAGATGGTGTCACGGAACAGTGAATCTTTTTCGTTGAAGAGATTGTATGTAGTGGTCTCCTGAGCACGCAGGCTAAAACTCACACGTCTTTGAAACATACGCAGAAAATTTTAAAGAATGGCGGACGCTGTGAAACGTGTGCATGGCTATGCCAAATCTACTCCCGAAGATGATCTAAGCATGGACTGTGTGCCACTTTTAGATACCCCAATCAACAGCCCTGTTACGAAAGTGCGGCGGCAAACTTCTGAGCCTTCGAACGCAGCTATCCTGGAGGCGATCGAGAGGCTAGGAAAAAAGCAAGATATCTTCATGGAGAAGTGACTGGAAATCGAAAGGTCGGCTGCTTCTAATTCGACCCTGATATCTGAACTAGCTACTAAAATTGACTCAGCTACCGACAAAACGGAGAGAGTGGTAGTTAAAACCAACGCGTTGAGTGCTCAAGTAGCATCTATAAAAACAGCTGTGGGGAAAGGTTGACGACTTGGATGCATACAAAAGAGGGTGGAATTTGAAGATCGCCGGTGTACCGGAGGAGGCTGGAGAAAGTGTGAAATTGATCGCTATGGATATTTACTCTCGGGGTTGGGAAGGAAAACGAGCTGGGTTCAAGTTTACAGCGCATAAGATGTGAATCATGTTAACGTTTTCCTTTAATCTCGTCGGAAGATTGAATATTGACTCTGACTGTACTCTACAGGCACTGTAAACTTCTGGCAAGGAAGATTTTCTCTTTTCAAGGCTCTTTCTTTTGAATATATCAGGATACAAGAATTCTTCATCCACTTGATGCTGGTTTATGAAAGGTTGAAAAAAAATGAATAGGTTTTGCAAAACCTTTTATTTGCTTAACTCTTAACTCTTTCGCCTTAGAGAAGACTGTTCTTGTTCTTTCTATGTGTTGTTTTTCTCTTAATGTTCGGGGGATTCGTGACCTTCCTAAACGAAAAGCCTTATTTTTATTTTGTAATTCTAAAAGAAGAGATGTTTATTTTTTTACAGGAAACTCGTTCTAGTGTTAATGATGAATCTTTTTGGTCACCCCAGTGATCTCCATGCTCTTTATGCACAGAAGGCCAAAGGGGCTTTTGTTAGATCAAGAGCAACAGGGTTAGAATTTGGAGAGAGGAATTCGACACATTTTTTCAATTTAGAAAAAAGAAGAGGTGAATTAAAAAGAATTTCAACCCTTGACTTTAATGATATTCTTATTTCTGATGAGGCCAAAGTCTCAAAATGTGTAGCTGACTTTTATCAGCAACTTTACACTTCTTCCTTTCATTCTGATTCCTCCCAGCAATGTTTTTCTGAGGTGAAGCAGTTTATATCACATATAAGTGAAGATAGTTATACGGCTTTATACGGGGGAGATATCTGTGGAGGAGATGGATAGTTTAATCACAAAAACTCCTCATAATAAAAGTCCGGGTCCTGATGGCCTACCATTTGAATTTTATTTAAAATATTTCATCTTAGATGTCTTTGAAGGGTGTTTAGACCGTGGTGAGTTATCTCTGAATCCATGAAGCAAGACATAATAACTTTAATACCCAAATCAAATAAAGATAAACATAGCTTAATTCTGATTATAAATTATTATCTGCTTTAGGAGATGAAAACCCTGTTTAGAAGAAGTTACCTCACTCACACAGTCTGGCTTCACGAGGGCTCGGCACATATCAAACAATATTCGCCTTGTCTGGGATCTTTTAGATGAACTCTGAGTTGGTTAATGATGATGCACTGATTCTGTTGGGAGATTTCTAAAGTAGAGCATGCCTTTATGTGTGAGGCTTTAAGACACTTTGGCTTTGGCCCTACATTTATGAAAAAACTGTATAGACCCTGTAAAGATAAAAATATGACTAGAAATGTATCTTTGTCTTCAGGAACTTCTCCACGGTTCGTCATTGGGAGAGGAATTAGGCAAGGACGCCCAATTTCTCCCTTTTTGTTTCTGTCAGTGGCAGAGCTCCTTAACCTTTATACAATAAATAGTTTGAATACTGAGGGCCTTCAAACTGCAGATCGCACGAGCGAGTCTTCTCTAAAGAGCAGGTCCCTGTTACATTAGAGGTTTTAAAACTCTCTTCGCTTGCCTCTGGCCTCTCTGTTACTCAGTCTAGATCTGAGATCATGACAGTGCATCACTCTGATGTGTCAGATGTATGTGGTATTAAAGTAAAACAAACAGTTAGTTATCTTGTTATTAGAATTACTAAACGTCCTTCAGAGAGAAATGATTCAAATTGTTCTAAATGTTTGCTTAAAGCAAAGACTGTTTTTAATTGCTGGTCTTGAAAGGACTTTCGAGGCCGGTATATCCTGCTCTGTCTTTATACGTCGCCCCTAAAATGTGCTCAGATACTGACAGGGCTTTATTTGAGTTTATTAGGAAAAACTAAACGGGGTATGAAAAACTATTATTAGACCTTTTTCTGAGGGTGGGCTCGATGTGCTTGATTCTAGTATCATCTTTAAAATCAATTGGATTAAACATTGCTTGATCTACAGGTCCCTCTCAAAAGATTAGGGATATTTTCTGTAATGTACTGATTTGGAGAAGGACCTGTATGTGGTTTTATATCAATAGTACAGTAGTGGTATTTTCATACTTGATTAAGGATCAGATAATATTTCTGCATCATTTACCAGCCAGTTAGTTAGTAGTTCTTCACGAGGTCAGTCATGATTAGTAAACGA
The DNA here is from genome assembly GCA_034779775.1 of Enteromius afrohamiltoni. Taxonomy (NCBI): domain Eukaryota; kingdom Metazoa; phylum Chordata; class Actinopteri; order Cypriniformes; family Cyprinidae; genus Enteromius; species Enteromius afrohamiltoni. The sequence goes on from JAUYWG010000033.1 coordinate 22,157,656, forward strand.
TGAAGAAACCATTTGAATGCAGATGCATGCACCTTGTTATTTACACACACAGTGACAGGCTTTATTAACAGGCATTTCTCCGGTGACTCATGACTCATTCAGGTAGTTGTAAAACATTCACTAGCTGTCGGTTAACTGTTTTTCTGAGCTCATCTAAAGTGAAGACTATTGCTGCCTCGTGAAGACTTAAAGACTCAGTTATCTTCTGAACAGAAACACAGCACAGAGTGAAACAAATGTAACAGCATTGTTTAAAAAGACATTGTTTATATTCATTTAACTGAGCCAATCAGCAGTCAGGGGTGTGTCTGCTGGTGATTCGGAGGAGAGGAGCCCTCTCATTGGCTACCAGAAACCACTTACCCCACCTTTAAAGAAAGCCGGAGCTGCTTTGAGTAACTCTAGTTTTTAAGTTGGCGTGGTGCACTTTCCTACATCTCTCTCTTTGTTTAATTAAAGTCATGTGGGGAGTGCTCTACCTGGACCCTGAACATGAGAAGATTGTGGGCGGTCAGAAGCAGATGCTTGTCTTTATCACCCGACACAAGACTTTCAGTATAAACACTGTAAACTAAACGAGTGAGTCTCCTCCCGAGATAATACCATCTTCCCCTGAGCCTTATAACAGCGCTTTTAACTCTATTTCTCCCAAAGACCCCTTGAGTGCTGAAACAAACCTAGCTCTGTGGAGCTGCTCGTGCTAATAATGATAATAACAGAGACACACCTGTGTGTTGGTCCGTATCTTCTTCTTGTTTGAGGCTGAACACCGCTTCGATCTTCAGGTCTCCGATCTCCACCTCTTCGGTCTCCTCCTTCATAGCCTCCTCCATCTTTCTCAGCGTGTGTCCGGAGGCGCTTCTGTTTGAGCTGAGAGGAAGAAAGACTCCCTGCTTCAGAGAGTAAACGCGCGCAGGAGAGCCTCGCGTGGATCGCTGCTGGTCTCAGTGGATGCGGGAGCGCGCAGGTGTGTCGTCAGCGGACGGAGACTCGCGCGCACTCTACCGCGATCTGAGTCAACACACGAACAGATGTTAGCTGATCACACTGAACCACAACCAGCATAGTAAAAACGATCACATTGTTCGCACAGGTATCGATTTAAACACTTTAAATACACAACAAACACATACCTTCGTTCAGTCGGATCGCGGCGCGGCGCGGGGTTGTGACGTCACACCGGTAAACAATATAAAAGTCCCATTACAGGAGACAAAACTTACCACCAATGGAAGATTTGTCTCGAAACAGCCACGAGTGCATTTATTTACAATTAGTTTATTACTAAATATAAAATGTTTGTCAGCCTAATGAGCGACAGACAGACAAATACAAGCATGCAGCAATTATTAAGGATCAATGTTATTATCTTACACGTTTAACATTAGATTATTTTGCATTGATTCAATATTGTTTAATAAACTATGTGCCACAGCAAAAACATCACAGACATGTAAACTGGAGAAAAAAGACACTACTACTACTCTCTCTTTTATTCTTACAGTTCAAATAAATATTCTGTGAACGAAGTAAGTTAAAATGTGTCACGGTTTAATAATTAATGCACGCTTGATTAGCCATATTAAAGTGCACTTGATTGTATTGCAAGTATACTAAGGATTAATTAAGATTGTCTTCAAAACACACAAGCAATATACCACAAAAATCTTATCTTTGAGAACAGAATATTTGCAAAACGACAGGTTTTTTTTTTTTGTTGATAAAATAAACATAAACCAGAAAAAAGAAAGGTTATTGCATGTGCTATAGATGAAATAGAATAACAAAGAATGCTTGTTGTAAGTGCTATGATCTTTCCTTCGCTGAACTCTTCGTCAAAGCTGTTTCTGAACAATACTTGAAAGTGACCACCAGGTGTCACCAGAGCCTAAATCATCACATTCATTAAAAGAACCGAAGACTTGAACGACTTCAGTCTGTGTGGAATTCATTTATTTAACGCAGGAGTTTCTTCTTTGAGTTGAATTACTGAAATAAATGACTCTACGACTCGGCCTGAACAAGTTCAAAGAACTGAGTAGAATTCAAGCTCCTCTAATAAAACATACATTATTCCCAAAAGTGTCAAAGCTTAGCTGTCTTTTTAGACAGCTGGGAGCTGTGAACATAGAAGACAGGAAAGACCAAGAAATCTAGAAAACAAGAGGTTAATGTACAGCACTGTTAGCCACTTCTCCCTCCTCATATCTGTAAGAACTTCTCCGATGAAAGAGAGCCTTGACAGACAACATGGCAAATCTTCACGTTTCAGTTCCAGGACAGGGAAGCGTGGGCTTGGGAAACATAACAACATGCTGCCCTGAAGAAGAAAAGGTGTATCCTGTTGAAACCATTTAAAGAAAAGCATCTCTTAAAGAAACGTATATATATCTCCGACTGTCTTCAGCACAATACTGATACGAGAAGAAATTGTGGTAACGCTTTACACTAAATGTTACTGTATTAACTGCAGTTTGTTAAGTATTGGTCTCCAGTAATAGAATGATTTCTACATGTTTTAGTTTGCAGTGTAAAGTGCCAGTCCAAAGATGCTAAACATCACTTTTTCAAAGGCTTTTGAAAGAGGACTCTCGTGCTGTTAAGCAGCCCCACAGTTAGATACGGTTAAAATAAGAATTTCACTTCTCAGCAAATAGAGAGATTACGCCGGTTACGAATTGCTTGTTAAGGGTCAGCGGTTAAAGGAAGGTTCTGCACTATTACTCATTAAGCTGCCACCAAATGCTGGGTAATCAATCTACAACTTAGCTTCTTTTGGAGAGCTTTTACTTTGGTATTCAACATCATCAGACAGTTACAGTTAAAAACAAACTCCACTCGCTGGCTGGCCTGACTGCAGTTGCACTCATCCGTGCACTGTGTGTCGTCAGATCCTTTCTGTTTGTCCTTCCTGGTTGCTCCAGTTCCTGTTTCCTCAGCTCGTTGTGGCTGCCCATTGCATCCCTGCATTACTGTGCCAGCGAGTCCCGAAGAAAACTCTGTGTTGTCTCTTTGCTATGGACTGGATTTAACCCATGAACTGTTTGTCACGCATCCGAATCCTTCTCATTACTTCCTGACAATTTCACTCTGAAAACAAGGAGAATTGAAACGGGGTAAATATAACAGCTTCCACTCTTTTGATCAAAGATTAAAAACATAATTACATGCATTTTACAGAATAGGGTAAGAAATACGGCTGATTTAAAAGGGTTTTTTAAAAAATCTGACATGAAGAAACGTCTGCCTTTGTGAACATCATCACAAAATGAAACCTTTTGATTGATGTGAATTTAACTATTATTTTCTAAATATGCCTGCTTCTGGACAGCTTCAAGAAGTCCGACAGGCTCAAACTTCCTTGTCAGTTCTTTTTGCCTCTGGGTAAGATGAATTATTTACAGTAGTCGAGTTTAAAAAACAGCCTTGCTAAAGTATGTGACCATAAATCAACAGTCGAACAGTCACAGCCCCAAAACACAGCGCAACCAAAAAAATAAAAGCAGGTCAAAACTGGCTTGTGGTTTTACATGAATACATTTTATTGCTGTTTTTACAGATTGAGTGGACACTCCTGGCCAGTTTGTGATATGTTGATGAGGAATTCATTAATTAATGATTTTTTCTGCAAGAAAGCATGAAATGTTTAAGTCCTATTCAGACTACACAATTAAACCCAAATTTTGTCATGATTGATAAAGACAACAGGTGTCGGGACGCACGATTCAGTAGTTTTGTCTCTGGTAGTGTCATTGTGCCTCTGCGACACAAGCTCTACACAGAAAGACTAGCATGTTTAATCCCCCCCATCACACACGACGAGTTCTGTCACATCTGAGACGCTGGCCAATAGGCGCACAGAAGTGGGGTTGTTGCAAAAATCTGGTGTAATCGTTTTGCTTGGTTAAAAAAGGTAGAATTCTCATTAAAACATCAGATCAGCTATTTAACCTTACACTAATACAGTAAATAAATATTTATGAATATCTTAATTAATTTGTGGAATCATGGGAGTGAAGTCAAATTCCTTGAAGCTCAAGGAAGCCATCATTCAAAGAGCCATTTTATCAATAATTGTTTTGGTGTCATAGCGCCGGGACACAGCATCACGTTATAGTACGGGGCATAACATTTCTCTCAGGCGCTTGAGGTATTCGGCCAATCACAACGCACTGGATAGCTGGCCAATCAAAACACACCTGGCTTTTTTACAACGATGAGCTTTGTAAAAATCAAACGGTTTCAGGAGGCGGAGCTTAGAGGAGAACAATAATATACAGTATGTGGAAAATAATGTTGTTGTTTTTTTAATATAAACGTATTGCATTACACAAAATACATAAAATATTGTTCTTTTTAGCAACATCATATGACCCCTTTAATTTTAGTTTTTCATGATTTATGTTATTCAACGTACTGTTTTAATTCCAATGTATGTTTAAATTTCTTACCATTAGCTCCTAATCAGAAGAGTCTCCGGTTCCATTATGGACATCTCGAGACCTTCTAAGGTACGTAGCACCAGAAAGGTCAATCATTTTTATGTGCATTGTCTTACCACTCTATTTAAATAATTAAGATTATTACAACATAACTTTACGTGTTGATTTTCTTTAAGAAAAATGAAGGCAAGGAGACTCCTTCAACTGAACGTCCAGTGGACATCAGTGACTGGAACAAAGACCACGTGAGACAATGGATGCTCGAGATACAGATGGATGAAGTATATGCAGACATTTTGTACAATGAGGAACTGAATGGAGCTGGTCTTCTCCACTTGAAGGAGGCTTGTCAATTAATGCAAAACCTACCATCCAATGCAAAAGAACTGATTTTTCAAAACATAGACCTTTTGAAAGAAAAGCCTCAACAGCTGAATGACATGACTCAGTGTTGTAGCTTGAAGCCATACCCTTTCGGTAGATATGACGCATCATACAGTTACACAGAAAATGGCATCATAGATGTAACTGAAACTGGTCCTAAAGACCTCATACAACCATGCCATGAGTTCAAAGCCTTGACCAACACGAAAGAAGAAAAGCAGAGAAAGCAGAAATACACCTTTGAAGTAATTCGATTTGCAGCAGGTTGTATGAATAGTCGCACCAATGGCACCATTCATTTCGGAGTGGGAGACAAACCACATGGACAAATACTGGGTGTTAGCGTCCCAAAAACAGATGATTTTGATGTATGGCAGAAACAAGCAATTGAAAGACATTTCAAATCAAAAACGAAAGAAAAAGGAGAAAAGAATGTTCAAGAAGAAGAAATAGATCATGTTCAGATAGCAAAAAGGTGTATTAAACCCCCTCGATTTGTTGAAGTTCTCAAAGCTGACATGACATCCTCAGGAAAATATGTTATTGAGGTAGACATCGAACCATCCTCCATTGTCTGTCAAGACTTCTATTTTAAGACCTTTGACATGGTCGTAGATGAACAAGCTAAAAAGAATAAAGGTGGCGAGTCTTTTTTCATTAGAGACGGCAGCAGCAGCAAGCAAGCAAGCAAGGAGTACGACACGTATATTAAAAAGAATCTACTCTTGTCCCAGGAGAGGAAGGATGCTGAAGAAAAGCATCTCTCTGTTGTCAAAATCCATGCACATGGCTCTGCGTTGTGTAAGATGATAACAGGAGGGACACACTCTATGAACAGGTCACGTTTTACGTCCTACATCGTGGTGGCTAACAAGTCTAATCCTGTTCATCTGAAAAACCTGCATTTCCTTCTTGGTTTGAATCTAACAGCTGTTTTGGATGTTGATCCACAGTCTGCTGAGAATGGCTTGAATAAGCTACTCAAAGAGGAAAAAATGTTCAACGATCATTCACCTGCTCAGTATAAAGTTACAGGTCCAGTAGAGGACATCGCAAGGAGCTTAGAGCTGACTACAAAAACAAGCTGGGTTTTCTGTAATGGAGGCATTAATGGGGAAACTCCCTCTGATGATGTTAACTGGCTGACTGAGAAAGGATCCTCTGTGCGTGATGTAGTTTCTTTCCTGTGCCAAAGCGTGCTGCCTCGCAAGAAATTTCTTGTCATTTTCTTGTTATTAAATCAGGTGAGCAAACCCAGCGACCCCTTAATTCAGATCTTTGGTATGTTTCAACAGCAGCTTAAAACACAAAACCAAATCTTGTGCATCAGTGACAATGAAACATCGCACACCTACTGGAATGACCTCATCAATCAGCAACATAAATGTGACGTATCAAAATACATTTATGAGCTAAGTTTTGCTGAAATCAATGGTACCATTCTCAGTCTGTGGTCAGAGTTTTGCAAATCAATACGGTTTCTGCCTAGCGGTGGTGGCAGTAAGGTTGGGCTATTCAAGCAGACCGAGGAATCCTTACATATGCTCAGTATTCTTTGCGTGAACCAGTGCGATGGAGGACATCAAGACAGGCAGCTGCACGAGGAGAACTTTTATAAGGGAGGGAAGGTGTCTTGGTGGAACTTCTACTTCTCCGAACAGTCTGGGTCAGTGTCCGTCATCAAACGTGACAAGTTAGACGACATTGTTAACACTATTATTCCAAACGTGTTGAATCAGAAGAAAGTTTGTGTGTTTTTCAACATCCTCCATGTTCAGGGCTGGGGTGGCACGACATTAGCCATGCATGTTCTATGGACACTCAAGGAGACATACCGCTGTGCAGTGCTGAAAGACACCACTGATGATTATACTACAGCAGCCAAACAGGTGGTGCAGCTACTAACATACCAGGCAAAAGAGCAACCTACACGACTTCCTGTTTTGCTCATGACTGATCACTTCCAAGACATTCGCAAAGTCCGAACACTGCAACATCACATTGAGGAGGAATGTTTGAACCAGTACATTTTCTCAAAATCTCCACAAGTCATCATTGTCAACTGTATAAGGATTGAATCCTGTGAACCAACTGAAGGATCCGGTCAAGAAGTTTTCATTCCAAGCCAATTATCTGAGAAGGAACTGGCACTATTTGGAGAAAAGATGGAGGAGTTTAAGAAGAACAACATAAGCACCGAAACATTTCATGTGTCCATGATGGTGAACAACTTTAAACCTGACTATATTCAATGTGTTGTGAAAAACATCCTGAAGGACTTCAATTTTAAGCAGAAGAAGGGTCAACTTTTTGCTGTTCTTGTCCTCTTGGAAGTCTACTCCAAAAAAGCTATGCTTTCTGTCTCTACATGTGAAGAGTTTCTTGGTCTGCTAACAGAAGATGAATCGAGTGAGGTTGAAGATGCATTTGAGAAATTTTCCTCTCTTGTGAAAAGATGCACGGTTTATTCCAAAGTGACCTTTGAAGGCATGAGGGTGACTCACTCAGAAATAGCTCAACACTGTCTGGAAGAGCTTTCTGCTTCTCATGGAGTAACAAAAACTAACCTTGCTAACCTTCTGCTCACAACCGACTTATTTTATGAGAACACTCTGGAAAAACGAAAATTCACGCAGGATGTTCAAGACATGTTTAAGATGCAAGATGCAGCCAAGCAGGAATTTACAGGTCTTATTCAAGATATAATGAAGGAGACCCCAGGGATGGAAAAGTCTCTACTCAATGCAGCAGAGTGTCTCAGAGAGAAATAAGTGATATTCCTGCTCCTGTACTGGTACTACTGGCACCAAACAACAGGAAAAAGACAACAATGATCCCATCAAGCCAGATAGCCTTGATAGGTTTCTTACATTGGCCATCTAGGTGATCTTTAAACTGCAGCCACCCACTCTTTGGCGTACTCCCACCGCAGGAACTATGAACGATTTTAGTTCCAGGAACTAAAATTACAGTCTATATGCACAACAAGTTTAAATTTCTGACAAAGGACAATTCACGTAAACATGGCTTTTATTCATGGACTGGGAAACTTACCCGAACCTCGGGTCAACCGCAGAGCTCGGACGCACACATTTTGGCACACAATCCTAAGGAAAGCCCGCGTCTTCCTTAGCCTTACGAACAAAGGGGCAGAGATAAAGTGTGCAACATTTGGAAAGGAATCCTAAATGGGTTTAGGTCTACCAGAGGCCAATGTGTATGTCACATATTCCATTCATGTATTCGGTATTGTACAATTTAATGTATAACTGTGTATTCGTATGACGAATGAATGGAGAAATGAATGAATGAAACGCAGACAGGATGTTACCTAGGCATGCTTGACATGAAAAGGTAGCTGTTAATACGTGGACTCCCTTTTTAAGCATGGGTGATCGATATCTGTAACCAGAAAGAAGTTATTAAACTTTATTATAGTTAAATATCAAACTTTTGTCACCCCCTCTTCCAGGCTGTGTTGAGTACATGTTAATACATTCAGAATATGCACTGCGATGGGACCAATGACAGGGAAGGGACCGCCCGCAATGCTCATGGATTGGCCTTCACACTTCGTGGGAGGGACGAAATCCCACAGGTTAAAACATGTTGCACAGTTCAAAACAGCGGTGCGAAACTCCCAACATCAGTACAAAACAACAACTCCACATCTTGGAAGAAAGGAAAGCAGCTGTGCAGCTCCGCAAAGCAAGAAAAACTGAGAAACTTAGAGAAGCCAGCCACTCTCCGTCATGAAGCCGGACGCCTCCGCTTCCTTCCTCCTAGAGAACATAACAAGAACTGTTTACAGACAGCAGAAGATCCAAAACAACGACAACTTGCAACAAACTCCTAACGCCAGTCCGAAATCAACCTCACGGACATCAGAAAGCCGACCACCGATCAGAGTGCAGAAACCTCCCCAGCAGCCTCAAAGCGGTAACACAAGGTTTCCTTTACTTACTGAAGGTGCAACAAAATTTAAGATAAGGCTAAGACCCTCTGCTTGGTGTGTCCTTCTTGGTTATAGTTCTAGAAACGAACAGCAAGAGTTTTGGGCTGTCAGCAAAACTTCACC
>JAUYWG010000033.1:22180417-22205157 GCA_034779775.1 Enteromius afrohamiltoni
TTATTCTGACTTCATATCGCGCAATTATTCTGACTTCATATCGCGCAATTATTCTGACTTCATATCTCGTAATTATTTTGACTTCATATCTCGTAATTATTTTGACTTCATATCTCGTAATTATTCTGACTTCATATCACGCAATTATTCTGACTTCATATCGCGCAATTATTCTGACTTCATATCACGCAATTATTCTGACTTCATATCGCGCAATTGTGAGTTTTTAGATTTCGCTGTTCTGACTATATCTGGCAATTTTGACTTTATATCTCGCAATTATTCTGACTTTATATCTCACAATTGTGAGTTTTTATATCTCGCAGTTCTGGTAATTCTGCCTTTAATATCTCGAGATTCTGACTTTATAACTCGTAAATGCGAGTTTATATCTCACAATTCTAGAAATAAAAGTCAGATGTTTTTATTCAGTGGTGGAAATTGGTTTCTACTATTGACCTATTGTGTTCGTATAAATTATTCCTAGTATATTCTTACTTGGTCTTAAATTCATCATTATATATCCCTACATTAAGCTCTGTTAACATTACTAGATAACATTAAGCTGTATGAAAAAACATTGCATTGGAGTGCTTGTCAGGTCCGGTTGATTTGATCAATATTAAGGTTACATATAACAGAGTGCTTTTATTTTGTCTTCAGGTCACCAACAAAATGGCATGTACTACGCCTCGAGCTAAAGCAGACTGCGTCTTGGGACAGGGCAGCCCTGTGCTCACGCTGTACAGAGAGGTGTTCTTCCTCACCGGGATAGTCAGCCAGCCTTCAGAGAACGACTGCAAGAACGGTTACGTCTTACAGAAAGTGTCCCGCTTCCTGCCATGGTTAAACACTTTCATGCGCCCGTAATGAAAGAGAAAAGAATGAATGTACAATACCTTTCCACATAGTTTTTGTTTGAGTTGACACTGCCTTTGTTCCCACTTACACACGACTAATTATAAACGTTAGGAAAAGTAAGTTGGGGGTATTCCAGAATTCAAGGTTACCCTGAACTCTAACTCAAAACCCACTTACTCGGGGTTTGTCTCTTAATACGGCTTTATAAGCTTTTTCATTTTACTTAAGTGTCTGTGATAAGGTGAGATGTTACATTCTGAGTCCTGTCAACATGTGGTTTTAAGATTTGTGATGAAAATGAGCATTGGATTAGGTTCTAAATAATGCTTTTTAATGTAATGCATAATCTGTGTCATCACAGACAGAGACTGGAGCCTCATGAAAAGGGTATGCATGTGTTGAGGCTGTCAGCTGTGTATCTGTGCTAAACCATTCCTAAATCAGTTGATTTGGCTACCTGCAGTATTATGACTACTTTCGTACCCTGAAAGTTGCATCAGTTTTTGGATCCGAAAGCTGAGTTTTTCCTCAGAAGTGATCTGATTTGTGCTGTAGGTCCTGAACTTCTTCCACACCCTGATTATAAACACATTTGCTTTTCTTTGGAATAACATGCACTGATTAATTTTCCAGAGTAGCACAGTGAATGTGTAACTAATACGTGTAGTTATAATTATTTAAGTTCCTGAAGTACTTTGTTAGACACTCCTAAATGAAATGTATATGACCATTGTGTTACTAATTGACTACTAGTAGTGCAGATGGCATGAATAAGAAACTACAACCAATTAGAGCTAGTTTTTTGTAGACATTTGTAAGCTTGCCTTTGGAAATGATTGCACCAACAAAAACTAAACATCTGCTTAAATAACCCTTACTATGCATTTTCTCATATACTGTATTATATAATGGTGTGATTATTGGGCAAGTGACTCCTGGACAATAAAAAACAGTATTAAATAAGAGAGAAACTGAAGTCTGTCTTAATATGTGGGTACTTCACACACAAACTCTCAAACATGCATAAAATGTTTTTAGCAGTTTAGCAATTCTGACTTTATATCTCGTAATGATTTATATAACGTGATTCTGATTTAATATATCGCAATTCTGACTTTATATCATGAAATTCTGAATTTATATCTTGCGTTTCTGACTTTATAGCTCAATTCTGACTATATCTCGCGTTTCTGACTTTATATCATGAAATTCTGACTTTATATCTTAATTCTGACTTTATATCTCGTAATGATTTATATAACGTGATTCTGATTTAATATATCGCAATTCTGACTTTATATCTTGCGTTTCTGACTTTATATCTCAATCCTTACTTTATATATCGCAATTCTGACTTTAAATCACACAATTCTGACTTTATATCTTAATTTTGACTTTATATAACGCGATTCTGACTTTATATCACACAATTCTGACTTTATATCTTAATTCTGACTTTATATCTCAATCCTTACTTTATATCACGCAATAATTCTGACTTTATATAACATGATTCTGACTTTATATCACGCGTTTCTGACTTTATAGCTCAATTCTGACTTTATATCATGCAGTTCTTTCGTTCTTTCAGACTTTATAACTCACATTTTGACTTTATTTCTTACAATGATTCTGGCTTTATATCTCGCAGTTCTTAGTTCATATTTCACAATTGTGAGTTAAAAAGTCGCAATAACCTTTCTCTATTTTTTATGCAGTGGTGGAAACAGGCTTTCATATTATTGCCTCCATTTCAGAGCCCTCCAGAACAACTGTGCATCCTGTATGCCACGATGCCTTCCTTCTCTCTGTCAGAACGATTAGTTAAGCCAGCGCCCTCTATTCACTTGAATCTCTGAAGATGGAGAGGAAGATCCACTCAACACATCACGCTTGACCTGGCACAGTAGACACTTTGTCCTGCAGCTCTTGGTATATGCAGTCAGCATCGAGATGCCGTTCATTATTATTTTCCGTTGTATTAAGCAAAAACTATTGTTACGTGTGTTTGTGAGTTTGAGATCTATTCAAATGTTTGTCAGATCCTGAAAGTATACCAAATTCTGCCTGAGCAACATCCCGTGAATAAACTAAGTGATGAGCTTTGTTTTTACTGCCAATTAACTCCAATATATAGATTTAGATCAGCAAGTCTTGGACTGCCAGTGTCGATCTCACAAACTGTTCATCAGAGCCACCAAGACTCACTGACTTGCATGACATTTTTTTCTGTTCAATAATTATGTCAATAAATGCTGTTCTTTATCCCAACGGCATATTACTAGAATATTACACATTTATTAGTGCTTACTAATCACACATTTCCTACATCCCTAATCCTACCCAACACCTAAACAGAACAACTACCACACTAACTATTAATGAGCAGCAGATTAAGAATTTATTAAGGGAAACGTGGTAGTTAATAGTTAACAAGTTACCTATTCTAAAGTGTCCCTAAAGGACTTTAGTGTCCAAGAAATATTGAATGAGCGACTTCCCTGCACTGTTGGTCTGTCAGGTTAATAAATTATTAACATATTATTAAATGTATTTATATAAATTTAATGTGGATGCTTACAAATTCAGTATCTTCATTGGATAGCATTATTTATTGTTGAGGAGAACCTGGTTTGGTCTCTTCCTACATTTAAAACATTACTTAAATACAGAATAGTGTGTGTTTGTGTCCAGCGAGAGGGCTCGACACCTCAGTGACCGCACGTGGGACTTTTTAGATCTAGCGTATCAAACAAACTATCCGGACAGTGGCCTCATTAAAATCAATGCTGGCCATCGATCGTCCTCCGGGGGCTTTCTGTCAGTCTGTGAAGCTATCATCACAGCTCACCGGACTGTTGGGAAGGTGGAGAAAGATCTAAACATCACTGATTCAGACTTCCTCCCAGCGTCCTGCTCAGACGTAGGATTGACCCTGACCTCCTGGCACCACCGTGGTCTACAAATGCTTTTAAATTCATCATATTCTCAACCTCTTAACCTTTAGCGTAACCATTATCATGCAACCAAGGCTCGAGGATGGCTGGTCGTCACACATTCACGTGCACATGCTCCACAAACCTGAGATGACAAACATGTAGTCTTGTTTTTATTCCAGCAATATTTATATGTCAATAGCCTGACTAGGGTCTAACTTGTACTTCATATCCGGCAGCGTCTGAAAGCTGAATAAATAAGCTATGTATTTATGGTCAGCGATAATAGGCATACAACCAATCCGAGGGAGAAAATCACCTTTAAACTTGTCCTAATCACGTTCTTATAGCCAAGCATAGTACTAATCAAAATATCTCCAAGAAACAACATCTTTACTTAATATCCTAGTGATTTTTGGCATGGAAGAAAACTTGTAGACCCATACAATGTATTTTTGGCTGTCGCTACAAATATATCCCAGTGTTTTTGTGCTCCAGGGTCACGAACCTCCCCCTCTGGTGAGCGATGCAAGGACTCTGTACCTCTGCCAAAAGTAAACGCACCCTGTTGCCAGCCAAAAATACAGTCACATTTGCAATAGATTAATCATAATCTGTAGCTGCAACCCTGCTTTAAATATTCGCCCCCCCGTCTTTATTCTGTGTGCTTATAAACAGCATGTTTTAGATGATAAAAGCTCTGTGGACACAGACAATGGGCTGGGGGCTGGAGGGGGTTCCGCGCACGCCTCGGTCGTGAGGGGTGGTGTGGTGAGTGACAGCGGTGGGCGGGGCTTGAGGATCGAACCGAACAGCTGAGAGCGCGCGTGGAACGCCGGAGGGAGCGCGGCAGCAGACGCACGGAGACGCGGCGGCGGCGCGGCACTACACTCACCAGCGAGGAGCCAGCTTCTGCGGCAAACGGAGGAAACACGATGAGCGCCCAACGCGCGGTTTAGAGGCGATACTTGATTTCTCTGTCGCGCTCGGAGAGGGGTTTTGTCCTCAGCGCTTTTTTATTGTTGATGTTTGGCCTCGTTGGTTAACTCCCGATTAAACCGAAAATTAAGGGAGAAAGGGAAGAGCTGCCGTGAAAATCAACTGCAGGAGCAGAAATGTGACATTTCTCACGCGAGCGTCGACCGTCGGATGCTTTAATCGATAAAGGTAGGTGTGCACGGATCAGACGTGCTCAGATCTACGGGACAGACCTGCTGTTATCTGGCAGCTGTCATCAGATGTTTATTCTGATCCCCTCTCTCTGTTTTTACACGGGGAAATGCATGCACACATCACTCGTGCCGGATTCTTTGGTCATTTATTAGATGCCTTGGACAGGTTATGTAAATGTGAGCAAATAAATCTTCACTCAACACTGTGGAAATCTTTAGTGACATGCCATTAATATTATAATGATTTTAATTCTCTGCATTGGTTAATAATGTATGTTTTATAACGCAACATAATGTTATTTGGCGTTATGTTATATTATTGGTCAAATTATTTAGCATGTGCACCCAGGAGCCCTCCATTGAAAGCTTGTTGGATTTCTGATGTTTTTTGTGTTTCTGGTCGTGCGTTTCGTTTGATCAGCCATGTTTCTAGTGTCTCTCGTGAGGATCCAGCTCACTTGACTCTCCAAGAACTGGATGAACTGATGGAGCGAGCGCATTGTATCCGCTGTAGACTGGACCGGCGGGTGATCCAGCTTTAGCATTCAGGGCGAACCCCCTTTCAGTGCCCCCCCACCCCCAAAACAGCCACAGCAAACACAGTTCATACTCAGATTTGGAAAAAGACATCAATTGTAACATTTAAAATAAAAAATGACCTTTTTATAAAATAAGAGTTATCAGAAAGAAGCGATGTAGACTGGTTTTAAAGAAAGTGTCAGTAACACTTCGCATTAAGGCGTCGTTTGTTAACATCCGTTAATGTATTAACTAACATTACGCCGTTTGATAATCTTTGCTCATGTTAGCCAGTTTATTGTTTATTCGCATTAACTTAACACAACTTGTCATTTTAAGAATGTAGTAAACGCTTAATTAACATTAAACTGAGATTAATACGAGCTGTAGAAGTAGTGTTCGTTCTCAGCTCATGTGAACTAACGTTAATAACTAGTAAACCTTATTGGGAAGTGTTACCAAACTGTCTTTGAAACTGTGTATAATAAAAGTCTACCCAGTCTCACGGTATTTATTTGTGGCGGGGACATGTTTATTCCGTTATTTTCGTAAGTTCACCACATTTTGTTTTTTCATCGAAATGCATTAGTTTAAAAACGTAGCGAAAATAACGAAATAAACGTGTCCCTGGCAATAATAAAGAATATAGATTATGACTTTTTTTTACTCAACTATCTATTACCATGACAGTCTTAATCTAGACTAATTAGTTAGTCTAGACGACCTTTGTATCATTAAAAGGCTTTAGGAATCTGGCTTCAGTAATAGACTATTAATGCTAAATCGATGTCCTAAGAGCCAAATCTATACATCCTACACTAATTGTTTAAGTCCAAACCCTGTTGTAGTTGTTCAATGCTCCGCTTCCATTGGTAGTTGCTCCCAAAAGTCATTTTTCTCAACTTTGCTGCATTGCTGGACACCTCCAGTGGCTGGATTGGCCAGCGCTTCAGTAAACGTCGATAGGATCATGGCGCTTTGCTGCTGCTGGTGTAAACTGGGCTTAACTCACAAGGTTAATTGATCCACAGAGTGACAATACAATTGATGTGACCTGCAAACGAGCAATAGAAAACCGTTCCATACCTGAATCTGCCATTGGTTCCCAACCACGTTCCTGGATGCTCCAGCACTAGACATTTAGCAAGCCTCCTTTGTCTGAAACTTTGAGCCTGTGCTAATGAGCTGATGACCTGAATCAGACCACTGGTCTAAATGAAGCTTTGACAGAGCCATTATTCCTGCCCATTTTTGCAATATTTGACGAGTTACTAGCAAACCAAGTTACTGAAATATGTAAGAAACTGGACAGTTTAATGATTTGCTAACACATTAGTGTAACATGATTAGTACATATAATGCACAATTTTTGCATGACCAGATTCTACATCCCTAAACCTGCCCAAAACGCGGGATCGCACAATATACACATGCATCTCGTCAGTAAAGCCGGATCTTTGATTTGCGGTAAGTCTCCATCAGCCGTTTTCAAAAGTTAATACACAGAGTGTAGATGCTACACAAAATTGGGATCAGTATCGCAAATAAATTGCCTGCGAAACTGAATGCGACATTGCGTAGCTTGTCAGTGACCGACGGCTCTGTGTGTGATCAAACGGTGAGCGCGGCGAAGGTGGTACCTCAAGTTCCTGGCGGTATACAGTCTTGGCGGGGATGACGGTTAGCATTATTTGCAGACGACATTGTTCTGACTACATTCAGACTTATAATATCCAAAAAAACGGCCATACTGGCGAACTGACTTTTCCTCTTTTATTTACGATTTCCTCGCTCGCTGCGGCACTCATTACCTGATATGGTACCTAATCATGTTACATGATTGGCTGTTGGCGTATCACTCCCTGCGTTGCTAGGTTACCAGAGAGCGAGTGCCTTTGTTAATGCAACCAACCTAGCTTCGCAACCTGTTTTCTTCCGACGAAGAATAAAAAATACAGAACGTTTTATCGAACACATTTTTTATTGATATCGATCACGTGTCTATCACGATGCATATCGTTGTCGTTTTATCACCCAAACCTAAACTTAATAACTACATCACTAACTATTAAGCAGCAAATTCGTCATCGTTGGTTTGTTAATAGTAATATATCAAATAAAGTGTGGCCTATGTTTTGATAGGTGAAAGTTAAATCAGTAGGAACTGTAGTCTTTTAATATGGGTAGTAGTTTTTGTTCAATTTTAATGTCCAAGAGGGGCCAAAACTAATGCAAAGAGGGGAGAACAGATGCTCTAGAGTAAAATACTGCACCCAGAAGAGACACATAGTATTTGCGAAATTCAAAATATTAGAGGAAGACAATATTGCTGCTAATCCATGAGCGCCATCTACTGCTAGAGAGCGAATCTGCGTTTTTAACAGACAAAGCTGAAAACAGTCGTTCTTCTTGACCTCTCACCCTCATGTCTTTCCAAACCCATAAGACCTTCGTTCATCTTCAGTATCTTCACGTGCGTAATCTGCAGCTGTTTGCACCTAGAAGACAGCCTACGCAGTAATATTCTCTAAAATGGAGGAAGACTAAGTCAGGGGAGATGAGTGGTTGAGTAAATTAGGTTATTTTTATTTTCTTCGCGCGTAAAAAAGTGTTCTCACAGCATCACAAAAGTAAAGTTGATATACTGATGTCACATGGACTGTTTTACTACAATCTGGGAACATGTTGCCGTCTGTGGAGGGTCAGATAGCTCTCTGATTTCATCAGGAATGAAGGTCTTACGGGTTTGGAACGACACAAAGGTGACTGAATTTTCATTCTGGGGTGCATCAGCGCTTTATATCTTCAAATGATACAATCTAGTTTAAATCAAATAAACTGCTTGTGTTACTTTTTGTTGTATTGTAATTACGCAGCGACTTTAAACGATCACCTGTCATTCTAAGTGAACATTTGCAAACCAGGACGCCCATTGAATTCTATCACAAATAAGCCATTTAAATCACGTACGAATTTCTATTTTTGAGTCGAGATGCCAGGCCGGTTTTGGTTGTAGTGCTGAAAGCGCAGGCTGGCATGATGAAGCCTCAGCGCCAGGCATGCAGCAGAACTGGTGAGAGCTGGATCCTTGTTATGTAAGAGGAGTCGTCGAAAGCAGCACAAAAGAGTGGGAGCAGACTGGATGGGGGTGCTTTCACAAGCCTGGCGCAGGAGAGGGCTGAAGCACGTCTTTCTTCACACACATCCACATTCCCCAAATCACGCCATTTCCTACACCAGCATGTAGGAGATGATATTTGGCGTTTGGATGCTGTAGCGTGTTTCGTGAGCAGCAGTTTGCACACGCTTGCAGTGCAGCTGAAGAGAGCGGGACGTACTTTATATATTCATGACTAGCTCGGTGCTTCACTGGGGTTGAATGAGTGTGTGTGCGCGGGGCTGCCAGGGAACGGTGTAAAAATAGTACCAAGCAATTAATAAGATGTGATGGCTTTGCTGTAGTTATGGCAGACACCTCTGACTAAAATGTAAGGGATGATTTGGCTCTATTGTATTGTAAAATATGTTTTTACTGCAACAAGAATGACTACACGGTCGCTTTGTGTCAGTTTCTGAAAGCGACATCCCTGTACGAACGTAGCAAGCATTAATTCTGCAGCATGTTTTAAAGCCCTGTTGTTGATGAGCTGAGGATGGGCGAACACCCCCCACATCTCTTTCTGCCTCTTGCTGTTACCATGGCAATCACTGCACAATTACTCATGACATCAGCTTTTCCCTTTTTTTCCCACACAGTGGAACGACACGGAAAAAAAATCAACTCTGCAGAGTTCAACTTTAAAGAAACGCTGTTTGTTCTGTTTTTTTCCAAGTAAGAGGCGTTGTGGTCAACCTTTTTTATTAAATCAAGTATCGAGATGCATCTGCTTACTTTATTTTATTTTTAAATCATGCATTGATCTCAGTAGCACTTTTGATGGTAATTATACTGTTAATGTATATGTAAATGTTTTTTTATCGTAGTTTATATGCGTCTTTTTCTTTTTGGATAAAACGTTGAACCTACTCAAATGTGCACATAAGTTGTATTTTATTTTCATTTTGACATTATTCAATTATTTTATTTTCTTAGGAGATATTCCAAACCGTGCATAAATATAGGGAGTGGGCGGGGGTGAGGGGGCCTTGACATTTATGGATAATAATTTAGATATTATAAGACTAAGTAGTAAAGTAATGTGCAATTCTTTATCAGTGATCAAACTTATAAAAATGCTATTAATAACAGAATCATAAATATTTGACATGCCTTTTAATACACACACCCAAATTAGGGCTTGTCAGTGAACAGCACTGTTATGATTGGCTAATGCCAACAGGAAATAACACCCCTCCTCGCTTTTATATGTGAGAAAGTGTTTTGATCAAATATCCATGTAAAGACATCTTCATTAACAAATGCAGCATTATAAAGCTGTTAAGATTTGGGATGCAGCTGATGTCAGGTCCAATACAGCTGGCTGTTTCAACAAATGTGTCTTTGCGAACTCTCTAAAGCACCGTGAATTTGAAAGAAACTGAACTGGCATGCGTTCACTGTATCCAGTGTAGAAAGGAGTCAGTGATTATAACGGGCTTTTGATGCAGAGCTCGTACTGTTAAGCAACTGACGGCAAGTTGTTGGTTTTTTTTAGCCATGTAGAGGGCATTTTAACTTGAGAAATGAAATTGTTTTGAAAATTTTGAGCACTTAGGTTTGAAATGTCCCTTCATTATGGCAGCCATGATTGTTCTCGCTCTAAAGTGCCCTATAAAGATAGATTTATCCCATTTGGGACACTGTGCCTGTCTTTCATCATTGGCTCATTAGATTTGTTCAAAGAAACGTTAATGAATTGCCACTGTGTGTTGGTTCGGACAGACAACAGTTCTGCTCTGGTTTTATTTTAGTTCGTGAAATTGAGCAACTGGTAGATATAGAGGTCTTGTCGATTAATTGCGACCAATGAGTCATTAAGAGAATAGAAACCCTTTAGACCATGTGCAAAAGTGCAGAACTTGCAAAAGTAGATGACTTATATATGACTTAGTAGACTTATACATAATAGTCATTTTGGACCCTATTTTAAAAATATATGTATTGTTGAATTAATGCCAAAAAAAGTAATCAAACTGGCAATCTATATTTGGCTTGCTTGATCCAAATGCAGCACTCAATGCTAGTTTCTTCTTTTACTAGCTCACCGGGGCCAGTAGTTCATTTTTTTTCTTGCCTGTTCCTGCGACAACAAAAATACAATTGGTGTCGTCATTCTCTTTTATCATGTGTTATCTTTTATTCTAATTATTAAGCATGTGACACCAAAATTTTAGAGACCAATTAAAAATGCAAAAACCACTACCCTACCAAATACAGACATCCCACCCTGCAAAAACTGATATGCCCCAACCCCCACACTTCCGGACCTGAAGTTGCATCAATGTGTCTTTTACAGTCATTTAACCCACCAGGGTTGCCAACAGCACAGAGAGCCAAACTGCCATTTTTTTGGCCCCTATAAAACAGGGGTACACCTTATTACGGTCCAGAGTTTCTTAGTGAATGGTGTTTTGAATCATTGGTTCACACGATTCATGTCAAAAACCTCATAAGGGCATTTTTAACACATATATTTAGAATTTTAGGGCATAACTGCATTTATGTCAACTCTATGTAAGACGACGTACAGGTCTGAGGGCGGGGCCAGTGCATTAAAATAAATAATTTACTTAATTAACCAAAAAACAACACAGTGTTAGTTCCGAGATTAATGTGTGACTTGCAGTGTGTCATGCAGTGTGTCATGTCATCTGCAAAGTTGTGACGTCGACAATGCACTATAAATAAAGTTATTGTCTATCAAAAAAAAGAGTCGGCTCACATTCGCCTAAACGAGTCGTCAGCAATTAGAATCTTTTTCTGTTACGGCCACACGTCACAAAGTAACATTTGCATAATGCCCGCCTACACGAAACGTTCTACGAAAAACTTGCCGGCCCACAAATAGTATATGTAGCCTTTGCATGGACGTTTCGTTTTCCGCTGTAGCGGTAGACCAATCATATAGGACTGTGCCGTCTGACCAATCACAGCAGTGAGGACTCACGGGAAGGAGGGGTTTAGACAGACTGGTTCTTCGAACTGCTTCACACGAGTCGTTTACCAATCATTTAGAATTAATTACTCATAAAACAATATTAGCAACCTTTAAAATGGTATAACGGGCACTTTAAGACTATAGGGGTAGGGATTTTTTGACAGTGTAATATGAAGAGTTGTGGAGGACTATTTAAAAAGTCAGTTATTCTAACATGACGTTTGCCTTTGCGCACTGCTGTATATTGTTACAGGTTATTTATAAAGCACTGAGCATGTGTGCACTATTAATAATCAGTGTTTGAGCTGTCTCACACAAACACATCAATTGCTAACACAAATGGACTACCAGTACCATAAAATGCATGGGTTATTAGTCATTTAGTCGTTGATGTATTTTTAACGTGAAATATGTAAATACTAATATACTTTTCTTTTTTTTTTGCCTGCACAGGGTCCATCTCTTAGACCATAATTTTCAAGGGCAACTACCACTGATTATATCTTACACTAAGGTAAGATGTTACATTCATTTTCTGTCTTATTGATGCTATACGTTAACTACATACAGTGGCCTCAAAAACAACTTGGACAATAAATGTCTGAACGTGATAGTATTATTCACCAAGATATATATTCATATATTCATTTTACAAATCCTTTTTATCCACAATGTACTTTTTGGACGTTGAATTTGTGAATCATACAACACTGTCTGTATATGTGTATATTTATTATGTAAACATTCACTAGTTGGTCACCTTTAGACGCAAGTATGAATGCCTCAAAACAAGCATTAATTCTTCAAATTAATACTACGACAAACTTGGAACAACCACTTTTTGAATCATGCCATCTGGTGTCATAACCCACATGTGCAATGCATATTTAATGACTCAATCATTAATTAATGTAACCCAATTTGCATGTAATTATCCTCTTTTAATTTCATGAATATTGGGCTTTACCACATCAGCATAACTTATATCAGAGTTAATCAGAGTTTAATGGCACTCAAATCTGCCAGTATTACGCAAATCATCTGCACTGGGCGAGAGACTCTCCTGCTGAAACTTACAGCTTTATATTCCACACCTCCTCACTGGTTAGTCTCAACAACATGAGATGATTTTTAATAATACCATGTGTGGAACCTGTTCCTAGATGTCCGCTGTCTTGGAGAATTTAGCTCCAACCCTAAATTCCAACAGGACTGACTACGATCTTGGAAACCCCCAGGAGCTCTTCACTGATGCAGTACCAAAAGATCACAGCAATAAACAAGCTTTTGTGGAAAGCTTAACAGTCTCCGAAATAAGATTTAGACTAGACACGGGGCAGAAGTCATTATTATACCAGAAAACAAGATTCAAGATATCATTAGTCTCAGTTAAAACAAACACAATGGATGTCAGGATACGCTGAAGAAGTCTTTCATGCAACAGCCAGCATACAGAAATCAAAGCCATGCTAGAATTCTACATCGCAGACACTCAAGAGAAACCTATACGTGCCTTGGAGTGGATCAAATCTAATTGGTCCTAATTGGACAACAAAACCGCTGATGTTTTCATAATAATAAGATAGCTCCTAGTCTGGTGTAAGAAACATACTATCAAGTAGTTGTCAGCCGTTTGGTTTGTTTGCCATTCATCTCAGCGCAAGATGACTTTCAAAGCACAACAGACTAAGTAGAATGTGTGCTGTTTCAGTACTATTTGTAATGTATGAAGTAAATACATGTGGAAGGATTCTTTCAGTAAACTACTAGTATATACTGCAAGCATACTATACTACATTAGGTGACCATAACATCTTCTCTAAAGGGGTCATGAATTGAGAAATCAAGTTCTCCATGATCTTTTGACAGTAACAGCTTTTCATTTAAATAAATTCATGAAGTAACAGATATATTTGCCAATGCAAGACTGCCTAGACATAAACAGTTCCACACCTGCTTCTTCATCATCACCTCTTTGTCCTGGCCACTGGCACAGTAATGAGGTGATAAGCATTACTGGAACGGGGCCCATTCAGCCTGGGTGTTTAATACCAGGCTTGCCATTTTTAGTGTACGCTGTGTCATTATGTCTTTATGTGCTGCTAGCATAGATCTTATGAACTACTGACGCGTTTCAAGAAGAATACATGTTAAATTATAAATGATATACTAAACAGCTTACACAAACAGGTGTATTGCACATAAATCATGTGACTGTAATTTACCTGGATCTCTTAATCATTTGATTGGAGGTTTCAAAAAATGTACAAATATTTTGGTGTGATTTGTTACCCATATACAGTATATAGCTGAAACAAAAACAGCAAGACCCGCCTTCTTCGACTTGAAGTCGTCCATTTAAAAGAAAACGCCATTCCACCATGTTCTTCCCTCAGCTTAGACGAGTTGATAGATATCTCTCCTGTTTCAGTTCATGCACTTAATCATTTTAGCATGCGGCACCACTATGTTAGCATTTAGCTTAGCTTCATTCCTTCCATAGCATTCAAACAGGGATGAATTTAGGAGCCACCAAACAATTCCACGTCTTCCCTGTTTAAAGACAGTTACGTGAGTAAGTTTGGTAACACAAAATAAAATGTGATTTTTTAAAAAAGATAAGTATATAGTATGACGGAAGAGCACTTCGACCACACGCAGTAATATAATCACTTCCGAAAACTCCCCCTCTCCCGCTCACTTCCATCAATACAACCGAAGAGGGATGATATTACTGCGCCGAGGTCAAAGTGCTGCGTTAAATTCATTCCTTTTTGAATCCTAAGCAGTGAATGAAGCTAAGCTAAACGCTAACATAGTGGCGCCGCACGAGGAGAGAGATGTATCAACTCATCTAAGTTGAGGGAAGAACAGGGTGGAATATGGAAAAACAGTGGCATTTTCCTTTACGCTTCAATAAAGGCCAAATAAAGCTTTTTTATCAACTGTAGGCATTTTGCTTGCGCTATTTTCTTTCCCCTGTGCTCACTCTTACATTTGCTATAGTTCAACCTAAAAAAATCCAGGCCATGTGTTCAGCTAAATGCACAAGACTAGACAACACAATGAACATATGACAACAGCACATGCCCAATGAAGCGAGGACAAAGCCCTGTGCCCAAACAAAAGACTACACAAGAGCACATGAAACTGTGATAAAGAACCCCCACCATGCACTAAAAGCGAGTGTCCAGATTCCGACTCTAAACTGAAGCCAAGCCCCAAACTCACAGCACATGACATGGACTTATTATACATACCTCTGTTCTGGCTTTTTTTGTTTAAACCTGAGTTTTTCAAGTTTGAATTAGATGTTTTAATGTTAAATAAAAATAACATTTAATTCATTTTTATATATTTATATATCACTCACATTTCTCAGGCTGCTATGAGAAATGAAAAGAATATAATAATAAACAAAATATAATAGAAATGACAGAAGGCTTCTGTAGTATTTGTCCGTGTAATAAAAAACGGTTATCTTTAAATAGAAGATTCCCAGGTGCACTTGTAGTGTGTAATTTTGAGTAAGTTCTGAGTTCTAAGTTTTAAAGATCAGTGTGCATGACAAAGTTAGTGTCTCCTAAAGGAAAGAGTTTATTCTGAACTGCTGAGACAAGTTGTCAGTAATTTCATTTCCACTCATGAACTTATCTGCAAAAATCCACAGTAAATTGCATAATCATCATCATTGGCTTCACCCAAACAATGACTACTTTGATCTGCCTTTGGGTCCAACTTTATGGTTTGTGTTGGGATGCTATTTTCTGCATTGTTTACAATTACGCAGGATAAGGATGTGAGGGGTCAGTGGTTAAAATACATTTTTACGATACCACAGCAATAGACCAATCATAACAGAATGAGCTTTCTGACGAATCATGGAAGGGTAGGTTTACAGAAACAAGGTCTTGAGAGAGCATGAATCTTTAATGAATAATTTCAAACTGTTTGAGAAAGTAGGTAATGTGACCTTTCATGCATGTCAACCCATTGTAGGAGACCTCCAAAACAAAATTAGCAACCATTTAAAAAAGCATAATATGAAAAAAAAAACCACATTCATTGACATCCAACTTTCAGATGGTACAACATTGTGTGCCACTGTATGTCAGACCAAATTTTAAGGTGTGTTCACACTTGTAGTTTAGTACGTCTAGTTAATTTGGAGCGGACCAAAAAGGCAAATTAGACATTTGGTCCTGGTCTGTTTAGTGTTCACACTGGCATAAAAAACCCCTAAAGATACTGGTCCTAAAGGCATAGAGATACATTCACAACCTTTTGTTACGAAACTCACCAAACATTGCAATCTACTACAGCTCGAATAATTACGTCTGCTGTACTAAGCATGCTCATTGTTGCATGTCTATGCTTTCTATTTTTTCATGTTTTTGGTTTGTTTAGAAGTCCATGTTGCGTTCCAATTTCTTTTGAACTCCACCAGATTTCGTTTGGAAGCTGACTGAGACCCATCTTTTAGCGGTCTCAGTCCATTCGATAAGTGCGCACCAGGATTTGGATAGCAGCGTTCACACTTACTCAAGTGAACTGCACTAACAGAGCAATCGCACCTGAGTTTGTTTAAATCGGACAAAACATGACAAGTGTCATTAAAGCGTATTCTACATAGATGAACTCACTCTCGTTTTCTCTCTTTCTCAGATGTCATTAATTCACGTCACGTTCCTGCTGCTCACGGGGCTGGGTGTGAGTTTGTCTCAAGATGAGAAGCCGACAGTCCCATTTGGCTGCAGATTTGGACCTCCAAGACCATACACTCTCTTATGTGACCTGGAAGCTATATGGGGCGTGGTGGTGGAGGTGGTAGCAGCGGCTGGTGTGTTAGCTGCCGTTTTACTGTTGCTGGTGTTACTGTGTCGCCTGCACTCAGTGACTGAGGCACCAAAGCGAAGTGGCATCGGTCCGATTCTCTTACTGTTAATGGGCATCATTGGGCTGTTTGGGCTTAGCTTCGCGTACCTTATTGAGCATAACGAGAGCATTTGTGTGGTGCGACGTGCCCTCTGGGGTTTGTTTTTCTCACTCTGCTTTGCCTGCATGTTAGCACAGGGTTTGAGACTGCGAAGGCTTGCAAGTGAGTCTCGTAGCCCAGGTGGGTGTGCCCTCGTTGGACTTGCACTAGGGTTAACAGCGGTACAAGGTATTATTGCTGCAGAGTGGCTTCTTTTAACAGTTCTGCGGGAGGGTAAACCGGCTTGCGAGTATCAGCCACTGGACTTTGCACTCGCTTGTGCCTATGTGGTTGCACTCCTGCTTTCTGCCCTAGTAACTGCAACATTAGCATTGTGTGGGAAGGCACGACAATGGCACTGTAATGTTGTGTGGCTTCTAGTCTCCTGCTTGCTGTCCATTCTCCTGTGGGTGGCTTGGGTTGGTTTCTACATCTATGGAAACAAAGTTCTTGGAAAGTCTCCGGACTGGGATGATCCGGCATTGGCTGTGGCCCTGGTAGCACAGGGTTGGTTGTTATTGCTGTGCCATGCTGCTCCCGAAGCCCATGCCTGTCTTCAAGCACCACCTCAGCCTTCAGCTCCAGACTATTTTGACACGTCTCAGAACTCATCACGCATGAGAGAGGCCAGCCTTGATGAGGACATCCCACTTTCGCACAGGCAGTTTGTGGAGAACCAGGGATACGCGTTTGATGATAATGCTGCAGGTACTAGGAACAAAGATTAATATATAATTTCAAATACATTAAGCAGATCCTAACATCTATGCTCTGTTGTTGTAGGGTTGAGAAGTGGTAGCCATCATAACGGCAACACAGGAGCCAGACCCAGTGCACCCTTCAGAAGTAACGTCTACCAACCAACTGAGATGACCATGATACTAAATGGAGGAGCGGTAAGTACATAACTTTATATTATTCTAAATAGACCCTCAACACAGACATCCTTGGACATGCACAGGAAATCTGTTATGTAGAGTGAGCTGAAAGTTTCTCATGTTGTACCTGGACTGAGTGCAGTCTGTTTCTAAGGTGAAGTTGCATATTGGAAGCTTGCAGTGCAATTACTTTTGATTTTTGTTTCTGACTACTGGATGCAACTGATTTGGTGTTTTGGTCCTCCAATCATTTGGACCATGTGATAGGTCCCTACATAACTGATCCTGCTTCATCAGGTGCTGCTGCATTTCAGATGTCAACAGTTAAACTCAGCATATTTTATGGTTCAAACAACTGTAATGTGGTTATATTCGAGTGCTTTGTGTGCAGAGCAAGTGTATTGCAGTGGGAGGTGCACATATCTCAGGTTGTTTGAATCTGAAAAACAAAGTGCAGCTTCTCTTAGCAGCGCCAATTTGGCTGTCCCACATTTGATTTTCGAACCTAGTATCACTCCTGGAGGAGCCTCTGTTTTCCAAGGCTTAGGTTGGCTGATGTTAGCGTCACACTTAAGTGCCTCAATCACCTCTGAGCTCTACAAGAAATGACAAATGGCTACTGGAGAGAGGAATTTGTGTGCCAAGCTACTCCCTGTACATACACTCGCTGTGCTGAGAGCTGTTTTCTAGGAGTCTGCTTTGAGATGGACCTGACCTGGTGAAACAGAAGAGTCACTGAGGGTTCTCAGAAAGAATAGTATTGCTCAGAGTCTTCTTGTATCCTTCTATCGCTCTACTATTGAGAGCATTCTTACTTACTGCCTCAGACTTGATCAACATTGGTCAATTACCTTATCCTCTTCATGAGGTCGGAATGAACCACTAGGACTGGGTATAATTCAAGAAGACCCTCATAATACATGAGAGCCACAAACTCTTCAAAACCATGGATGTGCTCACAGTGCAGAAATGACCAATCCTGTATGTACTGGGAGTGGCTTGGCAAGCAAATTCTGCTTGTCAATAGTCATTGCCCATTGCATGCAGGGCTCAGAGGGGCTCCTGAGTGAAACCTCAAATATCAGTGTTGACAATGTTGAAAGTGACTGACTGAAAGGGGAAGTGTTATGATTATGTAAATATGTATGGTTCATGGCTCAAAATGTAAACAATTGTTAAAATGAAAACCATATTACCAGTCAAATTACATACTTCTACATACTTCAACAGTTGCTCTGAATCTACTATGGGACATTGTCCCATAAATGATAAATTATGGATCCTTTTTAAGGTATTGTTTTGCATAAAAATTACTAGAAAGATTTGAGTTTTTGGTCATACCATTGATTTTACAAACTATTGGCCAGATCTGTTTCCAGTGCAGGAATGGTGTTTTCCTTAGACATGTGGATGAGTAATGTAATATGGAGAACTGTAAGTGTCTCTTTGGTGGGAGGAGGAATTGTTTTCTCTGCCTTGACCTAACTATAAATAGAACAAAACCTGCCAACAACGCAACGCTGCCGCCAAAGCCTTGTCTAAAGCTGAATGAACATTTATCCAAACAAGAGCAACATTTCTGTTTAAAGAGAACGAAGCTATGCTTGTAGAGCCAGTTCAAAACATAAACCAGACTTAACCAACTACCGCAGAGGTGACTGTATTAAAATCATTTTCGGAAAAAACTGATTATCATTGATAATTCCACGACATTATAAAGTTTGCAACCAATGAGTCGAAACAAACTGATTCAAACACACCTAACTAGTGATTAAAAATAAACGCATCAAATACTTCACCACTTACAACATCGGATGAGAACAAAACATGAACTGTATTGGGCTGTTGTCACTGTTGCCTTCTGGGCCGTGTGTTTTTGTACAGTGACAGCAACGATAGTCATCCATGGAGAGTATTAAATATCTTTAACCAAGTCTTTATTTGGGATGGTGTCCATTACTTTTGCCCCCGTTTGCAGTAATTTTATGAAGCCTGAGCTTTGAGACTGTTAGCATCTACTGTGCCATTTTAGGTACATTGATCAGCTCTTCCTCTGTAGGAAGTGACATTAAAGGATTATCTACAGAGACGGAGCTGATCAATGAATTTCCTCACCCACTTTCGTCAAATCATTGTCACAACGTCACAGACTTCACAGGCCAGAGATGCAGAAAAACATTGCAATATGTCAGCTGTAACGATGACCACGTCATTTTGAAATCATTACCTAACAGGATATTGTTAAGGTCAAGGCCAGGGCCAGGCAGCAGTATATCATCGAGAGATACTCTCTCCAACCGCACTAGAGTTAGTTTTGGAATGGTACATGATGCACGGTAATTTTCGAGTATCTTCTGCATGAAGTCTCTGAGACGTTGTTTCTCAAACTGCTAACTAAGAGACACGGTATGGCAATGCCACTACCCAGTACGATACCCATACGAATGCACGGTTCAGTAATTCCGAACCATGTTCGGATTCTTTGTGTTCAATCCAGTGCTCATGGTCATTCGGAAGTGGTTTGGCATAGACTTAAGCCTTTCAGATTTACAAATAAGTTCTACGTCAGACTGTGGTTAGCTTAGTAGATAGTTAGTCTCGTAGACAAAGAAGAGACGTTAGCTAAAGAGAAGCTTCTAAATTCTGAAACAAGTCAAGTTAACTTAAGATGCTGACAGATTTTATGTTCTGTTTGATGTACTTGAGAGGTGTTTCTCCCACTTACCTTTCGTAAATGTCATGCCTGTTTTTAATTGGATCGTTTTGTTTCTCTTCACCACAGGTTCCATCCGCACCTCCCACATACACAGGAAGACAGCTTTGGTAAAGGAGTCTGGGAGAAGGGTGAATGGAGAAGCGGCGGAAGCTCCTGCACTGCAAAAGAAAAGAATCTCTGAAGTGAATGCGGACTTACAGTTAGGAACAAGCCGCCCATGCTCCAGTGAGATGAATATAAAGGACTCGGATGATGGTGTGCGCGCGTGCGTGTGTGTGTGTGTGTGTGAGAGAGAAAATGGACAAGCATGATAGAAGGATGTTAAAACTGGACAACTCTTTGCACCATCAATAGCTGTAGTGATTTTGAGTTTGTGTACTGGTAAAGTATTGACGAAGCTTCACACGTTTCACCATTAAACCAGCTTTCGGTTCCAACAGTATTTTAATTTTAGCACCGTCTTCAGATACGCCTGGATATTTCTCTCGCTCTGGCTTCAGATTCACTGAAGTCTGTATGTTACACGAAGAAGTTAGAGTTCCGTCTGTACTGCAGTTGTGATTGTGCAGTAAAACTTGGACATTTTATCGCTCTATGATAACTGGATACAGTACTTGGATTTCTCTGGTCTGTTTTTATTTTGGGTTTCGTGAGTTGTCGGTGTGTGAATGAACGGCGCGCGTGCAACCGTAGCGCCAATTCCCTTGCAACATGCTGTGACAAATCCTTAGAGTTCTTCTATGGACTTTTTAGCCCAAATCTCACTCAATTCAAACACCTTATTGCAAATGGGCTGTATTTTTATACATCAAGTTGTTCTCGCGTTTCGCCACTGGAGCTGTGTAACCTTCAGATACCTACCACTCCTCAACTGATAACAGAGCAAAGGAGGTTGTGAGGATGAGGCTAGTCTGAATTGTGTCTAAATGGCCATATACACACTGTAAACTCCTAATGTGGGAATAAATGTGTTCCCCGCACGAGTCACAGTGCTCGATAACTTTATCACTGTTAGTAGGTTTTTTTTGTTTTGCTAACTTTTGTGCGTACATTGTGAGTGTTAACATTTTTTTCATCTAACTAACATTAGAGTCGGCTACGTTATTGTCAGTGGGGTACAGAGATTTTAAGATCAGAGTAAAGTAATCCAGGAATTGGAATGAAATAATTGGAGTTGTATTCACATAGATTTTTATTTTACATACGAAAAGAGATGAACTATATTTTGCCGTGAGGGTGAGTAAATGATGACAGTATTGGATTTTTGGGCGACTGACTGGAGTGACGACTGCAGTATGTACATGGCCACAGTGTCTGAGAACTGTGGGTAAGAGGGTCTGGTCAGTTTATTTTCCCCCATGAGAGTGACAATGTGTTCTTGTCATTGATGTTTGCTCCTTATGCTGTGCTGGGGAGTTGTAGAGAATAACTATGATTTCCTTAATAGTTATGCATGCAGAGTCCTAAACCCCATCACACTAAAATAGATGCTATATTACTATTCAGTATTAGGCTGTTTGCACAAAACCTTTGGTTGATATCTTGCTCCAATTTAGAGTCGGATTCCGCCTTCCTCTCCTGGTCGTACAAGGTACAAACGGCAAACGATATGCTGCCATTAATAACAGTTATACTCTGAGAATGCAAAGATGTAAATTACACGTCATCCATCGCAGCTTACTTCGATTTTAGAGTTATGATGGATTTCTGGAACCCCATGTGCGGTTCATGTTTGCACACCTGAATCACTGTAGACAAATTCTTTAAATGTCTGTTTGCCTACTGGTTTAGGTTCATTGTAGAAAGCCTAAACCCTCAATAACCAACCACGGGGTGAGGAAGACTGGGTGAGAGCTTACAAGAACTTTATCTGCCTTTGGACGGTATCCTAAATATTTGTGCATTCAACCCAAAGAACAAAAGAAAAGCTTGAAGTAAAATACAGTAAAAGAAAACAAGACGGTTAGCACTTTAATATGTGAGCTTCGAAGCAATAAGTTGAACTGTGGATATTGATCGTTAAAGAGGTCATGACACACTTCAGCGCATTTGTCTCTGTCCAGTTGAATGGATTGCTCATTTTGATGCTGTCTCAGTATGGATGGCCATGTCCTTGGCTAACATCTTTGCTTGCTGTTCGAATATAGCCATATATCAGCAGAGTCCAATTCTGCTCCTGGAGAGCCACTGCCCTGTTGAGAAAAGCTGGGATGCTGGTCCTCTGCCAGCATGTGACCAGCAAAGGACCAGCTTTAACCAGCATCCCAACTTCAAAGTATACCTAACCAGCATATGCTAAGAGTTCAGCTCCAGACTGTCCCAGTACTCCTACGTGGAGTTTCTAGTGATCCCGTAGATCTCTGTAGAATCGAACATCGTCAGCACTTTTCGCTGTTCATACCCAAGCATCTAACGATGAGCCGACTCATCTGCCTTCGGTGCGTCATCTTCGTTTACTTCTGTGTGCCACCAAGCCGCTTCAGCAGTTCCAGACACATGAATAAATATAATGTACTTACAAATCAAAATTCAGTTTAGCGTCATGACCCCTTTAAAGTGATCTACTAGTCCCTAGTTCATTTATCAAAAAGTTTGGACGGAAAATGCGCTGTTTTTTTCGATGGATCCAATCAAAAAGCTTTGTGTCATTTCATCCCATGTTCTCAAGGTCGTAGCCTTAGACTTAAAGGCACTCTACGCGAGCGCACACTTTGCGTTGTTGCGAAGCGCAGTTCGTAACACAGTGCAAGTACTTTACATGTTGCATTCTCAGAACTGTCGCAAGGGGTGCTATAGCACGCATTAGCATGAACTTCCTTCTCCTGTGGTCACTTTTATATGTCAACTACTGTCCTGCTGGAGCAATATGGAGAAAATAACGTCTCTACACTGTTACCTACACGTATGGTTTTGAGGCACAGACAGTATTTGAAGGCAACTATTAATCTAGAGTACAACGAGAAGCTCACTTGTAATGTATTGATGACGTATTTGTACCTACGTTTGCATAAGGCTTGTTTCTGGGCTCAATCCTGAGACTTACTGAAGGTACTGTGTGAAGGGAAAGGGTCCTGTTGTGTATATTAATATATGGTTTGTTGTTTATGTTGTTTGGTCAGCTCCTGTATGTGTGTGTGTGTGTGTGTATAATATGCGCACATGACACGTTTGTTAAGGGTTAAGATGACAGTCAGAAAATAACCGGTTTACTGTATTTTCACATAACTGAAAATAATGTAAAAGGCCATGTGGGTGTGATATAATGACATGAGGGTTGGTTGGTTACCTATGTTCATAAAGTTAGAAAAACAGTAGTGAGATATGCACATAATGTCTGTTTGCTGAAATCTTCCATACTACTGAATTTCCCTCGTTTCTGTGTTCTTCACATCGTTCACCTCTTGGTTGTTTTGCCCTCAGACTTGATCATCTGGAGCTGTGCAGTGATGCAGCATGTCTATGTTTAGAACGATTTCCCCAAAAAACAGTATATATGGAATAAAACGATTCAACAACCAGTGACCGCGTTTGCCCGTTTTGTGTTTCTGACTCCATGATTATGAGATATCATTGATAACTTTCTCTTGACTATAGATGTCAGAAAAGAGCCATTCTTTTATATTATATGAATATGTAAGTGTTTATATAATACTGTATATACAAAATAACGTCTAGGGCCTACATCTTGAACATGAAGGTGAGTAAATGAGATCATTTTTAATGCTTTTGGTTTGCACAGAGCATCCCTTTAAGTACACTATTACACAAGCCATCATTTATTTTTTTATTAAATATCAAAGCATAAAATAAAAATGACAACTACTATTACTTGTACTTACAAATTATCCATGATTATGTGCACGTAATTGCAAGCACATTTAGGGGCAGTTTCCTGAACAGGGTTTCAGACCAGTCCTGGACTAAAATAAATATTAATGCAGTCTAAACTGGAAAAAGCTTGCACTGACGTATCTTCAGTCGCTTTGGTGCATGTCTCACAACAGTACTTACATTTGCACCACAGTTAATGCATTTCTCACAACAATTAGTCAGGTGTGCACATCATAGCAGCAGTTTCTCATTCTTTCCAACAAATGCAAATGCTTTTGGACATGCATCAATTGCTTTCATACAACTCTCTGCTGTTTTCTAACATTATCATTCGCTTATGTCACGTCAGTCAAAATGAACTAAACTTGTGACTGCTGAATAGTCACTCATAGTCCTCATTTCACTGCTTGAGTCATTACATACAAAAATGTTGAACTAGTTGTCAAAATCTGTCTGGTAAATTTGTCTTTTAAATCTTTTTTTTTTTTCCTGAAAATGTTTTCTAAATTGAATCGTTTGAATACAGTAAATTAGAATAGCAGAGAGCATATGCAGTAAAAATGTGAAACAAACATATTCAGTGTCTTGTACTCAGATTCCTTACCACACACTGAGTACAAGATGTTCCTGGATCAACATCCTTGTATAAATTTTGGGTAGGGGTAGGTTTAAGGGTCAGGATTGGGATAAGTTTATATTTTTGGACAGTAATGTTGATCCAGGATCATGTCCTACTTGGCAAAATCACGGCGAC
>JAUYWG010000033.1:22205257-22220390 GCA_034779775.1 Enteromius afrohamiltoni
ATTACTCTGTTGTTCCATTTGATAATGTTCAGTGCTTTGCTACAATCTGTATTGTTAAAAGCGCTATATAAATAAAATTGACATGACTTGACTTTTGCAGTTTGCACTAATAGTTTTGAGAAATGCATTAACTGTTGTGAGAAATGCACCAAAGCGACTGAGAAAAACCGTAAAATACATTACTGCCACTGTTTGATCTTCAAATGCTTACAGGTAAGCAGGTTTTTTGAGAGTATCTCAACGCAACATGCGCAAGCTTTAACGGTTTTGCCGTAATCAGCCGTGTTTACATCCGGGTGAAAGCATGCGCATGTGCTTAATCTGCAGCTGTTTACGTCTAGAGGAAAGCCTACACTTATGCAGTAATGCTCTCTAAAATGGCAGAATATGAAAGTCGTGGGAGAAGAATGGTTGAGTATGATGCTATTTTTGTTTTCTTTGCGCAAAAAAAGTATTCTAGTAGCATCGCAAAACTAAAGCTGATTCACTGATGACTTTTTTACTGGTGTTTTTACTACGTTTCTGCATCTGGGATCATTTCAGTTGTATTAACAAAAAAATTATTTGAGTATTTATACTTTTCTAGTTAAATGATATATCTTAATCACTTTAATTTACCCTTTTACTTCACATGGTACATGTAATGGTAAATTTCTCCAAAAACAACCTTATCTACATCTTGAATGGCCTGAGGACAAGTCAGTTATCAACAAAATTAAATGTAACTATAGCTTTAATAACAAAGAGCAGTGCTTCACAAACCAAGACCCCCCAGCACTGCACATTTTCTCTCTCTCCCCCATCAAAATCCCCCTCATTACCAGAGACTACAAGACCTGAAATGGGTTGTAACCAATCAGGGAGACATATAAAATGTGCAGTGAATCCTTCATTCTGCAGTGATGTTGTTGAGCTGGTGTGGGGTTGTGGTGCGTGGAGAAGAGAAGCTTGGCGTGAGCAGCTCTTTTCTCTCTGAGGTGCTCTGAGGAGCTGGTGTATTCAGGGCTCTGCTCTGAGGTGTAGGAGGAACCACCTCGATGGACACACCAGCCTCCGCATGGTGCTCAGCGCTGTCGACAAGTTCAACCAGCTCCGACCAAACTGGAAAAACAAACAAAACAACAACAGGTCATAATGAGCAAAAAACTTCACCAGCAGTGTTTGGTAAGTTACTTAAAAAAAAGTTACTAAATAAATGTTTTGACAATAACGTACTTTCGAGTGGATCGCTGGACGAATTGCCCGCAGCTGTTAGCTATCAGCTAATCAATTCCCCTGTTACGATCGCCCAATCAAACCAGTTCCAAAGCACTATAAAACCTCAAGCTTCCCATTCATCCTCATCTCGCTTTTGCAAAACCCTCCTCCTCCCCTTCTGCCTCCCTCTAAACACAACTTCCCACTCCGGGGGGCAGCCGGACGCCGAGCCCTTACCCTCGCTAGGGTTCGAGCCCACCGCTCTCCCGGCCCGCTTCCTGGACAGCACGCCAAACCCGCTTATAAACATTTATGAGGAAGCGTGAACACTTGATTTACTTAATCTAAGTACTGTGTCTGAAAAGTAACTTAATTACTCAATTAGTAATTTTAGAAAAAAATAATTAAAAATCCCACAAACCTTGAGTAAACAAACAATAGAAATTAACCTCTTTAAATAATAATAATAAAAAAAAAAACATACACATGAGTCAACATGAAATAATTAAGCCTTTTTAGCTTTAGGAATCGTCTTTATTACATTCTATAAAAAACATTCTACAATAGTTCAATTGTTTTGTAAGAAATGTAACTTTCCTTAGGTAAGAAATATTATTCTGCAACATATCTGAATAACAAAATAGCTTAACTTAAGAAATGTTAAACATGACATGAATCCAGCTGTAAACATGAAGCTTACTTTTAAGTACCATATTTATCATCATCATGGCATGCGTTTCAAAAAAGTGAAGTTAACTGTGACCTTTAGTTAACAAACAGAATTCCTCTGAATCTTGCACTTATACTGTATGTTTTCCAAAAACCTTTTCCAAAAAAAAGTGGTTGTATCTCATTAATGTTCAGTCTGGTTCTTCTGGGTGTAAGCACAAGATTGCCAAGGCTATAAAAAGCCTTTCGACTGGTGCGTTTGATGGTGTGGCTGTGTTGTACCTCAGCGAACTGGCTAAGAACACCCAGCTCAGACCCAGCAGATTTCAAATACTCCATCACCTCTGTTTCAGCAGAGTAGGTACAGTCGCCCTCCTCAAATGAAAAAAGTCATCAGTGGAGTTAGCAGGGTTCTTGTGATCTTGAGCATGTTGTTGGTCTTCAAGAGACAACCCACGGCACTCTGTAGTAAGCATTGCCCTAACCATGTCTTTTTTCTCTTCTTCTCTGATCCAGCGTAACTTAAATTTAGGCAAAGTGACTGCAGCCAGGAGAGCTTCTTTATAGCGTCCTGGACATTAGAATCTCCAGAGTTGGAAGAAGGATTCCAAAATAGCAGTTCTCTTCTCCTTACAATATGTCTAGCGCAACAGTGAGTGGCTTCAACATGATACAATACTTCTTTAGGAACAGATACTCCTGGGGCCGGTTGCATAAACATAGCCATTGTCTTAAGACTGTGTCTAAGCATTAGCCTAAGCAACTAAAGTCAGTGTGGTAAGACTGTTGCATAAAATAAGTCTACGGTTGTCTTTAGTTAGACAGTCTTATTCACACTGCATAGTAGGGAAAGTAAGACGTTGAACAGCTTAAACAAAATGGCCGACAGTGCTGCCAAATTGAATTTAGTGACTACAATTCAAACAATAAAAAAACACAAGGCTTGGGCCACAATTACAGATGAAGTAAATAGTAAATAGGCTTCAGCTGCTCCGCTAAGTCAAATGCTAATTGTCGAATTGCATTTTTCAAACAGTTCCTTTTCAGAAAGGACCTCAAATGGATTTGAACCGTCTTTGAAAATCCTTTCTCTTCTTATTGCACGTTCATAAAACCAAAGATTAAAATTTGCCATGGAACAAGACAAAAGTCTGGCCACTTTCCTGAATTTGGCACAGTTGTCTGTTGGTTTCCATGGCAACATAGATTGTAAGGAAAAGTTAGCCAGTCTTACTTTTTAGTCTTAAATTAGACCAGTCTAAGATTTTATGCAACTGGCTAACAAAGTTAAGACCAGTCTTAAAGAAAAAAATTACTTGTACAACTTGTAAGACTAGTCTAAAAATGTTTTATGCAACCAGACCAGTATTTAATTCAGCAAGGGGAATGTCAGTGATCCTGGACAGGGCATCGTGAAATGAATTCCATCGTGTTGAAATAGGCACTATGAGTTTTTTCTTGAAAAAATTATCTAACTCTGAAGCACCAGAAGAACAGTTTGCTTTTGTCCACATTGAAGAACACTTTGAAGTTGCGCTTCTGTAGATGAATTTGGACTCAATTGCTTGAAACCATTTCTCAACATCATGAAAAATTAAGTTCAGTGTGTGTGATGCACACCTTATGTGTGGTGGGAGAGAAAACTGTCCTTCAGATTCTGTGGAGAGGGTCTTCTCAACATCAGCAAACATCACCGCTTCATCTTCTTTGGATTTGTCATCAGAGTCTGATTTTTGGAACATTCTAAAAGCTTTAATAAAATTGGACCCGTTGTCTGTCAGTTCAGTCCATAAGCCAAGTGTACTTGCTCGATTTCATTGCCGATTACATCATACGTGTGTCTCCCTCGAAGTCTTTTACATGCTAGTGCTGCGTGTCCTCGTACAAAAGTAGAAGGATCCATCCAATGTGCCATCATTCCGAGAAAACTTTTGTTATGGCTGGTCCATATGTCAGCAGTCGTGGAAATGTCTTCCAAACTCTCGAATGTCCCTTTAAGCTCCATTTCCAGCATAACACTTATCTAAGTAAGTCGAAAACATTTTACGATCGGGCAATGCTGTTTTTTGCCACACACAGGTATTTTGTGTAATATGCACCTAAAAAATGGAGAGTCTACAGTACGCAGCGGTAGCATCTCTTCCACGATGAAACCTGCAATCATTTTTTTAAGCTCACCTTAAGACACTTTCTGTGCTCCCGAAGTGAAATCAAGTTTTGCCTGCTTAGCAGGAGTTGCCACGGTGTTATCTGTCTAATATGAACAAGGATCACCCAAAAGTGTTAGTCTATGCTGCCGTGTCAAGTGCTTGAGTACATTACTCGTGCTATTGACAGTGGCTGATAGCTTTTTCTCCCCAGAAAATAGCTTACATATTACTGTAATATTCCTGTCTGCTTGTTTCAAAAAAGTAAAAGTGATGGGAATATTTCCATTTCGAAAAACAGCCGCTCACTTCAGCCCAGTCCGAACTATTCCACTTTAAAATACGACTATGCAGCAAACTGGCGGGAAATCACGTGAACAAGGTTAAAGCGGCAGAGTTGACTTTTACCTTTAGAAGATAAATTAATAAAATGAAATACTTATATTTAGAAATTTTAATTATTTTGCAATATAACGCAAGTACATTGTAAGTAACTGTAATTAAAATACCTAAAAATTAACAGTAATCAGTTACTCTACTTTTTCAGTGGAAAAGTAATTTCATTACAGTAACGCGTTACACCTAACACTGTTCATCAGATGTTAAAATAGTATGCAATTAATCAACTTATGGCTTAAATTTAGTCAGGGACACCCCTAGTTTTAATCCAGTCCTCCTTTCTTTTAGAACGCTTCCAGACACATTCGCTTCTGCTGTGGGTGATGGACACTGTGCGAGTCTTGACAGTCGCAGTAGCGCAGTCTCGCGTTATTTCTACCAGCTTAGCACATCTCTTCCATTGCTTTAATTGATAGATGTCTTAAATACAAAAGGGGAATCCTAAAACAAGCCCAAGCCCAGGCTGCGTTTGAACTATGATGTAAAAACTGGCTCGAAGCCCAGCCCTAGCATAAAATGCTGGGCTGTACTTCATTAAGCTCCTGAGGTGTTTTCTGTTGTATATAGCGCTTGAGCAATGTTCTACCTAGTGCTGCATCTGCTTGTATTATTCTTCTTGTAATAAACTTCAAGGGGCTGTATGATGGACTCAAACAGATATTGGATCCCATGCAAAAGACTGCCCTTCTGATGTTTCCAGAGTCTGAGGCGGAAGTGGGCAGCAAAGCTAGAGCCAATAATAATTATTTGTGTTGTTCTTGCTGAAAAACACAAAAAGCATTCCTGATATGTTGCCATATCTTACTGGCACTGCTGTTTGGTTTAATTGGAAGGATACCCTCAAGCATGTGTGCAAACTCTTCCAATTCGTCTTGTTCGCACATCTTGTTGGTGTTGATTCAAGGCCTCCTTTCTTTTTGGTGTGATGTAGTCTCGTCTGCAGCATTTTGACTTTACTGGAGAACAGAGAGTGATCTGAATCACTTGACACTAGACTCCACTCGGTGTGCAGTCAGAATCAGCTCTAGGTCCCAGTGCCTGGATCTTAGGTGTCTTCAGGAAACTTTATCCTGTGGTTTTATGTTAAAGAAGGTGATGACCTGATCTTGGTGGCAGCACTTCATCCTGCCAACACCACATTTTCCCAAGTTGGTCAGGAATTGTGGTCAGTGCCCACTCTAATATTAAAGTTACCAAGCATAAACTGGCTGATTTGACGGGACACTGTTGATGATTGAGAACTTCTCGATAACCCTGGAGAAAGCAACAGAGATGTTACATTTACATGTTGATGTATGTGGTGTCACTTTGGAGCCCCAAACACCTCGGAGTAGTAAAAAAACCAGGCCAATTAACATGTGCAAGAACCTAACCACTCCATTGTTCAAGTTGTCTGCTTGGCAACAAAATCGGTGGCAGAACACCAATGCGCTGTACAAACAAAAGCTCCAGTGAAAGGGTTTCCATTCATTCAAGGTGAATGACTGAGCTTTACTATGACAGCAGCAACCGCTAGGCTCTGAAGCAAAAATCTGAACAAGTGGATGCCCACTACTTCCTTATAAACCTGTGTGTATGGAGGAGTTGCTAGGCTTGCAAATTCCTCACCAATGTTCATTTTTACTGATTGGGGCTCTTAAGCGAGACCCTATTCATTAGTATGTTGATGTAACACAGAATGTGTCTGGCTGAAAGAGTTGCTAAGCACTGATAACGCTGACTGTAGTGTAGAGCTGCATTGAAAGGACTCTTTTAGATCCCACATTTGGAAGAACAATACTTCCCAGAAGGTTGTTCCTGATTGCAAAGCCTACACCATGTTCTCTTTGACCTAATTCTGACTTACCATGAAAGAAGGTGAAATCTTTCTCCTTGATGGATCCAGAGTCTGAGACAAAGTGTACAGAAGTGATGGAACTTTTAATATATATATATAGATAGATAGATAATTTACATATCCCATACAGGTCTACTGAGGGTAGAGGGGGGATCCAAGTGCAAAGCCTTTATTCAAAAACAGGCTATACAATAGTCAGCGTAAGAGAGAGGGTGAGGGCTTCTTTTATGCTAGACAGAGGAAAACACAAGACAGAACCAACCACTGAGAACAAGACACATAAAACTAGGGAACCAATCGGAAAGTGAACAAGGGACCAATGGGGACATAGCACACAGACAAAGGTCCCTATCCACCATTTGGCAATTTTGACCCTGTGGCAAGCCATTCAGACCTTTACTGGCTACAAGCCACTCACAACCTCTATTCGCGATTTGAGAGATCTCACCTGCACAAAAACTACACTCATCTCCAAATGACCAGGTGCTCTCTCCAGTCGATGTAAAACAGACCCTATCAGACAGATCATCATCTAACTAAACTAGCTGTACCTCAACTCACTACTCTGTAACTGGATCCTGGAGGTTTTAAGACTTCAGTCACTCGGTGTCGGCAGCAACAGCTCCAGCACTGATCCCAGGTGCCCCACAGGGTTGTGTGCTGAGACCGCTGCTCTTTACACTGCTGATTTACCACTGCACTGTCAAGTTCAGCTCCAACCACATCATCAAGTTTGCTGATGACACAACTGTGGTAGGGTCTCATCAGTTACACAAACGAAACACACTAGGAAATGAAGGAGGAAAGGAAATGGCACAGCTGGCTGATTTGTGTGGTGTCAACAACCTGTCCCTCAGTGTGAGTAAGACAAGGGGAGGAGGTGGTGATAGACTTTAGTTGACCACCCCACTAAACAAGCCCAACAGTGCCTCCACTTTATTCACAGGCTGAAAACAGCAAGTCTCCCTCCACCCGTACAGGGGCACCTTTGAGAGTGTGCGGAGAGTTCTAAACGCGGAGCACTTTTAGCAATCAAATTTATCTGGATTAGTGTAGACGTAGCCTAAGATATTTTGAGATATATTATGATGATAAATTGTTATATAGGTCTATAACTGTTTAAATTGTTTAAATAAATTGAATAAAGACTCTTATTTAAAGTATAATTGCGTAAAGCAAATAAATAAATGCTAATTAGAAAAATGTTTATTCTGTCATTATATTGTGAAAACTGGTAAAAAAAAGCTGTTTTGGTTAACATTGACTTACACTGCATGAAGAAAAAATGTGTTTCTCAAATCATCAATCATGTTCAATCAAATACAGTTTTCTTTCTACAGCTACAGTTTGTAATATCTACTTTCTTTCTGAGACATTTACCTTTTTTATGAAGATGTAGCAACTCGGCTGAATAAATTCAAATAACTGAATTAGTCAAGTTGAAATATCGAATATTCTATGGAGCCATTTTTATGACACATCTATTTGAATTATGTACATATGAATTATTTACAAGTGTCATTTAACAAAACTGAATATTATATGGGATTTAAAATAGCTTTGAATTTGATTTTGGATTTGAATTTGAAATTATTTTACTTGAATATGAATCATTTGAAAATTAACACAACTGATTTTTTTTAAGCCAGAGTTTTGTAGACCTGTATTTTCAAACAAGGAATGTTTTTTTCTTAATTCTAAGACTGCAGATATTAAACAACTTAACGTTTTCAAGATGAAGAGAAAATGTGGAATATCAAATTTAATTTTCTAAAATTCAAAACGCAGAAATTCAGATCGTACAGAAAGTAGGTCAAAGGTCATCCACAGGGAGGCGTAGATGATCTCCGAAACGTCAAATGAAGCATTTTGGCCAATCACGCAGATGCAGTAGTTTTACAAATCACCCCTAACAGTGGCCTAACTACAGACAGTGCAGGCAGTGCCCGTGCCACGAAGTTACTATATTCTTATTGATAAAACAATATCATTCATGCGAGAAGTTTCACAAAAGTGAATAAATCCATATATTTGCATAAGTTATTTGTGCACTTCAGTGGTCTTGCGGTAGAATTTTTGAGTCTGCGGGTTCTAATCCTCCCCCGCATTGTTTTTTTTGTTAAACCAAAGCGGCGTTCACTAAAGTTATCGTATATCAAGAGCAAGAACATGTTTGTGTGCAATTTTGTTTTGTGTTTACCAGAACGAAGCGCTCGATCGTCTGTGTGGAGAACAGACGCCAATAGAGAACCGATTACATCACGAGCGCTCAGCATAACACATCCCAGCGATAGATCAACAGACCAACCATTTCTTTAAGGTATGGAAATGTGGAGGAGTGCGGTCGCCGTGAATTGTGTGCGCGCGTGTGTTTGAGGGATGCACGCAAGAAAATAAGACAAGACACTGGTTTGATTTGGTCGAAATTAAGTAGGTTAGGCACAAATTTGCTTATATGGGTTCTCTTTCTAGACAGAGCTCTGTGTGTTTGTACGTGCTTCATGACCGAGGTGCAGCCCAGGGGCCGTCGTTGCTGCACTATGGCCCGTCATGACTAATTACACACCACTGTTCAATTATGATTTCTTTTTATTTATAGCTACAATCAGAAAATGAAACGCAAAATGTAGTCTTAACCTTTTTTTTATATTTTAGAGGATTTAGATGACTTGGCATCTCCTCGCTGGACGAGAAATGCATGTTCACGGATTAGTGAAAGAGTTTTTACTTTCGATTGAACTATTTCATTTTAAATAATAAAGTATTGACATAATTGTCAGGCGTTTACAGTATTTGCAAGATATATGGTCGTAAATCATAATTATACAAAATGGTAGGTAAAGCTATGCAGGAATCAAAAGGGGAAATAATAAAACATTAAAATGTAACGTATAGCCCCAACAAGATAATAATATAGTAGTAGTAATAATAACATTAACAAATATTAAATCTTAATTGTTCATAAAAATGTTTTATCCATCCATCCATGATAACCCTGGGTTTCTGTGGTCACGCAGGTGTGTTTAGAAAACATTTTTTTTATTTATTATGGTGAAAGTTATTATACCTTATATTTCTATATATAAAAGCATATAGTAACTTCATCGCACAGGCACTGTCTGTAGTTAGGCCACTGTTAGGGGTGATACGTAAAACTACTTTATTGGCCAAAATGCTTCGTTTGACGTTTCGGAGATCATCTACGCCTCCCTGTGGATGACCTCCGACCTACTTTCTGTACGATCTGAATTTCTGCGTTTTGAATTTTAGAAAAATTACATTTGATATTTCAAATTTTCTCTTGTTGTTGGATATCTGCAGTCTTAGAATTCAGAACAAAACATTCCTTGTTTGAAAATACAGGTCTATAAAACTCATCAGTGGTGTTCATTTTCAAATGTTTAATATTCAAGTAAAATAATTTCAAATTCAAATCCGAAATCAAAAATCCCATACAATATTCAGTATTGTTAAACAATTCCAATAGTTTTGTCATAAAACTGGCTC
Organism: Enteromius afrohamiltoni; assembly: GCA_034779775.1. Lineage (NCBI taxonomy): Eukaryota > Metazoa > Chordata > Actinopteri > Cypriniformes > Cyprinidae > Enteromius > Enteromius afrohamiltoni. Next base: position 22,215,014 of record JAUYWG010000033.1, read on the forward strand.
CGTATATTCTAAGCAAACACAACTTTCAGTCATTTTATTGTGGAAGGATTTTCAGCTTGTTTTTGACCTCTGTTCTCCTGGCGTGTCCAGAAGTCCTGAACGGTTTTGTTGATGTCACAGTTTTCTTGCCGCAGTTCTCTCTGCCACTGCCTCAACTCTTGTACATCTTGACGCACACGCACCTGGAAAAACAACACGCCCACTCAATTCAGCATTCCTTCTTACTACTCTACTAGAGGTCAAAGGAAAAATTAAAGAGAGATGCCTCCACACAGTTACATTTACAGGAGGACATCTGAACCTGGACCCCCGACTCACTCATTTAAAGGGTGAGTTCACTCAAAAACTACATTTCTGTCGTTAATTACTCACCCTCATGTCGTTCTAAACCCCTAAGACTTTGGAAAAACAAATTAAGACATTTTTGATGATATCAGAGAGCCATAAATACTGCTGACATTAGTTTTGAATAAAACGTAAACATTAACTTAACTTAAACGTATGACAATGCATAACGTAGCCTCGAGAGATTACAGCATTATACCATAATTAGCCTGTTGTGATTGCATTTCCTGTCGTCGACTGCCACCTACAGGAATAACCAGGTCACAAAAGACAACGAGAAACTAACAAACCAAGTAGGAAAGTGCCCAGAATTATGTGCAACAAACCATAGACTCTTCAAAGACAACATAAAGTCATTAGCGTGGATCGGTTTTTCAGGTAATCTGAGGTCAAATGTTCAGTTACAGTTAGCATCAACTGTATGTAATTGTCCAGTGTAATCACAAAATAAGACAATGTCTGCAGGCCTACTGTACGTTAATATCAACTATAAACGGAGACCTTTACGTTAGATAGACAGCGCTTTGGCTGTGAAGCTATAGATAGCTAGCTAAATCGATGCTAAAAATCACAGCTTGTTTGCATTTACCTCAATAGTTTACTTCTTTACTTTTTTTGTTCACAGAAGAGGTCTCCGCTGTAGACAACATGGCGATTGAAGTAAGAACAGAGTTCTGGATGGAAGATTCAACACTACAGATCTGTGGCACTTTCAGTGACACCTCTTCTTACCTTATACCCCCTCCAGAAAGCCTGGATCAGCACGGCAGCTTGCTCATCCGTTAGAAGTTGAGAAGCTGGGATGAGCGGTCTGGGACTAACAGAGACAACGTTTGGACGTTTGGTCATGTGAAGAAATCACATTCACTGTCAGAGCCAGAACATCTACTTACTGTTCAAGAAGCCAACTCTGGACCAAAGGAATTGTGTGAAAGCTTGTAGGTGTTCTCGCTGCACAACGAGGGTTTTTACTGATGGACAAGAAACAGAAATAAAGAACATGTTTAAACCCAACTGACCATCTCACTGTATAAACTAGGGTTCACATTTCTCTTACTCACTTGTACAGCCACTCAGTGAGGAAGTCACAGCCGTTAAACGCTGTCTTCTTCCTCTAGAGCGACAATCAAACATGAGGGAAAAAACAATGAAAGTCATGCTACACTGTAAGATTAAATGTGCTGCTGGTCAGTGGATAGTCCTGTAGAAGATAAGTCCTGCTTAACATTTGCATAACTATGACCGAATACGGACAGCATTCAGACCCCCCCGCCAACGTTTACACTCCAACCTGACAGAACCGGAGAGGATCTGCGAGGAGGAATGGCAGAGGATCCAGGTGTGAAAAGCTTTCCCAAAAAGACTCGTGGCTGTATTCCATCAAAAGGGAGCTTCTACTAAATACTGAGCAAAGGGGTATGAATACTTACGACCATGTGAGTTTTTCAGTTTTAAAAGTTTTTCCTTTTTTAATAAATTTGCAAAAATGTATGGAGTAGTCAGTATGGAGTGCTGTGTGTACATCAATGAGGAAAAAACAACTTAAATGATTTTAGCAATATATGCTGCAATATAAGAAAGAGAGAAAATGTAAGGGGGTCTGAATACTTTCGTACCCACTGTGTTTTATATAAAGGACATTATATAATATACATGATAGAACATTATACTTTTTTTTTTTTAGAAACTATGACATATACCATTAAGATGTTTAGTAAACATGACATAAGGCATTAAGAAGTGTTACTGGATGGATAATGAATTGTACTGATACAGGAGAGCACTGATGAGGCTGACCTCCATGCAGCGGTTCTTCTGAGCTTCCTCCAGCAGAGCCTGGAGTCCAGGCAGCAGCACCGGAAACACTTCCTCCTCCAGATAAGCTGCACTGGGCCCTCCACGCAGCTCGGGGGACACCGACACGCTGTGAGGAACAGAAGTGACTCAGGCAGGGGAAAAGGTGCTCATCCTACTTTACTGAAAATCCATTCATGTCCTTTTAAATTAAAAAAAAAAAAAAAAACAAGCAATAACCAAACAAACAGTACTCAGAAGTATTGTCAGTCAGTTTACTCTGTTTGAGAAGAGCATCTGATGAAGAGCAGGTAGAGGTCAGAGTCTGTCAAACTGGAAAACCCGTTCATGTCTGCCTCTGCAAAACAATACCGGCCTCTGACTGTAACCAGTCGCGTGCATTAACGACACATTACTTTCACTGTGAACGATGAAGGTGAAGAGAACGAGTAACAACAGGAAGAGTTTCCTCACCTGTGCGGCGCTGCGCGAGCGATCAAAACAACGCGGCAGAAAGCGCTGCGTGCGCGTGCGCGTGCGCTTCACACCCGCCCTTCAAACACAGCGCAGTTTTCAGTAACCATAGTGACGGTAACTAAGGATGCAACGCTCGTTTGACCGTATTCACGAAAGTCTTCTTCTTTACCTTGAGATCTAACTTTATATAAGACATTTCTGTACACAGATCCCAAGAAAGATCCCGAGCGCAGTTCTTGCCAAATCTGCTGGACCGCGCGTGTCGCGTGTGTTCAGTCACGCGCATTTACCTGCGGCACACCTGTCTGTTTCAAGCCCCGGCTCTTCATATCACCTTTTTCACAATAAGCTCTTTTTTTAGATAAATAAACGTGCCTTGCTTCATCAGAATTAAATACATAACACACAACCGGCGGAAGTGAAACCGGATATACGATATCCCTGCTGAAAAAAACACTAGATCTGCCCAAAACACAACAGTAAATGGACTGAATGGCTATTATGGAAATTGTATTGGTTTTAATGGAAACTATACTGATGTCTACTGGTGATGGATTGTATTGGTGAGGTAAATCCTGTCCCAAAAATGTCCAAAACACACTACAAAACATTTTGTAATGGCTTTACTGGGAAAAGCTAATGGTTCATGGTGGTATTTTAATGGCAAAATTTACCTCAGAATGTTAAATGACGATCATGATGTGGTATATTGACTACAATGTAATAAAAGACTAACTGGCGTTAAGCTGGTCTACAGCCTCCCTGTGTCAGCAGGTTTGTTCATGGCAGTAACACAAATAAGACACAAGATGGAAGTGCTGTATTAAAGCAGGAATCCAGGGACGGGGCGATACTGCAGTTGACAGTGATGAGCACCAGTGTTGGGGAAAGTTACTTTTAAAAGCAATGCATTACAATATTGCGTTACTTCCTAAGACTTTTTATGGAAAGTAATGCATTACGTTGCTTTTTAAATATAGGCAGAGCTTGAGTGATTGTTTTTAATATAAGACGTTCTTCTTACAGCAAATGTAAAAGCCCTTTCACACAAGTGTATTGAATAAACCTCAGGCTGAAGAAAGTAAACGCACATCTGAAAAATAGAATACAGGAGAAGAAAGCTCACTACCCTGCAGTCCAACTAGAAGCGGTTTTATAATAGCCTGGTGTGCAATAATCACCTAGAACCTGTAACCAGCTGCAAACTTCTTACATAACACATTAAAAAAAACTGTTTTCTATTGTCTCTTGGCCATTTCTCTACATTCTCCTGTCCAGCTAACTGTGTGGCTGATGAGACTATAATAAAACAATACTCCACGTTTCTCTCAAAAACATTTGAGAAAACATTCTAAACATTAACTACTAATAGAGATATTAAAGCATGTGTAGTATAAAGCTAACCCCAAACCCAGGCCCCTCGGCCCTCTTAGTCCAGACCTGATGATGAGTAAATGTGATCTATACTGTTATTGTATAGGTAAGGTATTAGACAGGCGAAGACAGGACAGGTAAATTCTCTATGCAGTTTAATCAAGCTGAATACAGGAAGGCTACACAAACTTAAACAACGTTAATAATCAGACAAAGGACAAGGCAAACTGAACGGGCTTTTAAACATGACCACATAAGGGAGAAATCAGGACAGGTGAGGAACACAGGTGGTAACTAATTAACTAAACACGAACAGGAACATGACCAAATTAGGCAAAACAGGAGGAGCGAAAACGAAACCAAAACTAAACAGTGACAGATAGCAAACAAGAGACGCTAAGTGTTACAGGTATGCAATAATTTTCCACGCCAGCGGACCCTAATGTTCTGTTAAGTCAAAGTGGGGGTCTGAATACTTTCGTAAATGTTTCACTCTTTGTAACATTGCAGCCATTTACTTAGTTCATTTTTTTGAATGAAGGTCTGAATCTGCAAAAATGCCAACAATTCTGTGTTTTGGGGAGCTGTGTGTACATTAATGAGGGGAAAAAAATTAATTATTTTAGCAAATGGCAGTGAAAAATGTAGGCTGTATATGTTGTATTGCATATTTTCCTCAGAAGTATTTCACTAATGAAGAAACAGGTTAGGCTTCATGACATTTAAGCCAGTAGTTTCACACACTTGTTCGCCAACATGTGGTTGGCATTGTGTCGTTGTCGAAAGTTTCATTCGGCTAGCAATATATGACCACAAAAGACCAAACTCAAGACATTTCTGAACTATACTCAGAGCTCGATTTGAGCGGGGATGCGAAACAACAAAAAGCATCCCTTTACCTCCTCCTTCAGATTACTGATGTTGTAGATTATGTGAAATGTTTATACGCTAATAAAATGTTAAATTGCCATTAGCATGTCAAAATATTAAAACATTTGGCAAGACAATTTACAGATGACTGCAAAAAATGCTTTTCAAGACTGGATTTTTTTTTACTTGTTTCCAGCCAAAATATCGAAAGATTCTTAAATCAAGAAGGATTTTCTAGACAAGCAAAACTTCTTGTCTTGTTTTCATTAAAAAAACTAGTCAAAATTAAATAACTTTCAAACAGAAAACAAGATTTTTTTCTTCACCCTGTTGGCAGACCAAAAAAACGAACAAAAGCACATCTTGAGAGTCCAAAACGTTAGAATTAGTGCTGTCAAATGATTAATCGCGATTAATCGCATCCAAAATAAAAGTTTTTCTGTATGTACTGTGTATATTTATTAAGTATATCAAAATACAAACACATGCATGTATATATTTAATGAAAATATGTTAT
>JAUYWG010000033.1:22220490-22236085 GCA_034779775.1 Enteromius afrohamiltoni
TGACAAAGCCAAGGAATGTGGTGGTGTGCTGGTGAAAGGCACATTTCTCCAACTTACAGAACAACTGGTGGGCCAGCCAACCTACTATTAAAATAGTTGTCCGTACCACACCTGGATCTCACAAAAAATCTGCCTGATCAGAATTTATAACTTTGCTGATTGGTCTATAGGATGAGCAATTAGGGGGATTTTTATCTTTTTTTAAGAGCAAGCTAATTGGAAGCATGTTTCCAAGAGGGCGGTATTTCGCCTTCTATAAGCTATAAAAATTGGGTGTATTTTAGGCCAGAATTTTTTTTTTAATTCCAATTGATAGCCATCTGGGCAAGGGCATTTCCCATTCGGCATGGACTGAATAGCCGCCCAGACCTCTTCCACTGTAAATGGAGCTGTTACGTCTTCTTGATTTTAGTCTAAGGTTAGGAAGTTGTAACATTTAGTTGTAACCAGCTTGGTGATGGGCAGGTGTAGAAAAAACGTCACTTGAACCGAAAATAATGCCAGCAAAGATTTTATTTCAACATAACTAAGATGACAGGACATAACAATAATAAGAATAGTGATTAATAATGATAATGAGGGGGGAAAAAAGAAGCACCCATAAACGTAGCAACCATAGAGTAACTTTATATAATCTTTACAAGATGCAAAAAAGAAAAGAAAACCAAGATGATAGGAAAGAAAATAACAAAACAAAACTCAAACTAACTCAATGTTACCCTCTAACCTAACTGAAAAGAAAGCAATTAAAGCAAGTCTTCGGCGTCTCCAGACACCCTAACTTACCTATGCTAACTTCCAATCAAAAAGTACAATTGTAGTGCTCACTTCTAAACTGATGTGTCTATACACATGTTCACTAGATAGTGCAATATGTATATCATGTGATATATTACCCGTCTAAACTCTCTTGGGGAAAACACAACGGGTTGTCATCAAAACCAATACAAATACTAACAACATATCAAGAAAGATCCGAGATGACAACTTAATCTCTATCAAACAAAACTTGACAAAAAAAAAAGAAAAAGAAATAACAAGAGGCAGATTAATACATAAGAAAACAAAGCAAAACAGGAGCGCAAAAAAAAAAAAAAAAAAAAAAGTGCCTCCTCTGGCGTTCCAGCACCCATCTTTAAATATAATGGCGACAGATGGGATTGACCACCGGCTCCATAACATCATACGAGATAATGATGATAGGCAGCCTCCTTAGCCAATAGCAGTTCAAATGGATCGTACCTAGGAAAATGACAGGGAGGGAGAAGCAAAAAAATAGAGAGAGAGACTAGTTTGTGACATTTCTTAACTCTCGAAAGAGCGTCTGCTAAAACATTTTCAGAACCCTTTTTAGGTCTAATTTCCAAATTATAATTTTAAACTATTAAAGACCACCGCATTAAACGCTGATTTTGATTAAACATTCGGGATAGAAAAACAGTCGCTTCCGATTCTGACTTATAAAGAAATGAATAAAAATCCGTTCTATTTATAGATAGAGGGTCACTCAAAATGTCATCACTCTCATTCCGTATCATAACAATTGAACGATCGTTATTTTGATTCTTTAGTTGGTGAGTAAGCAATCAACTGGATTTGAGACAAACAGTCTGAGACGAAAGAACAAAAAGGATCACTATTTAACAGAGATGTATTAAACTTCCAGTATGAAGTTCTAGGAATACTGAAAGCTAGGTCAGTCTGCAAATGTACTGCTGCATGATCCGACAGAACCATAGGGTCAATAAGAAAGGACTGAACCGCATTCAAAAATTGTTTAGGGATAAAAAAATAATCAAGCCAGGAATAAGAATTATGAGGATGTGAATAAAATGTGTAATCTCTAACTTTAGGATTTAATTGGCACCATGTATCTATCAAAATCTGCATCTGTGCATAATCTATTAAGAACATTAGATGGTTTTGGGTTTGATACCTTTGCAGAAGAGGATTTATCTAGAGAGGCTGTTATGATACCAGCTGACGTGAGCTCACACTCTTGCTTCCACACGGGCAGGCAGGACTCGGAGGCAGAAGTGCAATCAAACTTGGACATTTAATAAATGTAAACACAAAACGCAACGAGCGATGCAGAGACACACAAGCTGACATGAAACGTTAACGACAGACACTGAACATTCCAAAAGACACGGTTTAAATACAAGACACAATCAAAGGATAATGGGGAACACCTGGACACACGGCTGGCAGGGAGTGAACACTAATGACAGAGGCGGAGTTACAAACAAGGCAGAGACATGAGGAAACAGGTATGTAAACAAACAAAGAGCACATGGACCAGAAAACATAAACACAGGCATGAGACACAGGACAGGTGTTACATAGCCCCCCCTTTAAGGAGCGGCTTCCAGACGCTAGATACAAAAAACAAAACCAAACAAAAGTCCTGAGGGAGGAGCAGATGGCGGAAAAGCCCACCTGGGCTCGCTGGGCGACGTAGGTGCTCTCCTGAGCCGACCAAACAGTTCATTTGCCTTCCAAGGCAGCCCACCTGGGCCTAGCAGGCAGAATTGATGCTCCTGAGCTAATCAAACAGTCCCAATGTCCACCAAGGTCGGGGCAGACGGTGGGGATGACCATGCCCTCCAGGGCGGAGCAGGCAGCGGAGACATCCTCCTGGGCGGAGCAGGCGGTGGAGATAACCACCGGAGCAGACCAGATGGCGGGAGTGCCCTCCAGGGCAGAGCCGGCAGCAGGGATGACCACTTGGACCGACCTGTCGGCGGGAACGCTCTCCGTGACATCATAGTCTTCCTCCAGGGTGACTATTAGGCTATAATTAAGGAGGGTTTTTTTTCCTATTTTTTTTCTTTCTTTAAGTGGTTATTTAAAGCTTTCTAAAAATAAATTGATCATGTATTTTCGGTTCATTTTGCTCCTGTTCAAGAAGCAAAGGCAGAAAATAACGTTTTGTTGATATTGTCAGTGCACATAATAAAAGACCCTTTACACTTCCGAATTACCTTTATTAGAAAAAAAAGAATAAAAGTGATTGCGCTGGTGCCTCTGTGTCCTGGACCGAGTTTCAGTCTCTGAACGAATGTGCGTAAGATTTATAATAGTGAGGTTTAATGTTAAAACATTTTTATATGCATTAATTATTTTAGTATGTAGGCTACATTGATTTTATTTTAGTCGTGATGATTTGAAAAGGCATCAGCTCACATTCTGCCGCTGGCTGCTTGGTCGTTGCTTTAAAAAATAAAAACGTATAGGCTATTTAACAAACAAAACTGCTTCGAACGTTTTTCTAAATTGACTTTAAAAAACGAAATGAAAAATAATCATTTTGCTATTTCACACAATAATTAACCATTTTAATAGTTTTAATAGGTGTTTATGTTTCTGTATATTTCGATTCAAATCAGCGTAGGCCACCTATGTTAATATGATTATGCTTGCTGCGATTATGAGCATAATCGCATTATTATAATCAAAGTATTGCATTTACATGAGTTAAAGTTTAATCGCAATACCGTCAAAATCACATTATAATCGCATTAAGAAGGTCCATGTAAACGCACTCAATAATGTCTTGAATTTTAATTAATAAAAATCTAAAGTAAAACCCATTGAAAACAGACAGAGTCTTGAGTGGCCTGATGAAGAATGTACATTTTCATGTGAACTCTGAAGGAATTTGAATGATGCATAAATGTGAAGGAATGGTTAGTGCTGTAATATATTGTGACAGACGTTGCCATTAATTTCCTGAAAAATTTGCGGACACAGATAGATGCATTGTTGTTCTGAAATAGAATTTATTGAAAATTTCTGAAGGAACATTTTAGTAATGCATATAGAAAAAGTAAATAATCAGTGTTATTGCAACCATTTTTGTTTTATTTTTTTTCTTCACAGTACAATATATTCAAACACAACTGTATATTTTATATTGTCCAATATTAATATGCTTGCTAACAGCTTTTCCCACATTTTTTGGGAACGTTTAATTCATAACTGCTGAAAGATCCTGCGGCGCCATGATTAAAATGCAACCATTTTTTGGGGGGCAGTCGTGGCCTAATGGATAGAGAGTCGGACCTGTAACCCAAAGGTCATGGGTTGGAGTCCCAGGTCCGGCAGGGATTGTGGGTGGGGTTAGTGAATAATCAGCGCTCTCTCCACCTTCAATACCATGACTGAGGTGAGACCCTTGAGCAAGGCACCGTTCCCCCAACTGCCCACTGCTCCGGGTGTGTGTTCACGGTGTGTGTGTGTGTTGTAAGCTGTAAATAAGTGTCCTAACTCTTTGTTTTTAATGCATTTCGGACAAATAACATTTAAATGATAATTTTGCTACTATTTCTGCTTGGACATGTTACACATATCAAATCAATTAGGGTTTTACATTTGCATTTTAATTTTGCAACTTATACAGCTTTCAAATTAGTATTCAATTTGCATATTAAGATTACTGTTGTAAATGGGAAATGTAAATATTATTTCATTTTCATTTTGCACCAAATTTTGCACATGTGGGTTAATGGAAAATGTAAATTTAAATAAGAAATACATTGCCATTTTGAATATTGCTATACATATGCATCCATAAATTTTAGGCTATGTGTAATATCATTGCGTCTGCTGCAGTGAAAAATGAGCCTACTTTAAGAAACAATGGAGTGTTCCTGTTAAACCTAGTCCTGGTTTAATTTAAACCTTGTGTGGGAAACTCCCCTCCATGCACTAGAAACAACCTAAATATTTCCAAAAGTATTCAACACCACCTGTTGTAATACATGCATTTGAACCTCATTTAAATGAACACAATTCATTGTGCACCGAGACATATTCAGTGTCCTTCTGCAGTGAATTGAAGTTCCTTTTTTACTTAAATACCTGAAACATTTTCATAAAAGCAGTTAGTTTCTGCATAAATACTGGACAGAAACACAGATGAGAAAAACAACACAGGCACTACGAGAGAGTAACTAGAGTTAGTTGAAATTGAAGCTGTCCAATAGTGTAAGTGTAAACCCCAAAAGTAACCAAAACAAACAACAACAAAAATATTAACGTCTAAGAAAATGAGGATGTTGTAAGAGGTAAAGTCTAAATCCAGTTATCCAAACTCACAGGTAATGATATAATTCAAGAACGTTTTGTCAGTACATAGCTTAGTTCACTGTATGACTTTTACCACTTTAAAATTTTGTTTCATAGAAATGACATCTGCACCAAAAATGTCTGGAACTATGAATGACGAGATGGATAAAGATTCAATACTTGACCCAGAAGACCGGATAGAAAGGATTGTTGATATCTACATCACTGCAGAGGCTGCAAGGGACATGAAACATGAGAAAGACGCAGAAGACTTCAATACAACAATCCCTCAAAAAGCTCAACACACAGGTAACTAACATTAAAGAAATAGTTCACCAAAAATGAACATTTTCAGATGATTTATTCACCTCCAGGTCATCCAGTATCTAACTTTTGGATGCTCCACTTTTTTTAAGTTTTGTAAATCACAAAATGCATTTTTTTTTGTTTGTTTACAGTATATATTTTATTTATTTTTATTAATATTTTCATATTCTTAAATGTTATATTATATATATACATATATATATATATATATATAATCAAAGTCCAGAAAACAGTCCAAATAGATAACAGGGAAATCAACGCTCAGGATTGTATGCCAGGCAAAACAAAATTTCGCAACAAGTTAGCATCCAGCAGCCGCTTTTAAAGTCCACAAAATGGTGGGCGATAGATGCGGAAGCGGCCAAGGTACGTGGGGGGAAAAAAAAGGTCCGGGGGGAAACTAGAACTCCGGCGAAGGTTCCCGCTGCTGCCGTCCGGAGAGAGCCACAGAGGCACGGCTTGTGACACATATATTGTCTTAAATATATGCATGCATGTGTATTTCTATATTCAGAATAAATATACACAGTACATACACATATTATGTACACAAAAATGTTTATTATGGATGCAATTTATCACATTAACCATTTGACAGCATTCATTTATTTTATTATTATTATTGTTTATTTTATAATTTTTATTTTTTTTTGTAGGGAAAACCCTTGTCTCTCAATTGGGGTGGTGTAGATTTATTTAAAGCTGCCTAAATATGAATTTCGTATCATTAGAAATTGTGTTTCTAATGATTGAACGCACTGAGCGTTTGACATATTATCACAAATATGAAGTGTTTTCAATCATATAATCCTATTTGTAGGTTTTAACATTTAAAACACATAAGTACTAGCAAAACCGTACATTTATAGTTTATAATATACACACTGATGTCTATAGAAACGGCAATAATGATCTTTACAAATATAATCTGACAACATGTTTTAATAATAGCATATACAGATCGTGTAAGTTACTATAAAATTGACTCTTCTCCTCTCCCCGTTTACCGGAGACTTACTTTAACATGTTTCAGGAGGAGAGGAATAATTTATGTGTTTCAAATCCCACAGCCCGGATTCAGTGCGAACTAACATGGCGGCGCCCATCACCCGGTATAGATCAACTAACACGGGCATTATAAAAGTGCTTTGAACAACCAAATACATTTACTTGCACAGATTTCAAAATCGGAATATAAAATATTTAATAATATAGTCAGTATGTTTGTAAATATCAATTAAAAAAGGAAAACTAAATTAAAACGATCCATGAATTTCACACAGCGCTATTGCGACTGCACTGCGTCACGTGACAAATATGACGCGTCGCCATGGAAACAATAAGGCTAAACATTCTAAATGAACGGTCCCCTAAAAAAGCTCACTCTGGAGGCTCAAGCTAAAATATTTTAAACACGTGTGAAAGGGTTCAAAAGCTTAATTTCTCTTTGGCTAAAGAAAGATGAACATCTTGGATGAACCGTGGAAGAGTAAATAATCAGAAAACCATTTTGGGGTGAACTGTTTCTCTGGATTTCCTCACAGAACACAAGGACACAATTTACACTAATGCTGCATTCCAGGCAAACCGTAATGTTTTTTCCAACCTTCTACCAGTGAAAGTGCACTGGAACTAGAACTTGTACTAGATCGGTGTACTCCCAGTTCCGAGTTTTGACGTTCCATGAAACAACAATGGCAGCCCCTACGAGTGCAGTGTTTATGCAAGTAGTACACTAAAATAAAAGTATAACAGTTTCTCTTGCCTTATAAGCAGTTTTTCCCCCCCTCAAATAAGCACCTTTGGCGAAAGAAATGATTGTAAATGAGCATAAGTGCCTGGTATAGCATACAGCATAAGGGGTTCAAGTTAGTCTACAGTCGGCATGTTCTTTTGAATGTAACAGGGTAAGCTGTATGATATGAGGAAGTGAAAAGACTAACTTCATGTCTATCATCTTCAGGAAGTGATGGTGTGAAGATCAGAGCAGCTGTGGTGTGTTTGTTGCTGCTGTGTGTTGTTCTGCTGATTGCAGTCATAGTGCTGTCTGTCTACAACCATAGAACAAGCACAAACTATTCGGAAGAGAGACAACGGCTTTTAAGCAATATCACCAACTTCACAGAAGAGAGAGAACAGCTACTAATCAACATGACCAACCTTAAAGAAGAGAAAAACCAGCTACTAACCAACATGACCAACCTTAAAGAAGAGAAAAACCAGCTACTAACCAACATGACCAACCTTAAAGAAGAGAAAAAACAGCTACTAACCAACATGACCAACCTTAAAGAAGAGAAAAAACAGCTACTAACCAACATGACCAACTTTAAAAAAGAGAATAAACAGCTACTAATCAACATGACCAACCTTAAAGAAGAGAAAAACCAGCTACTAACCAACATGACCAACTTTAAAGAAGAGAAAAAACAGCTACTAACTAACATAACCAGCTTAATTCAATTAAACTTACAGTTCAATAATGAGAAAAGAGAACTGTTAACGTTTATTCAAGGTATTCTTAAACTACACAAAAAACACATAAACAATGGGTCTCATTCACTAAACATTCATCAAAAACCTTCAAACAAAAATGTATTGTAAATGTACGAAAAAATTAAAGAACTTATACCACCCCTGATAGCACACATACATCTAGGTGTCACAAGCTTCACTGAAGTTCCCAGTGGAAGCCTCCAGAGGGCACTCCAGCCCAGATTATGTTCTTCGTTTGTCTGTCTCTCCATTATTCAGGACTCATGAACATTTTTCTCCTCCCAGCTTGTTAGTTGTCTTGGTTGCCCATTAGTTCCTCTGCCCCTTCGTCTTGTATTGACTAGTATTTAAGGACTTGTTTGTGGTTCACTTGTCGCTGATCATTGTTGTGAACCGTACCCCTCTGAAAGCTCTGTGTTCCTTGTATCTCCCCGTTGGATTTATCGGTTTCGACCTTGCCTGCCCCCGGACTCTCGCTCTAGCCATGCCCCTAGGATTACGTTTGCCGATCGCCTGAACTCTGCTACGCTTGTAGATTATTCTATGTCTTTGCCTTTGATGTTCCAGTTCACCATGTTACAACATCTTTGAGACGTCTCTATTTACATCTGCAAGACATATTATTTAGTTTGTTTGCTCATCTGCAATACGTCTATAGGACATCTCCTTTTAGATGTCTAATAGATGTATTTAAGATGTTTATGATTTAGAATGTATGTAAAACTGACATCTGTAAAATGTCTGTCAGATGTTTGAAGGCAGCAGATGCTTTCCAGATTGAGGGATCCAGATTAACAGACATCTTGCTGACATTCGTGTGCTATCTGTGACACATACTCAATAATCATTACACCCCGGGCCTTATAAGCATGTATAAAGAACCCTACATATAATTAGATATGTTATTTACAGAGTGACATCAAAACTTAACTTGACATCAAAAATTAATAATACAGTATAATTAGAGGTTTAAGGAGAGAGCCCCTCTTTAAAGATCGCACAGATGTTTGCTGAGACAAACATAAACAGCAAATTGTTTCTACCTTGCACCTTCGACGGCATTACGTCACGTTCATTATCGTTGAACGTTTAAAGGTTTCCGTTTCTTTTTCTTCTGTTTTGGTGCCAAAATTGTCTTTCTCTGGACGAGCTCCACTTTGCGGAAAGCCCTTATATGGAGCTGGTTTGGGTGTGTATTATGCAAATTACTAACCTTGTGCACGCGGGCACTGATTTAGAAGACTCCTAATTGACAGATGAACAAGATTAAGAACAAGTTCATGTGCGTACACACGTGTTGTTAATTGGACAGAAAGTTTTCATGAGAAGTTCAAATACGAAAAACGTACACAATTATTAGTGAATGAGACCCACTGATATAAGAAAAATATTCTGTATTATAGATGGTTTAGATCATCTATAATTAGATTTTTCTGTACCCTCAGATTCCAGATTTTCATATAGTTGCATCTCGGTCAAATATCGCCCTATCCATCCAAATCATACATCAATGGGAGGCTTATATTTTCAACTTTCAGATCATGGATAATTTTGGAAAATTAACTCTTACGACTGGTTTTGTTGTCCAGGGTCACATATGTGCTATTTTTGTTCAAATCAAGTCAAAATTACACATACAGTACAAAGATATATCCTTTTGTTGTGGCTAAAACAGTGTACGCTATTTTCATTTTGGGGTAGAGTAACCCTTTAACATTGGGTTAGCAACATTGCATTTTGTATTACATATTACAACTAGCCAGTCCAATAAACAAACCAATACCTAAAGTTAATTTTAGGCCAGGTGCCTGCTTCCAGTTTTACTCAGTTTGTAGTTTTACTCATTTAATTATTAATTCTTTTTTTTTTGTGGATGATAATAAAGAGCTAATTGTTAATATGGATGTTCACAGCTGGATGGATTTACTATCAATTCAGTCTTTACTACGTTTCCAATGAGACCAAGAACTGGACTGAGAGCAGAAGATACTGTTCAGAGAGAGGAGCAGATCTAGTGATCATCAATAGCAGCCAAGAACAAGTGAGTGGAATATACTTAAATATATTCGGGGGACACGTTTGTTACCAGAAATGAGCTTAATCCTAACGTCCTGTCATGTAAAAACAATATATCAAGCATTATAAACTACAAATGCAGAATGTTCGGAGTAATTGAATATCAAATTAAAAATGAAAAAGAGAAAAGGTCATTGGATTTGTAATTGTGTGCATGATGTTTATGAGAGGTCAGTCGAACAGTCATTTCTTTTTCTTCTTCTTTTCAGGATTTTTTGAAGACAATATCCTGCGGAAGTGAAATCTGGATTGGTCTGACTGACAGTGAAGTAGAGGGCACCTGGAAATGTGTTGATAACAGCACACTGACCTCTGGCTCTGGGTGAGAAATGACCGAATTAAACCGATTGTTACATAATAAATCGGTCAGTATCATATCCCGCAGAAAGCAGCACTTGTCTAATGCTGATCTGTTGATGCAGGTTCAGGAGACCTGGAAAGTCTGCTGGACAAATAAAGGAGAACTGTGCTAACAGTAACTCAACAGAACAAAATTCTAAATGGATTTGTGAGAGGAAAATACAAAACTTGTAATGTGATGCATGTGTATTATGCTGGAACACTTAAACACCAAGAGTCGTTTTGACATTATAGATTAATGGTAGCAAGTGAGAAATCGTAAATGTAACATACCGTTTTATTATTAAAAAGTCTTAAAGGGATAGTTCACCCAAAAATTAAATTCTCTCATTGATTACTCACCAGTACAGTACACACAAGCATTGTTTACATGATGCAGGAGCAGACACATGCGTACTTGTGTACAAATACAAATAAATCGGTATTCGCGGAGTATTTGTATTTGAAAGTCGTTTATCTATTTTTCTTTTTTAAGTATTATCGTAGCTTACTAACATTGTTGTTCCGAAGACGAACAAAAAGTTTGGAAAGACGTAAGGGTGCTTTAGAAGAGTTGGGGCTAAGTAACCAATCAGCAGTAAGGGGCGTGTCTATTAATGATGTGGAGGAGAAAGCATTCAGTGAAAGATAAAAACAAACAATTAAAATATGTTCGCATCACTGATTATAATGACCTCTATAGTATATAGTACAAAATAGCAGTCCTGTTTAGACACGTTAACATTATTTTGCATAGTAACATTAGTTCTGCGAAAAAAAAAACTGAACCAATCGTTGTCTGGGTTGTGTTGGCTACATGTGTGTGGGGCGGAGCTTTCAAAGTAGACCCTTTTGGGGTAAGGCTGGTTTGTTTTGGTGATTTCAAATATCAACATTGCCTTCCAGAAATCACTAACCCTGCCTTTAATGACAGAATTTTCATATTTGGGTGAACTAATTTCTAAGTAACAGGCATTATCATATGTGTACATGTGTTATTTTATGGACATGCAAAACTGATAGCAGCTGATTGCAATTTTATGCAATAATTACAAATATATTTCTATGCAACCCTTTTCTTTTATTGGACATCTGATGTGTGCCATATACTTTGCTTGCTTTCTCTTGTTCGGTGTTCTTTTGCTCAGTAATATTTAATTGTTTTCCTTCTTCATTTTTTATCGCAATCTTTTAACACTGATGTTTTTTCTAGTATTTACTTCTCAGTTCTGCAAAATTGTATTCTTTTCTTGGTTCATTCCGTGTTTTATGGGCGACCTCTATCATGCTAAATCAGATTAGCACAGTTGCTTTTAAATGAATCTATTCTATTTTGGTTCAGGTGTCCATAATCCATGTTATGTTATATATTGTGTTGAGGACATGCAAAACTGATAGAAGCTGATTTCAAGAATCTATGCAAGAATTGCAAAAATATTTTGGTTTTTTTAAATATTTTCTTTTATTGTGCACATGTATGGAAGAATATGTGTAGCGTTTTTAATTTTGAAGTGTAATATGTAAAATGGCAATGCAATATGTAAAATGTAACTGTTTTTCTGTATTGAAATTTTCATTTTTCATTATTTACATGTGCCATTTCCAACACTAGTTTTAATATGCACATTAAATACATTCAAATGTCTTACCCGCATTGATTAGATATGTTTAGCATGTCCAAGCAAAGCTGTAGAAAAATTATCTTTTAAATGATCATTTTTTCCTAAATGCATGTAGACTTACAGGTAGGAAGCATGATATCATAATACCGCATCCTACTGACTCTGACCATTCATCACAATTATGACATTTAAATTGCAGTTTCATCAAATACCCTGAAATGATGTGGTTTTGAGGCGGAGCTCCGCAACAGGATATTTCAGGTAACAGGTCAATATTCTCCATAACATCTCAGATGTCAGATAACACTTCACTAGTCAGATCTATCAGTCACAACTTGGAAAACGAGCATCGATGGAACATCATCTTGATCTGGAAATCAACAGCTGTCTTCAAACCTCTGGCAGACGTCTTTCAGATGTCGGTTTTACATACATTCTAAATCAGAAACATCTTAAAGACATCTAATAGACGTCTATTTAACATCTAAAAGGAGACGTATTGCAGATGAGCAAACAACCTAAATAATACGTGAATGCAGACATCAAATAGATGTTTGTGTGTATCATTATGTTTGATTCGATTTGATAAAATTTAACTGGAGAGCAGCTGAGTCGCTCATTGATCTGTTGACATAAACATGTTATTAAAATCTTCAAGTTCCTGTTGTCACAGATAGGTGCATGGGTAGAGCACCCCCTACAGCACTGTTGGCTACTAGCATCTCAAGTTCAAAACCTGGCTTGAGGACCTTTCGTGATCCCTCCACTTCTCTTGTGGTGCAAATAAGTTGCTTCTGTGACTGGAGATATGTGTATTTTCTGTACAAGGGCGCCCTCTGGTGTTCAGTATGAATGAATCAATATCAAATAGGAGAATAGAGTAATGGTGATGTATAATGACGAGATTAACGGACATCATGTGTTTTAGCGCTAATGACCAAAAAACCCCAAACGATACCCACCCCTAAGATTACAGTTAAAAATAGGTCTCGTTTAATAACCTTTGACAGGTAAGACTGAAAAGTTGTTTCTGATTGTATTTGGTCATTGAAACATTTTGCTGACAGTTATTGGCTGTCGAGTCAGACTATTAATAGCTAGCGATATGGTTATTTAGCTGCAAGTCTTGTATGAAATCAGAATGTTTGCCAACTTTCTTATATAGTTTTAGCCTATTGTATATTTGATATCATGAACTAAATTGCCTGTAATCGAAATCTGAATCTTACGACAACCTAAGTTGCTCGTTTCAACTGAGCATCAACATATTATGAATCAAAGCGTATGAGCTTGTTAGTTGATGTTACCTGACTCTGCGTTACTCTCTGGTTGGATGCCATGGCTATAAAGAAACATATTCAGTACAATCCACAGACACAGAACATTTTTTGACATAGAGGATGGTGTATGGTGTTGACACACAGGCTTCTGTTTTTATGCTGGTTGGCTTACAAGGCCATTGGAAAGCTCCAGTTGCCTATTTCCTGACCAACGCTCTTACACCAGATACACAGAGGGTGTTAGTTCTGATGTGTTGGAGGAGCTGCATGAGCCTCTAATAAGAGTACTCTGCATCACGATGAATGAACATGCATCCAATGTTAGCATTTTACCCAACTTGGGTGCCAGTTAAAGGCGAACATGCATGAGCCTGCAGCCAACAAGTCAATGGACAAGCATGTATATTTTGATACTCAGAAGATGAAGGTGTCCTTCACTGCACAGTCACTCAGTGACCGTAGCCCTAAGGGTATTGCGATACCTCGGCTATCCACAGTTCAAAGACTGTGAAGCAACAGATGAATTCATTGAGGTAGTACTACTGCATATGCAAACGCTGTGATGAATAAAATGCTTTCGCTTAAAGCAAACATTTGCTTTTAGATGATTGACAGGCTCAAAGTGGAATTTGAGTCGTACAGTAGAGTTCTTGTTGAAAGCCAGTGAATATTTGGAGATGAAAGATATAGTGTGCTACTAAATAGTGAGCAAAGGGTCTCAATACTTGAAACACACCGGTGTCACTTCCCTTTGTGCACGCTATTTGGGTGGCCAGATCACATGCTTAGGATCAGCCAGGGACCATTAAAGACCATTATAGGGATGCATTAAGGGCTGCAGGAGCAGAGCAGAGTCAGATGGGAGGAGGCATGGAAGATGGGCACATCGCAATTTGAGGAAGGAATTCAGGGAGCCACCCGGAAAAAGCCAGCAGAAAAAGGATGTGCCATAGTAATCATAGATAGAACACAACCAGAAGAACTTTTTTTTTCCAGATTGACAGCCCTGATTTTTCAGGATTTGATAATCCATATTAATAAAGGGTTTATTTGTTGAAGGCAGGGGGATTATTTGGTGGGGTAGCATAACCACAGGCCAAGGCGTTTTTATTTACTCAGTAAATGCTCAGTAATGCAGGGGAGGGGAATGAGGAGCACTTGGGTCAGTAATCAAACCTAAGGCATTATGGGAAATGAAGTCCGTGAAGATCAGTACTCAGGTGAGGTTTCCCTCCTGTGGCGATCGGAGAGAGAGGTACAGAGTGTGTATGGATTAAGAGACTGAATACGAAATTCCCCAATGGACTGAATGAGACTTGTCAAATTGTAGGAGACTGAGAAAGTTTTTTTAAGTATACAAGTCTTATTGTTATGTATATTGTCATATATATATAAATAAATAAGGGAAGTAAATGGCAAAAGATAAAAGGTCAAAGGCAAAGGAAAGAGAGAAAAAAATTAATTAAAGAGGGTAAAATGAATGAGTATTATCTTTTAAACTAATAAATGTAATGCAATAAATGAAATAAATCATGACACCATATAAATAATAATAAAAAGGATAATTTATCCAGTTTAATTAAATATATGAACATGAATAAGGTTTGTGTTATTGTATAACTGCAATGCTATCATGCTTAAGTTTTTAGACTATGGCTCGTTCAATAAAAAAGGACTGAACATCAACCAAATGTTTATATTTGCTGCTCCAGGTGTGTTTAATTAGGGACAGAGTTTGGACAGCCCTGTGCTAGATCTACAAGAATTTGTGAGTGTAGGGTGAAAATTAGGTTAGTCAAGACATTTCATCCAATTAAAATGCTCCCATGGGAGGGGTGGGCAAGCTTGTTTTAGTTTGTTAAAATATATTATTATATATGTATATTGTTTGTGAAGTACAGCTATTTTGACCTGATATCCACTGAAATTGACAAAAAAAAACCCCATTTCAATTAAAGAATGATAAAAAATGTTTTAGGTCTCAATTATGGAAGAACAGGAAAAATGAAACTTGTAAGATAATTCAGGTCTTAAATAAAAAAAAACTAGTAAATACTAGCATTTTTAACTAAAGTGTTTGTACTGTATATAGTATAATATTTACAACACTTTGTTAATAAATGCTACAGCATACTGTAGTAATAACTATAGTGTGTAGTATCTAATACCCTATAATTAACTTAGTATAGGTGAGTTGCTGGATCACTACAACAAATTAATTCAATTTCATTTACTCTGTGTTTTTGTCAGTCTGTCAAACAATAATATCTCCAGTTCTGGTTGAATCTGTCGCACAGTAACTTTCCCTCGTGTTAAAGGTGTTTAGCGGATTTCTCGCTGTCAGTCACTCGGTGGGCGGATCCGCACTCGCTTCCAGCTGGTAGT
>JAUYWG010000033.1:22236185-22249062 GCA_034779775.1 Enteromius afrohamiltoni
ACAACAGGATCTGCAATCAAGTGAGTCTCAGTGGGTGTTGATGGAAGCTGCTGCATGCGCTCCAACAACTTTATCATAACAACTTTATAAGTGCACCAGTTCCCTTTAAATGTAATACTTTGATAAAAAAAAAAATCCAGTTATTAAACACAAGAATTTGGTCCCGACTACGTGTAACATTAGACCTTAAAGATCCTTGTACTACAGCTCCGATCTTTGGCAATATTTCTTTTCCACCTTCCCTGATGGATGGGGCCTTTAAAATCTGGAGAGAACAGGGTTTAGTTACAGTTGATCAGCTATATATTTCTAACAACTTTGCATCCTTCTTGCAACTTCAAGAAAAATTTGCTTTACCCAGCTCCCATCTATTCAGGTACTTTCAAATACGGACCTTTGTTCGTAAACATTTTCCTAACTTCCCTACTTTACCAAACAAAAATATACTTGATGATATCTTGGGGCTGTATACGTCTTTGAAGGGGGGTATTTCTAAAATCTATACAATAATTAACACAAAACAGTCCCCCTCAATGCGCCCATTAAAGGAGCTTTGGGAGGAGGAATTGAATTTGACATCAGAAGAGAATACTTGGGATTTAATTCTTGACCGAATACATTCATCATCTATAAATGCGAGACACACTCTTATTCAATTTAAGGTGGTACACAGAGTTCATTGATGTAGAACCAAATTAAACAAAATATTCCCTGATTTTGACCCAACTTGTCTCCTCTGTGCAACTGAACCAGATACTTTATTACACTCCTTCTGGTCGTGTCCAAAACTGTTAGACTTCTGGAGGAGAATCTTTAGATGCTTCTGTTATTTTTTCTTTGCCTTTAGATCCCAATCCCCTAACAGCGCTGTTTGGCATTTTTCCGGAGACTGTCAGTTTAAACACAGTACAGGCTGATAGTGTAGCCTTTGCAACTTTGTTGGCAAGGCGACTTATCCTTATGAATTGGAAGTCACCATCCCCTCCTTCTTATCGCCAGTGGGTTTTCGATTTTTTACATGCTCTCAGGATGGAAAAGATTCGGTTTGTAATAAAACAAAAGCCTAAACTTTTTTTGAAAGTTTCGAACCCCTTTCTGAAATACTTTAAGTTGACGACAATATCTTAATTGTACTCATTTGCCTATCTTCAGTTATGCCTTTTTATATTTGAATATATAACTACACATAATTGCCGCTGTCTTAAATTTATTTACTTGTTATTATTTTATTATTATTATTTTACTATTATATATGTTTATTATTATTGTTATTATTTATTTATTTGCATATCTGTCAATGATTGTGTTAAGTGTATATATGTATATTATTTGTACTATACAGCAATATTTGCCAATACTACTTTTTGTCTGACCTAAAATGAAACAATAAAAAAAAAAAAAAAAAGTAATTGTGCAATAACGTAATATATATAAAAAAATAAATAAATAAAAGGGTGTATATATGTGGTAGTAGCAGACGGTAGTTTGGGTAGTGCAAAAAAATATATATACATGGGAGGTAGTTAGGTAGTGCAAATCGATATATATGAAGAGACTGGTTTCTGCCCACTGCAACAAAAATCCCCTGCACTCCTCCACCAAACCGGAGTAGTGCGCCAATCGGGCCATGGGGACTGGAGATGGTCGGAGGCGAAGGAGTGTTGGAAGTAGCAGGTGAGTACTGAGAAGCTGGTGGTGGTGTCGTGGGCTGGAGGAGAGCTCGTAGAAGGTTATCTTTTTTTTTTATTGAGAATTAAGAATGCACATCTCAAAGTGTGGAACAAAAACTTGCATTTCCAGTCTTCATACATAAACTTAAATTTGTATATAAACACTATTTACAATGAACAGTTTTAAAAACATTTTTTAGGGGGTTGCAAGGTAGGAAAAAACAATTCTACAACATATAAAATATAATATAACATGACATTACTTCATAGAGACACTAGTATATTTGTCTCTGTTAGTGAGTAAATGAGTGTATGTGTGTGTGAGAGAGAGTGTCTGCATTTAATGTTTAATGTGACAGAGACATTGAAGAGTCTGGAAAAGCCAGTCTAAACCCAGCGAGTAGAGGTCGAGTGAATGTGTGTGTGAATGTGTGTAAGTGTGTGAGTGTGTGTGTGTCAGAGACGCTGTAGAAGGACAGAGAGCCGCTCGACTCGTCCAGAAACACTCCTACTCTCTCACACCAGCCGTCAGGAGGTGATATCTCAGTCTCATTACCATTGTGACGAGCAATGATTTTCTGATCAGAGCAGAACAGAATCCAGGAGTTCTCATTATAGCCATGATGAGAATCACAATTCCATCCTTTCCTCTTGATGTCTTTATAACACACTGATATATCAGCTCTTCCGCTCCTCTCAATCTCCCAATAACAGCGTCCAGTCAGAGTCTCTGAACACAGAGCCTGAGGATGATCATCAAATCTGTCTGGATGATCAGGATATGACTGATTCTGAGACGCTCTCGACACCTTCCTGTTGTCTTCAGACATGAGTTGAGTGTTCACTGTATTTGGGTCCAGTGTGAGATCACAGGCATCTGAACACAACACACACACATTTACTACTGAACTACAAACAACAAGTTGTGTGTACTGGCATTTGACATGGGTACAACAATGTAAACATGGTTTATGATGACACTTCCTGTGTCCCTGTAAAACAAAAGGCTTAAATAACATACGAAACAGTGTATGAGTGAACTTACATTTGTGGAATCCTGATGTGATCCTGATCTCCCCTCCACGATCCACACTAAAACACACACACAAATATGAATATTTGTTGTTCAAGTAAGGTACAAAAAGATTAAGAATTTTAAAAAAAGAAGAAGAAAAAACAATTATGAGCTATTTTTTTTTCAATTACATTTAATTAGTTGAAATTTATTTTTGTTCAATATTATTTTTTGATTACTAATGAACATTTTAGAGGGAATTTATGATATTTTAAAATATTTATATAGTTTTATATAGAATTAAACTGAGACTTTTCCCAAATTAATTCACAGGAAAACTTTATTTGAGTAAACACATATCCTTGAGGTCAAAATTTATACTGTTATTGTCTTTTGTATTGTATACTGTATTTATGCAGGTTTTTGATAAACACGAAAAACATGTGATCTAAAACATCACCTCATCAGATCCATTTCGTGTTTGATATCTAAGGACTCATCTTCAGATGATCTAATTGAGAGTGCATGTTATATGTTGATATCGTTGTAACATTCAGTGTTGTAAGAATCTCCCCTAATTTGTGTGTACCTCCTCTTGTCCTGTGTGTATTCAAATTAGCATGCTTGAGAACAAAGAGTGGCAAAAACTTCTCTCCAAAGCATTGTCAGACGATTGGTCCTTGACCTACAGAAGGTGTGACCTCAGCAGGTTACAAAAGCCTTCACCTCAGAAATTCCTCTCCCTCTTTCCTACTTTCCCGGATGCTGGACCACTATTGGCGCTTTTCCACTGCATAATACGGCATGGTACGGTTCAGTACAGCTCACTTTTGGGGGTTTTCCACTGGGAACAGTACCTGGTCCTTTTTTTAGTAACACCTCAGCCGCGGTTCCAAGCGAACCTTACCGTTACCGAAACGTGACGTGTCAACTCTGCTGGTCACTGATTGGCCGAGAAAATCGTCATTACTGCGTCACTGAACTTGCGACACGAGACACAACAGACCCGCTAGATTTAAATCAGCACAGCCAGCGGAGGATCGAACGCAAAGTTTTTGTTTGAGAAAACGCACCTTTTTCGTGGTCTATTGAGGAAGTGCAGACGTTCCTCTCATTGGTAGCCGAGGAGCGGATTCAGCGAGTGCTTGATGGGGCGACGCGAAATGAAAAGGTTAGTAGAGGCGGCGCAACTATAGGGACACGTGAATAATCCCGCCCACTATAAAGCGGTTCTAAACTGTAGTGGATACGCAAACCAAGCCGATCAGTCTCTTCAAACCAGGAGGACATGATTGCCAATCCAAAACCTCACCAAAGAGGCTATGCAAGTATCGTACATATAACTAAACAAAACAGAGGTTTAATATTAGTTATGGCACTAATGGTTTTACAAATGGTCAACTGACTCTCTTTTCATAAGTTGAAAATTCTAGCTCTTTCTTAATGGTTCACCCTTAAGCCTTGCTTTGCACTTTCCCTTTAGTGTGAATGCATGTATACATGTGAATTAACAGAGTTAATAAAACTTTTGCACAAATTACATGAGTTTCTGCTTCTGCCTTGCAAAGAAATGTGCCTTTTCGGTTGTGACCCTTGCTACATGCTCTAATGCAGTAATACTGTAAGGCATTTTTCTGTGGCCAAGAAAATATCACTTCTTAATTACACTATGTGTTCGCTAAATGAACAGATTAGTTGATGATAACTCTGCTACAATTAATACTGGCAGCTAATATAAATAATTGCAATTAATCATAATTAATAGTAATTATTTATATACATATCCATGTTTCCCTTATTGAGCTAAAAATATGTTACAGCCTCTTCAATTTTAGGTTTTGCTTGGTACTTAATGCATTTTTTTTGTTCATTTGTTTAGAAATATCTATAAATAATGTATTTTTTATAATTTCTTTTAGGATAGGATCTTTTTAGGATTTTGTGATAGCAATATTTAAAAAGTTATATTAGCTATTTTCCTATTCATTTGAAAAAAAAACAAAAAAAACCAATGTCATATTTACGTAAATTCAGGCGAGAAGTACTCGGATGACCTACTGTTTCTGTCTGAATTCTGTAGAACGCATACCATGGACATTTTCCTATTCCATAAGGGAGAGGAGGCGTCATATTCTTAAATGGCGGAAAGTGGAGCCCCAGATCAATTCAAGTGTAAGTACCTACTTAAACAGTATGTGATTTCGGATGCAGCATTAGACTTCGTCTGATTCTGGGGAGCACAGGTGTTTTTATGACAGCTAACGACCTCAAACAGGTGCTACTAATTTAGAATCATCAGCAGAGTGTAGCTGGACTATTTAAAAGCAAAGTAACAGGACTTCGAGGGTCAGAAATTTGGCTGATAACCAAGTGATCAAATACTTATTTGACACAGTAATTCCCAAATAAATTGTTAAAAAAAATCTTTTCTTTTTAGATTCTGTCTCTCATTTTTGAAACCTATTAATGACTGAAATACAAAAATTGCCTTTTTTCTTTTTTTTTTTCTGTAAGGGATAGGTTTAGGTGTAGGGTTGGTGCAGAGCAATAGAACACATAGTTTGTACAGTTCAAAAACCATTACTTTCTGGAGAGTCCCCGTAAACCATAAAAATGTGTGTGTGTGTACTGTACTTTCAAATGCACATTTCATTTTGAATTTGTTTCAATTATCAACTAAATTTCAGTTTATGTTCAAGCATTTTTGTTTGTATTCGTTTTTTTATTTTAAAAGAATACATTTTAAAAGAATGGCCAAATTTTATTTATTTGTTCATTATTTTAAAATAATTAAGTAATTATTACAAATCTTGCTTTATCTAAAATAAAAAATAAATAAATAAAAAGCTTTCAAAAATCAAGCACCTTAATTCAATAACCATCATTATTGGCCATTTGTAGTAAATTCTTGTATTTTTAAGAGCTCATAAAATAATAGCTGAGCTGTCATCAGTATAATTATTATTATCAAACTTACTTGAGTTTATCCAGATGTTTGAGTGTTTGAGAGAGCAGCTTCACTCCTGAATCTCCTGGATGATTGTAGCTCAGATCCAGCTCTCTCAGGTGTGAGGGGTTTGAACTCAGAGCTGAAGACAGAGCAGCACAACCTTCTGCTGTCAGCATACAACCAGATAACCTTTAACAACAGTTAGAGAATTTAAAATTAGTCGTCAAACGATATATATATATATAAAGCCAGGGACAATACTCCTGTTTGGCCAAAATGTTAGAGACGGGACTATAATTTTGACAGTGCATGTTCTATGTGACGGTCGGTGTGTGTGAATTGAATGACATTTTAAATTATGATGTGATTTATGCATTTGCGAACAGTAATATTCATTTCCACAGTATGCAGAATGTAACACAAGTGTTACCTTGGCTTTATTCAAATAAATAAATAAATGTATATACACACACAATGGTGGAAATGGGGTCCCACCCTAATTTGAGAGATTTATAGAAGCTTGTAATATACCCCCTATGCATAAATAAAAATGAATTTAAAGAATAATTTATTAGTCAAGGGTATTATATTTATTAGTTATTATTAGTTATATGGGTTTTTCTTGGACAAAATGTTTCCTCTTCTGGCAATAGACTCCTCCTGGCGAACAGATATTCCTAACCTTTCCCCTAATTTTTATTGGGATTGTGTATGGGCTATGATTATGCATGCTTCTAGGAATACGGATCATCAACAAATTCATTTTAATTTAATTCATAGGACTTATATGAATTCACGTAAACAGTATTGTATGAAACTTAAACCTGATCTTTACTGTACATTCTGTCATACAAGGGAAATTGGTATGTTTTATCACATGATTTGGGAATGCCTTGGGGTTGCTAACTTTTGGAGTATGGTTAAAGAAAATTTGTCCACTTTACTAAATTTTGTCCTCATCTGTTTTTATTTTTATTATTTATCTGACATTCAACATAAAACTCAGAAATGTGTGTTTCCTGTCTGTCAGTCACTATTACGTTATGTTGTGACGACAGACTGGGGTCATTACTTGAGCCCTGATTCGCTCTGGTATAGAAAAAACGCCAATCAGAAATCTTCTAAATGGCTACAGGAATTTGCATGCTGAGCCACTCCCCCGCAGAGTGGGTATAAATAAGGCAGCAGGTGCATCCACTCATTAGATGTTGCTTCGGAGCCGAGAGCTGGTTAAATGTGGTTCTCTCCTGTTGCAGTGCTACAAGAAAAACTTCAAGCAGAGGCTGTTCGGTGTGGCGTTACAACACAACACAACAGAGCTCCTTCCTTTGATTTCCAAATAATCCTAACCACCTCCTCTTCAAAATTCACTCCTACATATCGAAATAGATACTTATTCAGATATTTGCTCATATTTGAATATATTATTAAACAGTTTTCTAAGCAAGTAATTGTATGTATATATATATATATATATATATATTTTTTTTTTTTTTTTTCATTTTGAAAAAAAAAGTCGATTTAACAATGAAAATGTGCAGTAATATTAAAAACTGAGCATGCGACGCATTGTGATAATTGTTTTTTTGTGCATAAATTATTATATTTCTATTTACATAAAATGAATATTAAAACCTGAAGTGGTTACAATTATACAGTTGTAAGAACATGCATAACTCAACATTTTAAATAATTGCAAAGCTGATTAATCAGTCAATGTTAGATTAATCGATTATCAAAATAATAGTTTGTTGCAGCCCTATTTTCTAGGTGTATTGCACAGCTTTGTGTGTGATCAAAGGCCAACGTTTGATTATAACAAAAGAGAACATAGTTTTGACTAAAATATTTTAATTTCGACCTGGAAATAAAAATAAAATAAAATAACAATCATAAATTGTTAAATTGTGTATTAGTAATTGAGAATTTTTTTTAATTCAGTAAATAAAAAAACAGTCACAGTTTTAATTTCTAATTATATGAAACAAAACATTTCATAACTTGACAGCCTTACTTTTTTTTACCACACTTAGCATTTATATTTTATAGTTTATTTTGAATTTAGGCCCTCAAATAACTGTATTATCATAATATGTGCATGTGTACTGTTATTTTACACAGACCCATTTGTACCTCAGTATGTTGAGTTGACAGTTTGGACTCTTTAGTCCAGGACTGAGCAGCTTCACTCCTGAATCCTGCAGGTCATTGATACTCAGATCCAGCTCTCTCAGTGTGTGTGATGATTGTAGAGCAGAAGAAACAGTTTCACAATGTTTATCAGTGAGATTACAGTTTGCCAATCTGAAAAAAAGAGAGGACTGTAGTTATAATCTCTGGTTTAGCAAAGACTAATCTTCTCTGTCTTCCATGCCACTCAGACTCTACAGCAGGGGTGTCCAAACTTTTCCTATCCCATATATATATATATATGTGTGTGTATATAATGAAGGTAGTTTAAGTTTAAGTAGCTTGAGTTTTTGCTAATTGTCAAATCTGTAAACAGGCCTACCTTTTTTAACACAGCAATAATGTTTTTATGTGTTAAAGTATTAATCATGTACATTATAATAATGCCAATTTATGTTCATTAACATATTTATATTAAATAAATGAATAAATGAATAAATAAATAAATAAATAAATAAATAAATAAATGCACAAAACTGCTTTTATCAAAAATATCTGTAATTTGGGCTAAACTTCATAACTTCCTTAAATTCAATTGGCCTTTATGTCAACATGAATAAAATTATGTGTAAGTATCCTAAATTTCTGTTAAAATACCACAGTGGCTGTTACTACTGTAAATCCATTGTAAATGTTGGTGGTTTGTGGACTAAAAAGTATTCTTACTGCATTGTTGTCACACAACGTTTTTCCTATTTTCCAGTCAGTGTTGCTGAGAATATCTTTAAACTAGATCTCTGTGGAATCTGTGGTTAGAATGGAATTCTCTGCTCCAAACTCAAAACGCTTCTCACCGCGCTGTTTAGTAGTTGCACGATCTACAGTATAACCCATTTGTTCTGAGCTTGCATGGTTCAAATGAGTCATGCTCTTCCGCTTTTGGTATGTACAGGAAGTCTTGTGCACAAAATAAATGAGAACGGATATGAGTTAACAGATCAAGCCCTTCCTAACAGAGCATGCTGCACAATTTCTTGCTAAGGTCCTTGTCATTTTTAGGCTACACTGACAAAGAATCTGAAACTTTATATCAGAGTAACTTCCTGTGATTATTGGCCTCTATATGCTGAATTACTTATAAAATTCTTGAATTGTAAGTCACTTTGGATATAAACATCAGCTAAACAAATACATCTAAAAGTAAATAGCACACACTGGGGTGCTTGTGTCTCCATTAGAATGCAAAACTTCCTTGGTTATCCAACTTCACTATAAAAGTAAGGCTGGACGAGACCATAGATGCAGATTAGACAGAAAAATTCAACATACTTGAGTTTTTCCAGTGCAGAGTTTGGATGGTTGAGACTTTTAAAGAGTAGCTTGACTCCTGAATCTCCTGGATGATTGTAGCTCAGATCCAGCTCTCTCAGGTGTGAAGGGTTTGAACTCAGAGCTGAAGCCAGAGCAGCGCAACCTTCTTCTTTCATCAAACAGGCAGATAATCTACAACAACAGTACACTGTTAAAAATTGCTGTAAAAATACAGCCAATTTCCAACAGTAAAATACTGTTATTTCAATAAACAGTTTAATCCTGTAAATTTACAGTCCATGTTCCCTTAATGAATTACTTGTCGCAGCATTTATTTGTAAACCCATTTGTTTCTGGAAAAAAGCAGTATTGGGCTGTAAAACATAGCACGTGGGGGCGGGGCATCATCGACGCACTATGCAGTCTATTTTCTAACAGAAAGCAGTTTGCAACATTCATCAATGGTCTTAAAGAAGGACACTGTTCAAGGTAAGTTTATGTCTTTACTGTTTAGTCTGTTACGTTGCTCCCAACCTGTATAATCGCCTTTTTTATGTGGTATTTTTGACTGTGCTGATTACTGAGTGTGAATCGCGTTTTGCAGTTAAGTTACCATTTAGAAATTAATTTATAGTAACCCTTAACTCGATTTACATGAATTTCTGATTCAGTAATGTTACATGACGCAAATGTTACAAGATGCATAAAATGGAGAATAATTACAAAACTACTCTAAATATCCAGATCCATAATAATAATTAAAATTTAGTGGTCAGTTTGTTTAGTTTCCATGCAAATAATGTAAAGCTGTTAAAATTCCCAAAGCAAAATAGATATTAATGTATATTTTTTCGATTTAGTGCTGTTATTAGGCTGTTACCTGCGTGTTTTGTGAAATTCACAAGTAACTTACATATTATTACAAATTCAAAGAGGTTCTTTTTAAAAGACGAGGCAGATATTCTCGACTTTTTGGCACGAAACACGTTTTTTGTAGATTGACAGTTCTCAACAGCTGAGGCCTTACACTCAGCTGAATGTTCTCCGTGCTCGACGTTGAATTTCTTTGCTTGGTTTAAGATGACGAAATAATATTTTTTTCTTCTTTTTTCTAGGAATCATTTACTTGATGTTTTACTGAGCCCTAATCTTTGGTGAGTTTCACGGCACGCCATGTATACTTAAAAACATTGTGCACAAGCATGCAGCACCATTTGTGCATTTGTAAGGCGCATGCGAATTCACAGACATGCTTCCAATATAACTTTTAGTTTTGCTCTGCCTGGTTGCAAAAAAACATTTCAAAAGTTTGAGGCCTTTAAGTCTCACAGCTATACACATGGAAAAAGCCAAACAGAGTATAGTGCTAGGACCTTCAACTCATTTGACCTAACATGTCATGTTGAGTTATGTCAGGTCAAGTGTGAGTCATTGAAAAACTTTTACATGCATTTAAAGATGCATATTAAGGAGGGGAAAGTAGTTCCATGTCCATTTCAGGGATGTGGTAAAGCGTTTTCCAACGTATCCACATTTACTGCACACTTGTCTAGAAAACATTGTGATCGTTCTGAGGGAAATCTGGTTTCTGTTAATCCTGGTAGCCTGTCTGAGAGCTCTGACCACCTGTCAGAAGTACCACATGAGGCTCCATGTAATGAAAGCCATAGTATCAAACAAGATGACAGTGCAGAAAGTGTTGACAAAGCATTGTTTTTGAGATATCTTGCTTTATTTTATCTCAAATTACAAGCTACTTGTCTACTTCCATCATCTGTAATTCAAACAATTGTTAGTCACTTTCAAGAAATTCATTAAATAAGTAAGGAACACCTGCTTTTCAAGTTAAGAGACAAATTAGTTGCATTACAGCTTGTTGAAAGGCATATATGTGCTATTATTGATGATTTGCGAAGTGATGACCTCTTTCAGACTTACAATTCGCAGGTACTTTATACTGACCAGAGACGAAAAACCTATTTCAAAAGTAATTTTAATCACATAGCACCAGTTCCAGTCTGTCTTGGAGAAAATGAGGCAGGCAAAGAGTGTTTTGCACAATATGTTCCAATCAAGGAAACTGTCAGTTCTCTGTTACAAATTGACACAGTAAGAGAACACCATAAACAAATGTACTACAGTGTTCCTCGTAAAGATGTTTTTCATGACGTGTGGGATGGCAACATTATGAGAGAAAATAGTTTGCTAAAAAATGAGCCTTCGTCCTTTGGCATAATTCTCTACCAGGATGCATTAGAAGTTGCCAACCCTCTTGGATCTGGCAGGAAAAAACACAAATTACTCTGTGTATACGCCACCCTTACAGACATTCCTCCACATCATAGGTCAAGCATTGACCAGATGCAACTTGTTCTGATTTGCAGAGAACAAGATTCCAAGATTTTAAGTTTTTAGGGCAAGAAAAAATCTTCCAGCCACTCATTAAAGATCTTAAAGATCTTGAGATAGGTGGTGTTAGGGTAGGTAAGTGTTCCTGGGAACATTAACTGCAATTTGTGGGGACAACCTGGGCTCACACTGTATAACTGTATTTGTAGAGAATTTCTCCAAGAGTGTTCATTTTTGCAGATATTGCAACATTGACAGAGAGACCTTTTAAAAAGATCCTCTATCCAAAGGTACTAAACGCACTGTTGTTTCATATAGAAAGCATGCTGAGAGGGATTCTGATTGAGGTGCAGTTGAAGGAATCAAATTTGATTCTTTGTTCAATAGTTACTTTCATGTTTGCCAACCTGGATTACCACCTTGTCTGGCCATGACATATTTGAAGGTGTTGCATCATGTGATGTAGCATTATACATAAAACACCTTGGGACTGTGGAAAAGCAGTTCACTTACCAAGAATTAAATCGCAGAATAAGTCAGTTCTCATACTTTGGTTGTGATGCTAACGACAAACCTGCTGAGCTTTCTCCGGGGGGGATAAACTGTCTGGCCATGCAGTGCAAAACTGGTGTTTACTTAGGATGCTTCCAGTTTTGATTGGAGATAAGATTGAAAGTCCAGCTGAAAATGAGGTGTGGCAGCTGGTGTTACAGCTACGACAAATAGTAGAATTTATATGTGACCCAGCTATTTCTGCAGGGCAGATAACCTACCTAGAAGTTTCGATTAATGAGTACCTGCACACTAGATTTTCAAAACACACACTGAAACCAAAGCACCACTACATTACTCATTATCCTGAACTGATTTTTCACTTTGGCCCTTTAATCGGTTTGTGGACGCTAAGATTTGAAAGCAAGCATACATATTTCAAGCAGTGTGCGCGGAAATCACATAAATCAAGAATCTTTGTCAAACGCTTGCAGAGAAACAGCAGCTTCTTCAGGCACAACTTTATGCTGCAACTTTCTTGCAGATATTGTTCTGGAAAAAAGCACTGAATTTTAATCTACTGAATACAGTGAGGAGATTGGAAAGGCAGTTTTGCATATGAATATTGAGGCTGTAAACACTGAGGTTGCCAATGATATTACACGGAGAGGTACAAAATAAAAAAAAAAAAAACTTGTTTGTTTTGATCAGAGATTCAGATGATGAAGAGCTTGTAGTTGGAAAGATCAAATTAGTTCTTGTTCATCAGGGTACATCTGTACATTTTGTTACCCAGGAATGTCAGGCTGTACTGGTTCCTAACATGGGTGTTTACAGTATTACGCCAGCAGAGAGAGCGTGCTGTGTAAAACACGAGAAGCTGCATTGACCCTGTCCTTGATAAAACACAGTGGACCAACACCAGCAGCTGACATGGCACCCCAGACCATCACTGACTGT
>JAUYWG010000033.1:22254825-22269095 GCA_034779775.1 Enteromius afrohamiltoni
TTGAGAGGACAGCAGCCAAATTTGAGCGCCCAAAAATGCAATGAGAGAGGATGCTGGACAAAAGGAGAATAGTAGGGTTTTTATAGGGGGGGAAAGGAGGCTGGGTTGGCCTGGACATCCAATAACCTGTTGGAGAAGCAGAGATAAGTGTTAGGAGATGGAGGAAAAATTTATATATATATTTTAATAAAACATGACGTGAAATGAGGGAACTTCGGCGGGGGTAAAAGCTTTTAGCAGCAAAAAAGGGGAAGAAATAGAAGCCTACGCGGAGGCTAGGAGTCAGGGCTGGTGGAAGTTAGCTTTTTTTTTTTTTTTTTAATAAATTGAATGCAGAGCAGATTAACTTATTAATTAAAGATTTGGGCACGATGGGGGGAAGCTTGAGATAGAGAACTTGTTACGTGACCATGGGGAAGTGAAAGGAAATGCCGTGCACGTAATGGATACGTGGCTTACGTATGAGGTCATCTGGCTGCACCGGCCAATTCAGTGCTGCCTTGTTGCTTGTATTGGGAAATTACAACGCTGGGCTTGTTTTGCTTCTGGGCTGAGAGAATAATGGCGGTGGGAGCTGGCGATTGGTGAGCAATGTGGTTTCTTTTGCTTGGATTAATTTGACGGCATGCGGCCTCGAATTGCAAGCTACGGTCCCTCGTGGGGATTCAGGCTGGCTGGCTGGAAGGAGTCTCGCTGGGGAAGGTGTTGTGAGCCGGGCTCTCGGTTGGGCTTGAGGCAGTAGCAGTTTGTTGGAAGGCAGGCTGGAGGATCGGAATTCTCACGGAGGAATGTTAGGCAGACGAGTCAAAGTAAGACGTTGGGTTTGTCGGATGCGTCTTCGGTTGTGCGATCCAAAGAGAGCGCAAAAGCGAGATGTCTGGCGGGAGGCGGGCATGAGCGGGCTTGCTTAGCAGGCGAGCTAGCCTGTCTGATAGGCCTGCGGCCTCTGGTGGCCCCGTGGCCTCGAGTTGAGCTGCTGGCGGGGGTGCGGCTTGTTGAGTGGCGTTGAATGGAGCGGGAGTTGGGCGGGGAGCAGGCTCTTTGCGAGCATATTACTCTTGTCAGGAATTAATGGGAACTCTTCCATTACCTGTTTGGCCATCTAGAAGGTGTGTCACAGTGTCAAATGGTAAAAAGTGAGGACTGTGTTTATGTAAACCACTTTCTCCTCCATTTACCAGCCTCACAAAGACACCACAGCTCAAATGATCCACCTGAAAAGAATGTGCGATTGTGCACGCTTTCCACTTGGCATTCCCCAAGTCTTTCTTGAAGAAGTTGAAAGATTTAATGTTGACGACCCGCTTGCCTGATTGCATTGCTTGCAAAGGTTGTGAATTCATACAACTGTACAAGAAATGAGGCGATGGGGTTTGCACACTATTATCTCCTGTACAGCCCTATGGTCAAGTTGCTGTTCCCCCTTTTAGGAGAAAGGCAGACCCAGGAAGCTTAGACCATTCTGGGAGGAGCAAGTTTATATCGTCACTCAGAGGAAGTATCAGGATAATCCAGTCTATTAAGTTCTACCTGAAAATGGGAGAGTGAAAACAAGAATACCACACAGAACCCTGCTGCTCCCATGTGATTACTTACCTGTAGAAAACACCTCCCTGGAAGACCTAAAAAAAGAACAATAAAAAGGTTTGAAAAACATCGACAGAGGGAAATCAAATGCACTATGACAGTTCAGATGGTGAAGATGACTGGAGACTGTTATCCCCCTGGAGTCCGCTCCTGCATATATGCGGGTTGATGTGTCTTTTTCTGATGACGCCAATAAGAACGTATATTACACACACACACATATATATATATATATATATATGTGTGTGTGTGTGTGTGTGTACATATACTGATATTAGCATGCTCACAAATGTTGTGTTGTTTCTTTTTTAGTAATCAGAATCTTTATCTTTGACCTTTTTTTCTCACATCTCCTCACATTATTTCTTACCTGCCTCAGTGACAGCCGCTAACGGGCCATTAGGGGAGGGGTCTCTTCAGGTGTTAATCACTGAATTTTAATGACCATTATCACTCCCCTGAATACTGGCTTTTAGCCTCAAAACATGTCTTTTAAAATTTAAAACACTATTGTTTTCTCTGAAAATGTAAGTGGAATGATCTTCATATCATTCTAAAGTAAATATTGTAAGTAGTCTAATACACTGGTTACTTAAAAGTCTTGTGCAGGACTATTAAGTATGAGTTAAATGGCCTTATTTCAGCTACTTTTATTTTCACAAAACTTAAAAACCACGCATAATATTTTTTGCAAAATGCAAACATGTAAATTCATTTTCGTCACATATTATTGTAGAGCAGTTTGTGCTGTTTACAAGAAAAATACAGGTTGGTCAATAATATAAGTAGCTGAAAAAAGCACAAAAGTTATGTTTAGAATGTTAATTAGATGAGAGTTCCAGATAATAGTTTAATCAGTTTGATTGATAGCAAGAAAGCTATCAGCAAGGAGATGTGCCACTACTGGAAAAAAGTGCCACAGGCATTTTGCTTGCATCAGGTAGAGTCGTTTGAAACAACAGTTTACTAAGATTTGACACACAGAGAGATTATTATAATTACATATAATGTAAATTAAAATAATTGTGGTATAGAGAGGAGTCCTGCTCTGTGTGGAAAAACAGAACAAGATCAAACAGAGGAGCAGTGCTTCTGGGTATTAACTTTCCCATTTCTGCCTGTTTACTAAGCTTAACTCAAAACTAAAATTAATATTTCCAACACTTTCTAAACAAATCTAACAACATGTCTTATTTTCCCTCCAGGTTCAATATGAATTATGCAAAGCAGTGGTTTCATGTTACCTGCCTCAAAATTAATGTGCCAAAAAAAAGAGTTTTGTGAGATGTGTTTGTAAGCTATTCAAAGTGTGTTAAAGCTGTACATAATATGCACTACTATTAAAATATTTGTAAAATTACTTTTGTAGTGTTGTTTCTTACTGGACTATTCATGTATGAAAATATCCAATGTGATTGTTTTGTTGTTGATTTTTATTCATACACTGCATTCATTATGACTTTAGTCATTCATACAGTGTAATAATTACAAATTAAGTTTTATGACTTTTTATTGTTTTGTTACATATTAATGTTCATAAAGTTATTGAAGTGGAAGGTGTGCCATTGAATAAAGCCTTTCAATAATACGTTGTTAGAAATATGTCAAAACATATTTATAGTATGTTCTGTAGTAGCACTTCTCAAAGTCCGGACTCCGGTCCGGATCCGGACCCAGAGGAAATTCAATCCGGACCCGCCACCATTTCGTGTTTCAACAGTAGTAATTTAAGGGATTAAAAGTCTGGATTTCCTACTTTGATAAACGCATGCCAGAATCATTTGTCTTTTTGGAGATGGTCCAAAATTAAAGTGAAGGTGAGATATTTAAAGTTTTCCTCTGTGATTCAGTTGCCATTACATCCAGTGAGTGTCTTTACTTTTGACGTAATTGGGCATGAGCCGTGCAACGCGACACTTTACCGCATTAAGAGTTTCAATGGGTGTAGAGGATGTCATTGTCCAGGAAAAGAAAAGTTGACGAAGAAACATCTAGATTACTAATGTAACCCACTTTTCTCTGAAGGAGGGAACAGAGACGTTACATATGGGATCTCGCATGAGAGACCGTTCGTCTTCGAGTCTTTGAAAAAAGGCCAATGAATATTGGCATGCAATAATCACAGCCAGGTGCACCTCATCACTGCGTGAGTATAAGAGGGCACGGCTGGATTGCACTCACAGATTTTCGCTGAGGAGCTGAGGCGGCATCAGTGTGACCCAAGGTCGTGGCAGAAAGATGTTACGTCTCCATTCCCTCCTTCAGGGAACGTTCGTAACCTAGACGTTACCCTTTCAGTTGAATCACTTCGACGTTACATATGAGAACGGACCCATGGCCACGACCCTGAGGCCGCGTTACGCAGAAACACCAGTGCCGGCAGGCGGGCAAGGCGGGTCTGCCTCCTCCTGGGGCAGAGCTTGCAGGTTCACTACCTGACTTCAAAAAGGTGTGGTAGGAACCTTGGGCACGTAGCCGGGCCGAGGTCTCAGTGTTACGTGAGAGTCAGCCGGGCCAAAGTCTAGGCACTCTTCGTCGACAGAGAAGGCTTGGAGATCCCCGACCCTCTTGATGGAGGCCAGAGCAATCAGGAGTGCTGTCTTCAGTGACAGGTATTTTATCTCGACTGATGCTAAGGGCTTAAATGGAGCTTGCCGCAGGCAGGTTAGGGTGACGACAAGGTCCCAAGAGGGTACAGAGGGCGATCTCGGGGGATTAACCTGACGCGCCTCTAAGGAACCTAACGATGAGTTGGTGCTTACCTAGGGACTAGCCGTCCACTGCATCATGGTGTGCTACGATGGCAGCAACATACACCTTCATAGTTGAAGGGGACAGCCTGCGTTCCAACTTTTCCTGCAGGAAGGCAAGCACAACTGCAATCGAACATCTCTGTGGGTCCTCTTGGCGTAAGGAGCCCCAGTCGACGAACAGACCCCATCTCTGAGCGTAGGCCTGCCTTGTTGAGGGGGCCCTAGACTGAGAGATGGTGTTGATCACGGCAGCTGGCAAGCCGGAGAGGTGTGCCGCATCCCGTCCAGAAACCAGATGTGCAAGTTCCAGAGGTCGGGGCGTGGGTGCCAGATCGTGCCCATCCCCTGAGAGAGAAGGTCTCTCCTCAAGGGGATCTTCCAGAGAGGGACTGCCGCGAGGAAAACCAGGTCCGGGAGGGCCAGTATGGTGCTACCACCAAAACCTACTCCTCTTCCTCCCTGATCTTGCACAGGGTCTGTGCAAGGAGGCTCACTGGGGGAAAGGCATACTTGGGTCCCGGAGGCCAGCTGTGTGCCAGTGCATCCCTGCCGAGGGGCGCCTCGTCCAGGGAATAGTACAGGTGGCAATGGGTCGACTCAGGGGAAGCAAAGAGGTCTATGACTGCTGTGAGAGCTGGTCAGCTGCACAGTAGAGTATCCCCGGAATATGAACAGCGCGCAGC
Source organism: Enteromius afrohamiltoni (assembly GCA_034779775.1). Lineage (NCBI taxonomy): Eukaryota > Metazoa > Chordata > Actinopteri > Cypriniformes > Cyprinidae > Enteromius > Enteromius afrohamiltoni. The sequence goes on from JAUYWG010000033.1 coordinate 22,259,849, forward strand.
GATTTCAGCCGCGTGTGACTCCACAGGAGCAGATGGCGGGCGAGTTGCGACATGCGGCGGGAACGTAGACCTCCCTGACGGTTGATATACGCAACGGCTGCAGTGTTGTCCGTTCGGACGAGCACGTGCTTGTGGAGCAACATCAGTCAAAAGTGACGAAGGGCCAGAAGCACGGCCAGCAACTCGAGGCAATTGATATGCCACAGTCGTCGAACATCTGTCCAGGTGCCCGAGGCTGACAGCCCGTTGCACACAGCACCCCAACCCGTGGAGTAGGCATCCGTGTGTACCACGATGTGCCTGGACACTTGTCCTAATGGTACTCCAGCGCGTAGGAAGGTAAGGTCTGACCACGGGCTGAATAAGCGGTGACACTCTGGGGAAATGACAATCCGGAGTGTACCGCGGTGCCATGCCCATCTCAGAACTCGGTTGTGTAACCAATGCTGAAGCGGTCTCATATGGAGGAGCCCCAGCGTTGTAACTGCAGCTGCCTTTTGCCCGAGGAGCCTGTGAAAAGATTTGAGAGGGACCGCTGTTTTGCGCCTGAACGTATCCAGGCAGTTCAGCATGGCCTGCTCGCACTCCCCTATGAGGTGGGCAATCATTGCGACCAAATCCAGCTCCATGCCGAGATAAGAGATCCTCTGACCTGAAGACCCAGATGGCTGAGGTGCTGTAGCACTATGTCCCTGTGCTGACACAACAATTCTCGCGAGTGAGCTATTATCAACCAGTCACCGATATAATTGAGGATTCGGATGCCCATCTGCCATAAGGGAGACAGGGACCCCTCCGCAAGCTTGGTAAAGACTCGGGGAGACAGTGACAGGCCAAACGGGAGAAAGCGGTACTGATACCCTTGACCCTCGAACACAAACCTCAGTAGGGGTCTGTGGCGAGGCAGAATCGAGACGTGAAAGTACGAGTCCTTCAGGTCGATAGCTGCAAACCAATCCTGGGGCCGGATGCATGTCAGTATGCGCTTCGGCGTGAGCATCTTGAATGGCATCTTGAGAAGAGACCGATTCAGGGCTCTGAGATCCAGGATAGGTCTCAACCCACCGCTCTTTTTGGGCACAATGAAATAAGGGCTGTAAAACCCTAACCTCATCTCGGCTGGAGGCACAGCGGCATCCGTGTTGGAATGGACAAGGGTGTAGAGAATGCCTCTGTACCTGGGCGGGTGCCTGGCGAACTGAACCGCATAGCCGAGGCGTACCGTCCGTATCTACCACCGCGACAGGTTGGGGAGCTGTAACCACCCTCGTGCAGTTGTTTCAGTGCTTTGGCTTGGTACACTTGCAGTGTAGCCATCGCATGCAAGGAGGTAGCAGCCTGTCCAGCGGCATAGTAAGCCCGGCCCGCGAGAGCGGACAAGGTCTTACATGCTTTGGCAGCGCCATGCAGGCACAGGTGCACCGCGACAGCACGCTCAACCTGGGGGATCGCTACGTACCCCCTGGCTGCCCCTCCGTCGAGGGTGGAGAGGGGAGAGGAGCTGGTGACCAGGCGTGACGAGAACGGGGCTTGCCACGATGACTCATCCACGAGCGCAGCCTCAGCGTGTTCCCGGCCCAAACACGAGAGACAGCACTCGTGCCCGTCTGAGGATCTGAGGAAACGCCCACACTCAGAAGCGCACGGCCACATAGACATTCCGGAAAATGGCTATGAGGACATGCTTGAAAATCGCTCTTTTGTGTTGCCCAGTTGCCCTGGGAGAGCCTCTGTGTGGGACTGCGTGCACTCAGTTAGGTTTCGCTGGCAAGCAAAGATTGGCTGCTCGGAGCCTTTAAAAAGGCTACCAGTCTCACGGATTCCGATCAGCTTGCCCAGTTGAATATCGGAGAGAGAGCGTGAACTCCAGCAGGAACTCTTAAAACTTCTTTCAGCAGACTCGGTATCGTACAGCGTTCAGCAATCAGCATCCAGCAGTATAGAGACGACCGCTCCGAAGCGAAAAGGCAGTGAGTGCAATCCAGCCGTGCCCTCTTATACTCACGCAGTGAAGAGGTGCACCTGGCTGTGATTATTGCACGCCAATATTCATTGGCCTTTTTTCAAAGACAAGAAGACGAACGGTCTCTCATGCGAGATCCCATATATAACGTCGAAGTGATTTGACTGAAAGGGTAAATAGAGTTTTCAAAGATAAATGGACAGAATGCATTCATTTTGCCCCAATTCAGCATGAAGCCATTCTGTTTGATTTGTAATGAGACAGTTGGAGTTGTGAAGAGTGGAAATTTCAAACGGCATTATGAAACAAAACATGGTCATTTTGAACGCCAGTATCCACGAAATACAGAGATACGGACAGTAAAACTTCGACAGCTAAAGTCTTCATATGAATCAACAAATAAGTTGCTTGTGAGAGCTGTGACACAGCAAGAAAGAGCTACAGAAGCATCTTTCCAAATGGCCTGGGTACTAGGCAAAAACAAGAAGTCATTCACTGATACGGAGATAGTTAAGGAGTGTTTAGTGGAGATAGTAGATGCTTTGTTTGAGGGAAAGGAGAGACAGAAGATGTCAGAGAAATTAAAGAAAATTCCACTGTCCAATGACACTTCAACTAGGAGGACAGAGGTACTTGCCGATGACTTAGTAAAGCAGTTAATGATATCAAACTGATATGCTGATGATATCAAAGATGTCCTTGATATCATGTCTCTGCCTTTCACTTGCGGTGGATGAGTCAACAGATAGCACAGACCAAGCCCAGCTATGTGTGTTTGTCAGATATTTCAGCAAGGCAAAGGGGACATTCTGTGAAGACATACTGGGCCATACTCCACTCTGTCACACTAGAGGAGAGGACATATATGAAGCTATCATGCAGATGCTTAACGAACGGGGAATTGAAGTCAAGTATATTGTGTCCATCACTACTAATGGTGCTCCAGCCATGATAGGGAAGGAGAAGGGAGCAAGAAGGGGTTCAACATCTGAAAGAGGAGCACTCCGACCTGCTGACGTCCCACTGTATAATACACCAGTCAGTGCTGTGTGCTAGCCTTGAAAAGAATATTCAGACGTCATGGAAACTATCATGAAGCTTGTGAACTACCTGAGAGCATCCTCATTAATTGTGAATAAAATGTAATTATGTGCATTTTGAACTATTAAAAGTTGGCATCAAAATCTACTTACAACAGACTTTAACCATTTATATTTACAGAAGTTACAAAGGTGTTTGTGTTCACTTTATGATGCAACACAAAAAGGTAATGTATTTATTTATTTGTATATATTTTTTTCTTTCTCTTATCAGGTAAATGCTGCTTATGACGAGTTACTCCTACATAACAAAGTTAGGTGGCTGAGTAAGGGAAGAGTCTTGGAAAGATTTCGGGCCATCAGGAGAGATTTGGAGATGTTTTTGTCCCAGCAGAATAATGTATGTTGAGGAATTTTCAATAGAAATCAAGAGCATCTTCCCGTGGGCAAGCACGGCATCTCTGCAGACTGAACTCATTGACTTAAAGGAAACTGTGGCTTTGCAGGAAGTGGACTGTGACACTGTTACCTTTTGGACTAAAATGGTCACAGCTGAAAATTTCCCCAATCTACAGAAAGTAGCCATCTGTGTTCTTACCATGTTTGGGTCAACCTATCGCAGCAGCTTGAATAATGAACATTTAGGCCAGTGTCTCCATCTAGCAACCACACCTTTTGTGCCACGGTTTCGGCAGCTGATGGGAGACAGACAGTGCCATTTCTCACATTAGACTGCTTTGTATTTTGCACAGAATGCAAAAGGCACCCTATTTTTTTTTAAAATGATGTTGATTTGTTAAAAACAATGTTGTTTGATTAAAAACACGTTTTTTAATTACCAATAGTTCCGGGCCTTTGTCACTGATGAAAATTCAGATTTGGACTTTTGAATGTAGACTTGATGAATGTAGAACCCCTGTTCTATAGGGTGAAATAAAGATTTCATAACTTGCACCCTCCTTTTAAATCCTATTGAAGTGGATGTACAAATTAAATCTAAAATGTATAATGATGAGATTTAACTTATTTTTAATTAAATGCAGAGATAGTCTCTGTAATCAAATGAAAGATAATCACTAGAAATCAGGTGTCCCCAACTAAGCAAGCCAGAGTCGACAGGAATGAGCCAGAGGAACGAGCCAGAAGAACCAAAACCCCATCCATGAGAAAATGGAGAAAAGAAAAAAAACCTTGGGAAAAACCAGGCTTAGTTGGGGCAAGTTCTCATCTGGCCGGACCCCAGCACCTAATTTTTAGTTCAATATTAACACTTGTGCATTGTTCAAACACTGGTGTAAAAATTTATCAGATAAATATTTTTTTCAATCTTTTATGTATAAATCTTTTAATCAACCTCAATCCTGATCAAGACTTCTAAATATTTTTTAATAATTCCAGGGAAAATATCTATATATTGCTGTACAACTAAGCTTTCTAATACTTTTGTTTCGTTGTTATGTTTTTCTTTATGCAACTGGACGTTTATCTAAGGTGCACTTAAGATTTGAACACAAATATTCTGCACACATGCTTAGGCAAAATGTGCAAACTGTCAATCACTTTGAACCTTCTCAGGGTTGGCTTAAAGCTGCATTCATAAAAACTTAGCCGGTTAGGCACTGGCTGGCTTTACAGCCCAGTTCAAAGGTCAAGTAAGATTGACACTTCACTGATCCAATCAGAACTGCCCTGCGTGTAATGCCAGATGTGATTGAAGGAGAGAGATGGGGGAGGGCTCATTTTGCTCGGAAGGGAAATGCATGGCGCTTCAAAGCCGAAATACGAAATAGAATCGATATCTCTTCAAAAATGGAGGCAATCGATAACTATAACTTTTAGTGAGTTCAACCATTAGAGAAACTCTAAAAGTGCTGATCTTCTTAGTTGATAAATCATGTATGTGTTGAAACGCAGAATCTGATTTGCTCAGCAAAATCATGATTTGCTTGTTGAAATACCCAATAATAAAATGTGACCATTTTCATCTTTTAACCACGTGATATTTTTCCATTACAGTAACACGGATAAAGTGTATGAAAAGTAGCTTGAGAGCATTTCATGCTGAAATTTTAACATGTGACTTTAGACAGAAAAAAATGAGACATGAGATTATTTAAACATAAGTCGCTATGTTGTGGTTATTATATTATGTCAGATTTTATTGAGAGAACCATTCAGACAATTATTTATGCATTCAACAAAAGTCTCTTTGCAAGAACTCCTAAAAAGATGATGCATAAAGAAAACAGGATATATAATGGCGTAAAACTTTGTTTCGATAGTCCACTTATACAGTCTACTAAGAGAAAGTAACTTGTCAACTAGCAGTCATTAGAGTATTAGTAGACTGTCTCCTTAATATCTTTGAACACATTATTTTGATGGGTCCACAACATAGTTTCTGATAGTCAGTATAAAGTTATGTCAACATATTCTACTAAACCTACTCTAACAGTGTACTCCGAGAGGACATGTAGTTTTGAATTAAAGATAATTAGTTGACATGTAGTTCACATATAGTTACAAAGTTAAAGTCTAAAGTGGAGTATCAAAATAAAGTGTAACCTATAATGATTATTCAAGGCATTAATTTAGAAGAGTTAAAATGAAAGCACATCATTTAAAAAGGTAAACATCCCATTATTATTACCCCAACATTATTATCCCAGGTTACCAGCATTGTGAGACAGAAAACAAAACATGGGACAATGTACTTAAGCATGTAGATCATGGAGAAATGGCAGGTGTATCAGAGGATGCCACACTTTGTGGTGGGTCTATTTTCACCAGTTGTTCCTTTACACTTTCATATTCTTTTTCCCAATCCTCCTTGGAGAGAGAGGAAGGACTGACCTCAAGAAACTTGTAGGCATCTTTGGCTTGGAGCTTGAAGATCATAGATGCTTTTTTACACCCTGCACCAAAACTGCTCCAAGCCTGTGGAATTAAAACAAGCCTTTCTTTAGGTACAAATAAACAGAAAAACATAAGGCCTTCCTATAATAATTTTGAAATCATGCAAACTTTAATTTTTACCTCTTTAGCTGATTTGATTGATTCTAGAAATTCCTCTTTAAGTTCGGAAAGGTTATTATTAAGAGCTTCTCCAACAAAGGTCTTTTGTTCCAGGTAGTCCAACATTTGAGCAACATTCTCCCAGAAGTTTTTCAGCTGAATCAGAATTTTTTGAATTTTTGACAAGCTATCCTGCACCTGATTTAGATGGATAGGGTCGGGTATGGAATCTGCAGAGAATAAAAAAAAAAACCATGTTAAACTAGGCCTGAATGTTTATACTGTCTTAATATACGAATTGTTATATAGGTATATTTTAAACATAAAATAAAACAAACTTACTCCGGTCAAAAGTGACTTTGGCAAACTTCATCTGCCAATCAATGATCTGGAGTTCAAGCTGCCACTGCATTTGTTTCAGAGCAGTCTTTTCAGCGACAAGGTTATTCAATTCAGCTTCAAGAGCTTTTAAACGGGCAACATTTTCAGGATCATGTACAGCATCATAAATGCTTTTTACAATTAACCCAATGAATGGAACAATTGCAGCGAAGATGCCGAGGCCTTTACTTTTTTGGGTTGCGGATCTGGCAAATTCTTGAATCTCCTCGCTTTTGCAGGTTATCTTTCTCTCAGTTTCAACAAGCTCTGCAGTGTTTTTTTGGAGTTTTGATTTCAGATCATTCAGGATATTTTCAGCCTCCTTCATTTCATGGTCTTGTTCTGTAATCTTTTTATCGGTCTCATATTTTTCCTTGATAACATCGCTGGTAGATAATGCTACATCTTTGTTGTGTAAATCATACCTACAAAATGTTGAAAAAATGTTTCCATAAAATTAACCCTTTATAGCTGGGGTGGTGTAACTAGCTTAAAAATAAAAAAAAAGATCATAGTTTTATGTCATGAAAGAATTTAGAAAATTATATTGAATTGTTCCAGGTATTATTCCTTGTTTTCATGAGGAAAATTTTCTTACTTTTCCACTATCCTGTCCACTTCACTGATAATTTCTTTGATCCAGAATCGCGCCTTTTCTAGAAATGCGGATGCCAAATTTGCCTTCTTTTTCTCCACAGCTTTTGCCAGCATGGGAAACAGTGACTGAACCAAGTTTTCACTTGTCAAAATACACTGTGAGAAGAAAGATAAGACGTGAGATCACACATCTTAGACAGTTATTGCTTTTGTTTTTTCCTGTAATACCTGCTTATAATGCTGCTGGCTTAACATTTATTTAGATAAAGTTATGTGAGAAATGCATTTAAAATTTACAACACATTACACATTATGTAGTATCAGTTATTTTTTTTCCAGATGGTGACAGAAAAGAAAATACTAAAATAAAGAGAAAAACAGTACTTTCAACATAGTTGCATCAGAGGAGCCAAACAGAAGCTGGGTTTCCACAGCACGACTCCTGATGGTCCTCTCCAGGTTGGGGAAGTTGGCCAGGCACAGGTAAGAGAGATGGTAGAGAAGAGCTGTCTTCGTGGCAGCAGGAAGGAGATCTTGTACAAATGTGGGGCTCCACTGGGACACAGCCACTAGTGGAAAAAAAAAAATATCATTGTATATTTTTATAGACTCACAAAGGTCACATTAATGGGCGGCATTGTTTTCAAATTTGTTCATGAAATTGGTTAATACTTGCTTTTGCTATCAGCCATCCTTAGTAGGTTTACACAATTTGTGCAATGAGTTTTCCTAAAATGTACTAAAACAGAACCACAGATTTTTTTTGTTTAAAACAAGTTAAATACAACATGTTACTGAGATAATATCTAAAAAATGTTTAAAGAATTTTAAGTGAAAACGACTTACCCTTTGTTTTTGTAAGTGATATGGAGAACAAGGTAGCTGGTGTTTTTATACTAAAGGTATCCCCACCTTGTCTCCACCCTCAAAACAAACAAAAAATCCTTCCAAAGAAACATGAGACCATCGAATTAGATTGCGCCATCTGGAATTTCACTTCCATATATGAGGCAGCTTGAGTCATGGAAATTTATAACCAGATATTGGTCGTTTTCAATTTGAGGTCATACATTTAAAAGTAGATACTTCAAGATTTCATTTAGCCCACAGGAAAGACTGTACCTCGCTTTAGTTTCATATAGATTACACAACCAGGGCATTTTTATAGATGCTCTAGGTTCTTCCCTAACCCAATCACAGTGCTCACTCTCCCCGGAATTCTAACCACCACCACCTGTCGCTCATCACATCACTAATCACCAGCACTATAAATCCACACACCACAGCACCATCAGTTGTCCAAGCTCATTGCTATGAAGTGGACTCATATCCTCAGCTCCTTGCGCTGCGATATTGCTTTGATATACTTACCCAGTACTTACCTGTTTTTCTCCTTCGTCCTAGTGTTTCTACAAGTTCCCCAGGATTCCTTGTGGTGTGTGGCTGTCCTCCTGCTCCAGCGTTTCCATGTATCTTCATTGTTCCCAGAATCTAGGAAAGCAAAGGATCATCATCAGTTTCGCATCTCCACTCCAGGAACTGTCTTCTTTACTATTACTCACCTTGTTCATTATCTCCTGTTATTCCATCGATCACCTGCTGTGTTAATAAAAAACCTCTTTACCTTCACTTACTGTAATGACTCGCGGGGTTCTTGCGGATTCATTCGCAACAATGTTTATTAGAGAAGTCAGACAGGCAATGGTCGTAGACACAGGTAATGCAAAATCGTAGTCAATAAACAGGCAGTGGGTCAGGACAGGCGGCAAAATGGCGGAAACAAACAACAGGCAGTAAATCAAAAGATATAGGATAGGCAAAAGATAACAATAGGAAAACGCTCGGAAACGACAGCCGGGGCAAATCGAGACTTCGCGACTAGCTAGTCCAAAAGTCCGAGCTTAAATAGTCCAGTTTGGCGGGAAGAACTGGCGCGAAAACGCCGAGGTACGGGATCCAAAAGAGTCATTAGGTGGGAACATTAGTATTCTGGCGAAGGTTCCCGCTGCTGGCGGTCGGAGAGTTGTGTTGTGTTGTGTCCGCTTCCATAATAAGAATATTTGTTTTTGATTTTAATTCATACATTTAAAAGTAGACACTTCAACTAGATATATCTAGATTTTATTGATTTTAGTCTTATCTGTAGCTTATGGTTTCTCTGTTAATCAGTAAAAACTAGTGCTGTCAAATGATTAATCGCAATTAATCGCATCCAAAATAAAAGTTTTTCTTTACATAATATATGTGTTGA
>JAUYWG010000033.1:22298583-22330097 GCA_034779775.1 Enteromius afrohamiltoni
GAACACAACTCAGACTGAAGTTAGAGCGGAGTGAACTAAAGCTAACAGGTAAGAGACGCTCCTTCATTCACATCATTTAGACAAAGACAGACAGGAGCCAAGTGTTTTTACAAAGTATCTGTAGTTTAGGAGCCAAGCTTCTTCAGTCAGAATCATTTCAGTGAAGAGAGATAAGCACTGTGATAAAGTAGTGACACTTGAAAAGTACTTTTACAGCAGAGTATAATACTTCACTACTGTCACACTCTGTATGTGTAGCATCAACTAAACCCTGTCTGGGGTCTGGACACAGACAGATCTAACAGCATGTGTCTGACTCTTCTTGTTTGTGTAGTTTGTTGTGAAAGGGTGTTGTTAAAGCAGTAGTCTCTGGAACAGAAAGAGGAAGCGCTGCTGAGTGTATCTCTGCGTCAGTGTACTGTGTGTGTTTGTCTGCAGGAGCCATGGACAAACCAGTGTGTTTGATTGACACGGCGCCCGATGGGAAGCTGTGTGTGCAGCCGTCAGCGTTGCAGGTTCTGGAGCAGATCCAGCAGCCCGTGGTGGTGGTGTCCGTGGTGGGTCTCTACCGCACCGGGAAGTCCTACTTGATGAACCGACTGGCCGGGAAGCAGACAGGTCAGTGCCACTGATGCTCCTGTCCTTCAGATGAGTGTGTGTGAGTCACTGAGGGCTTTCTGTGTGTGTGTGTGTGTGTGTTATCAGGGTTTGCTCTGGGCAGCACCATCGAGTCCAAGACCAAGGGCATCTGGATGTGGTGTGTCCCTCACCCCACTAAAGCAGAAACCACTCTGGTGCTGCTAGACACCGAGGGACTCGGGGACGTGGACAAGGTGAAGTCACAACCTCTATAGTCTGAAAAAACATGAAAGAACCAGTGATGAGAAAGTGTGCAAGTCAGACAGGTGTGAGTATTTTTCTTTTGTACTCAGTCTGGTACACACTGATGCTCACTGGTTGGTCACGCTTTCTTCTTCTCCTTGTCTACTATAAAAGCTGCATTTACAGACATAGATTGTTAATTACAGTATTTCTGAGTTTATCTTTCTGTGTTTCCTAGTATACCTGTGTTCTGATCCTTGTTTTTGATTGGTTGCTGCCTGCTCTTATCATTGCCTGTTTGTGGATTACTCTTAGGCCCCTGCCTTGGTTTATACTGTTTTGACCATGTATGTTAATAAAGCCTTTTTGTCATCTCACCACGGTACAGTTAATCTTGCTAGTAATTGGTGAAACACTGCTCCTTACAGGATTTTTTAATTTTTTCTCTACTTCATGTAGGAGATTAAATTTGGTGCAGGTTTTATGTCAAAATTACATTACAAACAGAGGATACAGAGGAAAAACAGAAGAGAAACTGTAAAGAAAATACCATCAAAAACAGAAAGTGCATACAGGGCGGAGGATTTGCAAGAAGCTCAGTAATAGATGATTCAGTAAGGAAAGGCCAAATCACAGAAATGCCTTGGTTTCTGCAGGATACCTTTCCAGATATTTAGAATTTTGCCATTCCTTATGAATTAAGAAATAGAACTATCTAATGTAACAAAGAAAAACATAAAGATAAAAGTTCATCTTCTTAACAACATTGTCTTTGCTTGTCATTCATGCAATCTTTGTCAAATGATTGTCTGTCTCAGGGGGACTCGAAGCATGATACCAAAATCTTTTCTCTGGCTGTCCTTCTGAGTAGCACTCTAGTGCTGAACAGCCAAGGGACGATGGACAACAGAGCTATCGAGGAACTGCAGTATCCTTCCATTCCTACATTATACAGTACTGGTGAAGGTTTAGACTGTTATTCTGAAGTTCCTGTCCATGTGTGGTGTAAGATATAGCATTATTAAACCTGCAGTAGCAAGCTCATATGTCAATGGGTTTGCTCTGTAAAAATGTACACAATAATGAAATGATCATATATCAACAAATCACATTTCCTTCACCATGTCTGAGCAGTTTAAAGCTACTCAGTTATTCTCTTTATTTCCAAATAGCATTAGACTAATTGATTTGACATTTTAAAAGTTCTAGTGTTTGTAATGTCTTGCTATTTGTCTTTGATATTGCATTAAGCCTGTCTAGGTGAGGAAAGGATAAGTTTGGGAACCCCGTGATAGCTCAGATAAATGCAAGACAGTTTGCATTAAGATTCTGTATTGAAAATTCAGTATCCAATCCTCAACCGTCTCCAGATATGTCACAGAATTAACCGAGTTCATCAAGATCAAATCGTCTGATGAGGATGAAGAGGACTCAGAGTTTGTCAAGTTCTTCCCCAGTTTCATCTGGGCCGTGAGGGACTTCACCCTAGAACAAAAAATAGATGGAAAACACGTGACTGAGGACCAGTACTTGGAATACGCCTTGAAGCTGAAACCAGGTGATATTCAACTTGAGCTTTAAAATGATCTGACCACAAATTAGAAGTGAATTCAACCAGTCAATTAATTTTATAAATAATAATAAAAACGTGCAAGCATCTGAAATCACCTGGGAATGTCAGTTTAGAAGCAACTTTTCTAATCTCTTTGACGAATGAATCTTTAAAAGGTTCTTCAAGAACAGTGACCGAGTTCAACCTTCCACGGCAATGTATCCGAAACTATTTCCCATCCCGGAAGTGTTTCACTTTTCCTTTCCCAAGCGCCCCAGAGAAAGTGTCTCTTCTGGAGAGCCTGGATCCTGCTGACCTTTCCCCAGATTTCCAGGAGGTCACGCAACGTTTCTGCACCTATGTCTTTGACAAGAGTGAAGTGAAGAAGCTGAAGGACGGATACACCGTCACTGGCAGAGGTGATTCAATAAGACTTGTGAAATGATGGGACGTAACAGATAAATTGAGTTACAGTTATCACCGTATGACCATTATCTCAATTGCATATTGTTAATATATACAAACGTCATGTTAACATTCTTTTGTCTGACCCTTCTCCTTCCCTGAAGTCCTGGGTCAATTTGTGAAAACATACGTAGAAACACTTTCCAGCGGTCAAGTCCCATTTCTGGAGAATGCTGTGATTGCCATGGCTCTGATCGAGAACGAGGCTGCGCTGAAGGAGGGTCTGGAGGTGTACCAGACTGGAATGGAGACGCTGAAGAAGTCCTTCCCTCTGGAACTGAAGGAGGTGTCATCAGAACACCAGCGTCTCAGCAGGACCGCAACACAGGTCCTAATGAAGCGCTCCTTCAAAGACAGGGAGGGGAAGTACCTGAAATCCCTGGAGGTGATGACCTTTGTTATCAAAATTTACTATAGTTAAACATCTGGTTCTTGAGGATACACGGATACGAGGTGATGCCTGTTCGAAGGGAGTTCTGCGCGTACTTGGCCTTTTTATGGCTGTAATGAGTGCTATGTTTCTGACATTTGAACCATTCAAAGAAATCTAAAAGAACTATCGCATTCAGATTCAAAGATATTGTTGGTTGCTGTAATTGTGTTTTAGGTTTTCTGTCTCTGATATATTGTGTGGTGTTACAGGAAGGCATTAACAGTCTCTTTCATGGATACTTGTGTCAAAATGAGGAAGCTTCAAAGAAAAGATGTGAGGATATTCTTTCATCCCTGTCTGGAACAATGACAGAGAAACTGAGGAACGGATTCTATGCCAGACCTGGTGGTTATCATCTCTTCTCCCAGGACCTTGAAGACGTTGTGAAGAAATATAAAGCACAAGCCAGTAAAGGAGTAAAGGTGATTATCAGTGTTTTCCTAGAATGTGTTCACAGAATCTAGAATCAGCTGGGAATAATAGTGTTATTTTTTGATAGTACTAGTCATAGATACGTGGCAGTGGCGGTTCACGTCATCATGTATGTGGTGTCCACAGGCAGAAGGCACTCTTGAAGAGTTTCTGAAGGTGAAGTCTGTGGAATCGAATGCAGTTCTGCAGGCTGACAGTAAACTGACGGAGAAGGAGAAAAAAATGATGGGTGAGAGTCTTCGACATAGAACCCTAGCTCCATCTAGTGGAGAAAGCCAGTTAATCAGGGGAAATTATGCCTTCATTACAGTTAAAATTTCCAGTATGTCCATATTACACCATGCACTAAGCTGTATTACTTTTATCTCATTCCTCCAGAGGAAAGAGAGAAATCCATTCTCCTGGCTCAGAAAATAAACACCAAGGAACAGCAGCAACGTCAACTGGAAGAGAAGATGGAAGCAGAAAGACAGAGTAACGAAGAGAGGATGAGACAGATGAGGGAGAAGATGGACGAGGAGATGAGGCTTCAGAGAGAGGAGGCCGAGCGTGCCATGGACAGCAAACTGAGGGAGCAGGCCGCTCTGCTGGAGAAGGGCTTTCAGGAGAAGGCTGACCGGATGAACCAGGAGATGGAGGCCTTCAGGAGGAAGAACGAGAACGCAGAGAAGGAAAATGACAAAATGATTCAAAGGATGATCACAAACATGAACAAAAGACACGCTGACGCTATGAACCTGATGAAGCAGCAACACCACGAACAGATGGAGGCAATCATGAGCATGCCCAAGCCTTCGTCTAATCCCTTCGATCTAGTCTTACGCCTGCTGCTCGTGGGTCTCAGCAGCTTTGCCAGTGGCTCACGTCGCTGTTGAAGCAGACACTTTCAGCCAAAGCAGCGTATTGGTGATGGAGGCTGTTAATCAGGGCTACATCTCCATCATTGGGAGCGAGTGGAGTTCAACAGCCTGTGTTTGGTTTTATGGGTAACAGGCTTGAGGATATGGAGGAGCAAGAACACAGGGATATTGAGAAGCACCTCAAGTCTATTTCTCTAGCTTACCCATACCTCCTCCATTAAACCCTTCCAGTCTGCTAATGCACTGCCACCGTTTTATCTGATTGTTTGAAAATGTACTTTTCTGTTTGATAAAGCCATATGGCAGTGTCAATGACTTTAATGACTTTTTATTCAATGTATGTATTGAGTTTTTAAATTCAGGTCAAACTGAGGTGAAGTCAGGTCGTATCAAATGCTCTACAATACTGTTTTTCTTAAAGCTGTAGATAAGAGCAGCTCCAGTTAGAGGGATGAGAATCAAACGAGAAGCCAGTATCAATCAATCAATACTTGATTTAATACAACAGGAGAAATAAAACATTCTCTAAATATAGTAGGATGAAGGATCTAGATGATTTTCATTGTTTGATTCACAAAAATAATATTTGTGGTTCCTAAATTGAGGGAACAACATCCTTTTTGTGTGGTCACAAGTTTATACTAGGGATTCTAACTTTACCCACCTTCCCCCCCCCTCGATAATGTACATTTACAAATAATCAGCTATCCAGGGGCAAAGCTGGAACAAGTCGACCACACAATCAGAAACAAAACTAGTGCAACAAGAAACCCCATCCTTCAGCTTAAACAAGCAAATCCCACGTTCCCCAATGCCGTGATTCATAACCCTCCTATCAACTTCAGTAAATCCCTACCCACATGATTCATCAACAACCTTACATTATTTGATGAAATAATTCATCCAAGGGGTCGCAGCATTCCTTTGTTACCATGGTAATCTTTCAAAACACAGGAGGATCAAGTCTATTGGACTTCAATCACAGGGAAAACCAGGTTAAAACATTTAAACCAGATAGTGAAGAAAAAAAACAGGTCTCATCATTAAACTGATCAGTAGCTAATCTGACTTATCTCCAACACAAATACACATACTGGATACATGTGACATGACAGTGACAAGCAATGTGGGTGACCACACTAGACAGGTTCAAGCTCACGGACCTGTTGCTATGACAGCAAGTCCCGGATGAGCATCGAAGAACCCAACGATCCAAGATCAGGACAAAGAGAGAGACGAGAGAGACGAGCTCAGCTCTGCGACTCATGTGCATTCACTAAAGAGGAGTCATAATGCAGTGTACTTTAATCACATCGCAGCGCTTGTGGAATAAAGACAGCAGTCAATGACGTTAAAGCCTTTTCAGAGAATAGATTCCTGCGTATAAACCTTGGAGCAGCCCCTGAGCTTTGGCCAGGTCAGGTGCAGCCACGGCACTTCATGTAAACATACATAGAGCGTGAATGAAGGAAAACATCCCATCTGAGCCTCATTCAGCGTGATCCCCACCTTCATGTCACGTCTGACAGTGTGGGACTTCAGATTGCCGTTCTGCAGGAAGCTGTCTCCACACAGCTGGCAGGTGAACGCCTTGTGTGTGGTGTGAAGTCTGACGTGAGTGTAGAGGCTGACTCTGCAGCTGAAGCTCAGCCCACACCGATCACACACCAGACTGCTCTCTCCAGAGGACGGCCGCTCTCCCGTGTGAACCCTCATGTGTTCACACGGGAGAGCGCACGTGTTCATCCAGACCTCCTCTCAGCGTGAACGTCTGCCCACAGAGCAGGCACGTGAAGGGCTGCTTCTCTCTGATGTGACTTCTCTAGTGTTCCTGGAGGTTTGCTTTAATGGTGAAAGGCAGGTTAAGTAACTGGGAGGTCTGGTCTTCTGCACTGACGCTGGCTCGTAGTGAGACAGCTCTTCTGTTTCTTTCAGCTCTTGATTCTCTTCCTTTATCGCCGTCAGGTCTAAAGAGAGCAAACACAAATACAGGTTAACGGGAGATTCATGGAGCAACATCCAAACACAACCAGGTTATTAGAGAATCTAACACAGCAGAAAAACAGACTTTGCAGTGACACTGCACTTAGGGTTCTAGTTCACCCGCACATTGTGTTTAGTTTGTCATGTCTCAAACCACACTCGTTTCTTTGCTGTGCATTCATTCAGTCTGTTTGTGTCACGTCATGAACTCAGGCTTCGATAAGGAAAGCTGAAAATACACAAGAAACACTAGAGCTGCTCCAGTTCTGAGCTTGTGAGTGCTGTTCCTCTCTCTCTCTCTTACACGTGTGAATCTCCTGCTGAGGACACAGTGTTTCTCTGACATGTCAAGCTGAACACTTCTCCCATCCTCAGGTCTTCACTCTCCTGCTTGATGAGCGCCATCTCTCTTCCCCGGGACGGTTCATTCAGCTGAGGCTGTGTGATCTGTGACACGGCTCGCTAACTGAACTTCATGAGCCTGGGCTGCTGTTGAACAAGTTCGAGCTCACACAGATCTGATAGTGTCTGGGTCAGGACGAGTGTAATCTGAACCTCTGGCCGTCCAGGCAAGCAGAATAACGAGCAGCACATCAGCACAGCAGATAGCACACGGTTTTCGACATGATCTGGATAATAGTATTCTCGATAGGGAGCGAACTGAGACGCACCTCGCACAGATCACGTTCATTACTGGATCCAGCGTCAGCCGTGCTGCTCAACAACATATACAGTACCGTCTGAACACTTTCCATCGATTTGAACACTTTAAACGAACACAAACAAACCTTTCTTCCGCCGGATCACAGGAGAGGAGCGGCGTCGCGCGTGGATGACGTCACACACCGGCAGCCAGCCAGCCAAAATAAAAGTCACTTGCCGATATACTAAGATTTATGGTTTGCTTTTAAATAGAAACAGTACAAAATATCCGCAGATACAGTTGAACAGACAACAACAAGAATACAATTAAATTAAAAAGAAGGAAAACTAGTAATAAAAAATAATAATAACAGATGCATAACAGGGCTTTTACACAAAAACTTTCAGTGCAGAGCAAATTCACAGCTTTCTTATTACTTAATTAATATAAATAAATCTCCATTTTAAAAAGAGCACAAAGACAGGTTTACAAGCTGAGAATGTACATTTGTGAATATAAAATGTGCTTACGAAAATAATTGAATTCATAATAAAATAAATGTTTTCTCTTGTATATAATATTTCTCATTTGTACTGAAAGGTCTGTCCAAAGACCTTCCCGTGATCCACTGCTTCCTCAGCGTTCAGACAGAGAGACACACTCTTCACAGTCAAGGCTAGTCAATCATTTCTGATTTCTATTTTCTGAAGGAAATATTGCTTACATCTGCACACTTTTCATTTTTGACTGAAGACTGACCATGTTTTACTATAGTAAGAGTGTAGTGACCATCACAGTTTCACTACAAGACCACGGTTCAACCATAGTGTAGGGAAAAAGAAATCTCTCTTTGTGTTGAGCAGAAGAAAGACACTGACACAGCTGTGAAAGCGCCGGGGGGTCAACCCTACTAAACACACCTGATCTAGTCCTTCAGACTGTGTACGGTGTGTGTTGGAACAAACTAAAGAGACATGAGTAAGAGTAAGGCTAGAGTACAGCACAAACCCTGTTTTACTTCTGCATTGTGCTCTCCTCCTTCTCCTTCTGATCTGAACGAACACTTCTATCAGCGTTTTCTTAATATACATCAGTCATCCGTCTCTTCAGAGTGGAGTTAAACACATTCACCAGCTCATAACGGTAGATGTGTAAGTGTTCAGAGGCTAACACAGGACGTACCTGCTCGTCATGATGCCTTGTTTCAGCCCGGTTTAGACACGAAGCTCATTGTTTTGCTGATTATTAGTGGAACTGCAGGTTCGATGTCAGGTCATTCTTCACCCACGATCATCTAGCTGAACTAGATTGATAATTATAGCTGATGTGATAATGGCTAGCACGTTAGAAGACTGGTTAGCTAATGAAAGTGAAAAGATCTCAGCTGAAATGTAAGTTATATGAAGAAAAGACAGAACAGAAGGCGAAGGAAGGGCCGGTTCTAGACATTAGAAGGCCCTCGGAAACAAATCCTGTTGGAGGCTCCCCAGCCATACTAAATGATTCCTAACCTTTCTGTTTATTTCACTTTAAGTGTATCTTTATACTTCTTCAGTACTATTAAAAATGCTTCTTCTGCCCATCAAGCCTGGATTTAGCCTGTCTGATCAAGAATACAGGAAAGGATTTTCTAGTTTAGACTGGTTTTTCATCAGCCATTATTCCAGTCATTGTCTCAGTTCTTCTGGATTGAGTCTGTCTCGGTTTGTTCTGTTTCTTCCTGTGACTCCAGACAGACTGATGATGATCAGATCAGATCTCTGTGTGGAGCACCGGCTGTTATCAGACAATAATCTCACTGCATTATTACTATTAATGACAGAAATAATGTTTGGAAATATAAACTGATATTTTCCACTGACACACTACCGCAGAAGATAGAAATAACCCACTTAAAACCAGTTTGTGTAGTTGAAAATACAAGTACTACTAAACAGACTTTTGCACAGTACTGTATGTATGTGTGTATATAAATATATATATATATATATATATATATATATATATATATACTGTGTATAAGTGGTCCAAACTAGGTCCAAGGTCCATACAGATCGGTACTGTATGTGCATAGGCTTTCCTATAGGACTTCCCCTCCCATTTAATCAATATTCACTACAGATATTGTCATACTTGTAATATCAACCTTATCATATTACGTATTGCATTTTTACCCTTAATATGACATATAAGTTGTACATATACACAAATCAAGTGTAGCAGAAAGACACAATCATTACTAAAGAGAAAGAAATTGTAAGTGTTATGTAAAAGCAGTAATCATACAATGTGACCTAAAAGACAAACATGCAGAGGATGTTCATTAAATGAAGCAGTCCGTTTCTCAAATCAGAGGTATAACATTCAGAAAACAAGTGAGTTTTTAGTAAAGCTTTAAATTCAGAGAATTCCAAAGACACAATAACACTGAATGATCTTCTCTCCTACTGAAGAAGTGTCACGGAGGCAGACAAGAGATGAATGATCGAGGAGATGAATCACGCACTTTGATCTGAGAACGCTCCGTCTAGGAGTAGAGACTCTCACCGAGGAACCCGCGTTCTCACACGCACACAGACAGGTAGATAAGCTGAGAGGTACTCACGTGAGTAGAGATGATGACTGAGTTGAAGAGGGGACCTGACGGTAAGCTGTCCATTAGCTTAATGTCTGGTGCTAGACAAACACCTGCTTCCTGCTTAAATACCTGCGTGAGGTTACTTCCGGGTCCTCGTGACCTCACGTGATCCGGTGCGTGTGACAAGAAGATTCACTTCAATAAGACCAGCTCTCTATCTTTTTCAGATCAGTATGAAGTAGTGGCACCTACAGATCCTGTATTTGTTGTCATTGGTGAAGATGTGATTCTGTCAAACCCAACATCAGTCTTGAGGACTTGAGACTGGATCTGAAAGACTCACAACTAGTGCATCTCTATGAGGATCACGAGGACAGAAACACAGATCAGATTGAGTCATACAGAGGAACAACAGAACTGAATCATCAAGAACTACAGAGAGGTGATGCGTCCCTCAGACTCAAGTCTCTGATGGAGGACTGACTTTATAAGTGTTTTATTCAGTCCAGATCCTGGTATGTTGACGCCACTATTAATGTCACAGTTGAAGGTGAGGAAACGTTTGAGAACTAAAGCCTGGAACACTCTACACAACTAGGTACTATACAAAAGCCTGTTCTTCTTGATGGTCTGTAGCTGTAGGACGTCCTCCGGTGATCACGGTAGATGGGTTTGATCATTCAGGAGGGCTGTACAGTGAAAGAGTCAGAGTGAGTCCAGAAACGACAGAGAAACCCTGAAACAAAGACCGATTCAGTGTGAAACGCACCATCACCATCTACCTCACAGAGACAACAAGACTGACTGCAGAGTCAAAATGAGACATGACATGCTGGAGACACCGATTATCTTCTCAGGTAAGTGGACACTTGTTCATGTACTTGTCATCTTCACACATTTTACTGAACTGAACATTGTATAGTTTTTAATCACCTTGTCAAACCACACTTGATTCATTTAGGCCCGGTTTCACTTAAGCCAGGACTAAGCATTAGTTAGATTTAGATATTTGAGCAACTTTGACAAAAATGCTTTATAAGACAATACAGGTGTGCATCTTAACACAGAACAATGACACTATATCCATCCAGTTTTTACGCTGTTTTGTTATCGACAAAGAGAATTTGCAGGAAAAAAGTGTGATCCAGCCTGTTTCCATCCAACTGGACTTTTACTGGAAAAATGGTGTGCGTGATGACGTCATCCTAAAAAAAACGAACTGTCGCACAAATTTTGGAGTATCGCAAAAAAAACCTGCCCTTAAGCTGTTTCCATTCAATTTCACCTACTGCGCAAATCATATGTAAATAGTCTGTTCTTAATCCCTTTGGAAAAAAGAAAACATAGCCCATTATTAAATGACGGAGGCCTACATAAAAATAACAAGTTGAAGTTTCCATGTTTTTGCACTTTGTTATATTTAGCTACTCCAGCATCAAGCCATTCATAAGCTGGTGCAGTTGTTGTTGTTTTCCTGATCAAATGTTATAAGACTGTATTGGAAATAGGAATGTTAATTTAGGTTATTTTATTATTAACCGACAAGATTATGCTAAATTAAAAGTAAATTAAATTGAATTGATACATGGCTGTGACCTATTAAAAATAGCTTAATTTGTGTCCAGGGATTAATTTTATACATGAAACAAGAACATAAGAACATAAGACTCACGTCATATCACGCGCAGAGCTTGGGCGAACAGAGAAAAACATAAGCTATTAAAGAAAAAAAGGCTCATATGCCAAATATATGTTTTTTGTAAATAAATAATAAATTAACAAAATGAAGGAAAAAAATGAGGAACAGTAGGAGCACTGCCAGAGCCCTGCTAAATGACAAAAGTGCACGAGTCTGCTCAAACGGTCAGAAACAGACTCCATGAGGGTGGCATGAGGGCCCGACGTCCACAGGTGGAGGTTGTGCTTACAGCCCAGCCCCGTGCAGGATGTTTAGCATTTACCAGAGGACACCAGGATTGGTAAATTCTCCACTGGAGCCCTGTGCTCTTCACAGATGAAAGCAGGTGCACACTGAGCACATGTGACAGATCGAGTCTGGAGACACCGTGGAGAACCTTCTGCTTTAAGAGGTATTTAATAAGAATATTTTTAATTCATTCAGATATAGGATGTGTTATTTTAGTGCTCCCTTTGTGTTTTTGACCAGTGTTTTAATAATCAGCAAATGTGTTTGAGACAAAAGTTGTCACGTCTGTGTTCATCCACAAAATATTTCCTTTACAGATACCGGGTATTCATATACTGTTTTGTGCATATATTTGATCCTGTAATTTGTAGTTATTTGTTTCTAAATGAAAAATTTGATTTATATTTGTTGTCTGAATTTTTTTTATTCTTAATTTTCATCATGACACAAACGACCAGAGAAGGAGAATAGAAGACTACAACAGGGTGCATCTGTCTTCATTAAGTAATTTAATTCAGTATTGAATCAGTCTGTTTTCATTCACAAATTATTTCATTAACAGGCATTGTGTATTTATTGATATACTTTTGTGTATATCTTAGACTTTGATCCTGTCATTTGTTCCTGATGTTTAATATATTTTTCTATTTGTTGTCTAAATTCTGTTTTCTCATATTTTTCAGCATTTATTAGACTACATGATGAAAATAGACAGCTACAATATGGTGAATCTCTCTTTATGATGTTATTAATTCATCATTCATTTAAAGTCTGTAAATCAAAGTTTTATTTTTTTTGGTGTATATCTTGGGTTTGGTCACCAGTTGTTTATATAATGCATATTTATTCAGAGACTGTCAGGGCTGGTTTCAAAAATATAAGGGCCGGGACACACTGTTACGACCTTGTTACGAGTTGGATTTAATGTCCAGGAATTTTAAAGGAGTAACATTGAGATGGCCAAGGGAGAAAGCTTAAGGTAGGTGGGACAAAACAATCACAAAAGACCAACAATTCGCACCGCAAAAGGTTTATCAAAAAAGGTACTTTAAAAAAGACAAAACAATAAACAATAAGTGATATACGCAAGACCAACAGGAGTGGGAAAAAGACAAGATAAATGTATCTATAGAAAGCTTAATGACAATATATATATATATATATATATATTAAAACGTAATAATTAAATAGAATCCGTAAAGATGTCTGAATTTCTGGGACATTCGTTCCTACTATTTTCCCCCGACACATTCATGCTAATAACTGCAGAAAGTCTATTGCGTGCTTAAAAAAGTGTTACTGTAACATAAGGAATTACTTTTAAATAACAGTGAGAACTCATCTATAATGGATTACAGCATGGAAGTGACTGAGGACAATGTCTGCGGAACAGCAAGAAAGTAGAAAAGTAGGACCCGTGTAAATATTGTAGCAGCTTTCCAGCGAGGAGGAGAAGGCCTGCGATCAGACGCCGCTGCTTTGGTTCTTCTCGATAGCTGAGTAACACCGTGTCTACGCCAGACACCACCCTGAAGTCTGCCTTCACCGGACGCGGTTAGGATGCGTATGTGTGGGGAGGATCTATCAAAATAGGGGCGAGACCCTTTTGGGGTAGGGGTAGGGGCGTGTTTGTTTTTTGGGGATTTAAAATATCAACATTGCTTTCCAGAAGTTGCTTATGAGCAGGGTCTCGTCACTTTTTATGATGTGGAGGAAAGTGGGAAATCCTAGGACCTCCAACTTGTTTGTGAGAATGGAGGGAATTATAATGTTAAACGCTGAACTGTAGTCCTGAAACAGGATTTGTTGTCCAGGTGGGTCATGGTTGTAAGTAGGAGGTGTGCAAAACAAAATTCTTTTTACCAACTTCCTCAAAACATCCAGCAAGTTTTATAGCTTAAAAAATCCTCCTAAATATAAATTTGGGAAGTCACGGTACCAAAAACACAACACCTGATATAACCACGTGCACAGCTAAATAAAACAAGCTTGGTGCTGATAAAAATATCTGATATAGTAAATAGTAAATGTCTCATACAGCAACACAGGATTATTTTACTGAACAAACTTTGGATGAGGCCACGGGCTCAGATTCGGTTGACCAATTGGCAGAAAGGGGTGTGTCATGACCACCCACAAGGTCAAAACTTCTGTTGGTAACCCAGGAGTGATGGAATGCACTCGTTGTGCAACACCTTTGCAAATGCACCATTCTTTAAAGCAACCAGTCTGATGCGACAAACTCATCCTAGTTGTTTATTTGTACTTAACAGCAGGAACAGTCTTTTAACTTTTTATAACAACACAATATGGAACGACAGTCAAAAACTGTTTTGCTTGCTGCTCCACTCTACCGGATAGGAAGTCTTAATCACTTAATCAGTTAGCAAGGACGTAATGGAGGAATGAACGTTGTTAAGAAAAGATTATAGAAAAAATACAAATACATTAAGTAATTTCACAGTGCTTCAGTATTCTTATCATGCTCTGATATCAACCCAAATCAGGTCAAATCAAGTCAGGTTCCTAACCCAACAGTCTCAACTGAGCGTTTGGATTGAAACAATAACCTCACATGTTTAAAAAGTAGGCCTACACAGTGTACTGTATGTTTTTGTGCTAAATTGCTTGCAAACATAAGATTGTTGTATAGCGTGCATACCACACAATATTAGAATAGATACCCCTTAAATAAATACAGCAGAAATAATTTGAAATTTTGCAGGTTATTAACTATTTTTTCCCAAAACTTTGCATATTATTCCTTTATACCTACACGAAGGTACATTAATAAGCACACTATTATTCCAAAAAAGTTACTTGCACAGTTTATTGTGGTTTGTAATCTAAAGTGTTACCATGTTTTGTTTTGTTTTTGCAATACATATTTATAAAAGTAAATGTTCTAATTAAACTAAGGCCTAACCCGGGCTGAATCTAAACCCTGTCTGTAAAACCAGAGGCCTTGATCGTACAGACTCATTGCTTTGCTTTGACAAAAAAAAAAACAAACTCCAGGATGAGCTTGAAGATCCTAAGAATCCTCAACTAGTGTATACCAAATTGTCGACAGTACAATGATGGAACATATCCATGTATGTAGGACTAGTCTTATTGCTAGATATACCAAAATAAAAAGACAACTTTCTTCCATAACATTTCTTTATTTCTCAGATACATGTTTGGGTAACAAGGCTGCTGTGTGTATGCACCCACACATCATGTACGTTCAGTCACAATCACAATGATACTTTACAGTTAATACTTATTTACTCCATTGTAGTTTTACTGATAAATCTCACTGTGTACTACTGATTCAAAATTTTCTTTGTAAAATATCATGATACGAGTACTTACTACAGAAGTTAATCCATACATGAAGTACTAGCACTAAATTTCAAATGGTTTCACGTACATTAGAACAGAGAAAAAAACATATTAAAATAATAATCACCTATGTTAAGTTCTGAGTTCAGGTACTTAACATGATTCAACTGTCTAGTTATACCCCCTGAATTTCAAAGAAAGTCTGCTTTAGAGAAATACACATAACAAATCATAAGTATGTGGAATGTCTCTCATGTTCACTCTGATTTCGGTCTTCACAGTTATTTTCCAGGATTTTAATGAGAGTTGCCAGTGTGCTATTTGGATCCAGCAGAGTCACTAGAGGGACATTCACACTTCTATCATGGAGGATAAGATTCTGCAGAGTCATGGCTAACATTGAGTCAATGCCTAAATTAAAAAGATGAACCTCATCATTCAGCTCATACATCTCAATACCAGTCGTTTCACTAATCATGAACTTCAGATAATCACGTGGTGAGGATGATTTCTTGGGTTGTTCAGTTCCTGTGAAATTTACACTAGCTTTACTAATGGCTTCCTGTGCTATTTTGAGCATGCGTACATACAATATTTTGTTTTGACTGAGAACGGTATTCCAGTTGTTTGTAAAATTGAATTTGCATATAACCTGTTGAGGTTTGTTGATCTGGAGGCACTGCTCAAGACTTTCATGAATTTCTGGAATCTCCAAAAGCATGATTCCCCTTGTCTCTAGAAATCTTTGGACATGGACTTTGTTCAGCAGAAGACCAAGATTCAGAGCCCCCCAATTTATAGACTGTCCAGAAAGCCCCATGTTTCTGCGATACTGACAGAAAGTGTCCAAGAATGCATTAGCTGCAGCGTAATTTGATTGTGAGGCATTGCCAATGAAGGCAGCTATAGAAGAATAGCACACAAAGTAATCCAGATCACACTGTATGGTAGCACGGTGAAGGTTAATCACTCCATTTACTTTTGCCCTCATGACTTTCTCATAAAGAGATTTGTCAAGATTCTCAATCAGCCCATCGTGCAGGACAACCGCACTGTGAAATACCCCCTTGATAGGGCTGGATGGAAATAGTTTTCCAATATTATTGATCGTCTGGTCCACTTGCTCAGATGCAGAAACATCACATGGCATAGACTTAATGACAGCATCATAATGGCTACTGAGTTTAGTTATCTCTTGTTGCATCTGAGGATTTGGGTTACTCCTGGACAGAATGACAATGTTTCCTCCTCCTTTCTGAGCAATAAACTTTACTGTCTGAAAGCCCAAACCTGTTAGACCACCTGTGACAATGTAGACTGAATTGGCCTTGAAAAGACTGTGATTGGGTATCACTGGAATGTCAGACAGCTGGTTTGTGGCTTTACTGTTCAGAATGATAATGGGTAGAGTCTGGTATCTGAAGTATGATTCAGATACCTTTACAGACAAAGGATCAATGGCTTGAGATTTCACAGTTTCACAGTTCACAACTGTTTTGTCAAAAGACAAGGACTTTCTGTCCAAATGCATGGATTTCAGCCAGCGGTAGATGTGCGGCATTTGCATTTGGAGAGACCCTTTTTGCATTATCTGGGACGTGAGGATGGCATGGAAGCAGACTTCCTGATTTGTACCTCGAAATGTTGTAGTATTGAATGGAAATTCTATCTGGTTGTCACAGACAAGAACAATGTCTTTGATGCTTCTAACACTGCTAACTATTTCAGCGGTTTCTACATTATAAGGAGGTAGAAGAACAGCTCCCACAACCTCACTAAAATCACAAAAGAGCTGATCAGCCTGCATGCTCACTCTGACATTCCAACCTGATCTGTTTGCAATAGCAATTAAAACAGTCATCAAAGCTGAGTCAGGGACAGTGGAGAAAATACCCAGTTTCCTTTGCTGTTTAGATTTAGGTAAAGCCTCATGGAAGATCTTCCAAGCCAATACCATGTAAGAGACACAAGGGATTTCATCCAGGAATGAAAGACGTTTTGCTTTACAGCAAACAGCTGCTGGAAGAACTACTTTAGTGGTGGCAGCCACAGGGTAACAAGACACAACATGGTCTCCAACTTTGAATTTTCTGACATCTTTACCCACAGCTGTGACAGTGCCACTGAAGTCAAGGGCTAGGAGCCTATGGTTTTCAGTCGTGTGCTTGTTCCAGTACAATGTCTGACCATACTTCAGGTCAGAAATGCTGACTGGAAAGTAATCTGATGAGTGAACACAGATTTTACTGAGAAGAACCTCAACATTTTTTCCTGCAATCAGTTTGATGGAATTATCCATTTGAGCCGCTGATACATTTGTCATTTTATATGGGTCAGATGTTTTCAAGATGAAGACTTCTTCATCCAACATGTGGAGGTTTCTTGAAGAGATTGCCATGGTTGGCAAAGGTGTGTGGGTGATTTCAGGTTTGAGAATGTTGCCATCCTTCACTACTAGCTCTGGATATTTGCTACAGGAGTATGATCTAAGGACTTGAACCAAAGCCATAATGTTTTCAAAAGAGGCTGAGCCCATGTCAATCAGCTGGAAGTTAAGTTCTGGCAACTCAGCCGCACATGCTCTTATCATTCCTGACAGAACAAACCCAGGGTTTATGTGGTCAACTAAGGTCTCAGAGCACCTATAGGTTATTACCCTAATAACACCTGGGAAATCAACTGTTTTGAGGTATTGGACAAGCTTACGGAAAATCTCACAACAACCCACCATACTGTCTAAGACCTTCTCTGATTCACAGGAGGTCTGGTCTGCATCACCCCACATGAACAAAATTTCCTGGAAGTTTTTCTTTAGACTTGAAATTTTCAGTTTTGACAAAAGGCATTCAACTCCATCTTTTATCAGTATGTCACCTTTTGAAGAAGACACATATCTAGAAGTTGGGTCCAAGTACTTTTGCAAAGCTTTAGAAATTCCTACTTGGTCAGAAAAGACCAGTGACTTCATCTGTGTATCAAACATAGCAACTTCAGAAACGATACTGAAATCGTTGTGAAAGAAGTACTCCTTGACTACTTGGGTAGAACTTCCTAGCATTTTGAACTTCAAATGCTTCAATTCAACTAACACTCTACCTTGTTTGTTGGCTAAGCAGCCACAAACATCAAAACCATCTTCTCCAACATGTATTGCTCTGAGATAAACAACCATCTCCTCTTGCAATGGTTCAAATACAGTTAGGCTGCCTATTTGTGCAGGATATTGGGGTCTTGTTGATACACCCCCTACAGTTGCAATAACAAGTTGCACAACATAATCCAAGATCACAGGGTGAAGGTGATAGTCATGTAATTGAGGCAGGATTTCCTTTGAAACCTTCACAACTGATATAGCCTCTCTAAATTCTTCCCCACGATAAACATCTGCATTATTTCTGAAGACAGGGCCATACTCAAATCCTGCTTGACTTAGAAGCTTGTAGAGTTCTTCAGTAGTCATGTGGGATGTACATCTCTTGGAAATACAGTCTAATGAAATGAACTGTTCTTCAGGACTTCTACCTTGTGTTGCTTCTACTGTGCCAAATGCATAGACTGCAGAAGCAGACTGTATTTTGAAGTTACATGTGTTATCAGCCAAATGGTCTGAATGATCCAGCTTTACGTTCATTTCTGGGGCATTCTGGGTAAAAACAAATGGACTCTGGAAAGTTACACTGAGCTGCAGAGAACTTAGTGGGACCTTGGGTTTTGTATATTCCATGTAAGTTGCTAAACCCAATTCTACATAAAATGCCCCAGGAATGATGGAAACTCCACTATGCTTGTGTTCCTGCAGGTAAGCCACTGATTCAGAGGATAAATCACAGCTGAACACTGAACTATCTGTACCCATTTGTGTAACTACTGGATGGTTGCCAGTGGGGCTGGGCAACTGCAAATGTGAAGCAAATATATCAAATATATTGCTCTTCACATCATCAAACTGATATCGTGGGTAGGGAATTGGTTCAGTCTCAGAACCTTTGTAAAACATTTCCCAGTCCACTCTGACTCCAAGTTCAAACAGTTTGGAAACAACGACGAGCATCGTTTCATGATCTTTGCCAGGCTGCACTGAGGGAATCACACTGAAGTCGTTTCCCAGAGTCTCAGTGATGTACCTCTGCAAAGATCTTCTTGGACCTATTTCAACAAATATGACACTCCTTTTATTTTTAGCTGCAGACTTTAAGGCTTGTTCAAACTCAACTGGTTCTCTGATATTCTTTGCCCAATATTCACCAGTAATAAAATCAGAGGAACGCAAACTAACACCCGTCACTGTTGAGAACAATTCTGTCTCCAAATGATGTGCCTGCAATGAGCCTATACCCTGCTGCACTTTTGATAAAATGGGATCCATCTTGTGACTGTGGTATGCTGCAGGTACATCTAAAATGTGAAGGAACAAATCTTTTCCACTGGCTGAGTTGCTCAAATTCTGATGCAAACTGTCAATGTCATCTGCATCTCCTGAGACAGTGCATGACTGAGGGCTGTTATAAGCAGCCAGACAAACCCTTCCCGAATACGATGGGAGAATTTTCAAGACTTCAGAAACAGCCATATTAGTGACTACCAGCATCTTCCCTCCTGTCACAGTGCTTTGCAAAGAACTTCGATAGTGGATAACTTTCACTGCATCTTCAAGTGACAGTAACCCAGAACAATGAGCTGCAGCAACTTCTCCAATAGAGTGCCCCAAAACAGCATCAGGACTAATGCCCCAGTGTTTCAGAAGTTTGACAACAGCTACCTGAATAGCAAACAGAAGAGGCTGGACAATATTTGGATCAGACTGATATTCTGTACTTTTCTCAGATTCCCTTTCCATCATCTCTATCAGATTCAGACTTCTGTAGTTTTGTAATAGAGTTTCAATCTTCATGATTTCCTCTCTGAAAACTGGCTCTTGTTTAAGCAGTTGCTTGCACATACCCTGGTATGTCACACCATTTCCACAAAACACAAAAACTAGCTTAGAGTCTGTCTTTGACGGTAAAAGCTTTTTCTCTACTACAGCTGTGAGTTTCTCTTGCAAATCTGTCAGTGATGATGTTTGAAATACTCTCCTGTATTTGTGCTTCAAGTGACTTCTTCTGCATGCCGAGGTGTACAGTAAAGACTGTAGATCTGATATTTTCCCTGCGCTTATCTGTTTTGCCATATCTCCAATAATATTTTTCATGGATATTTCTGAGGCTGCAGAGACCACAAAAAACTGATGAGATTTGCTGATTAGCTGAGTTTTTGGCTTTTTTGTCTGCACATATTGTCTGACATATGCATGTGCATTTGTTCCACCAAACCCAAAGTTATTGATTCCTGCTGACCTCCCTCCTCTGCAGTCACTGATCCATTTTTCTGCTGTGGTTGGGATTTTCATATTGAGAGATTTAAAGTCTATGCTGGATTCTTCGTCTGAGTGGAACAATGATGGCACAATGGTTTCATGCTGCATCATCAAAAGAACCTTTATGAGCCCTGCAACACCTGCAGCAGATTCTGTGTGTCCAATATTTCTCTTAACAGAACCAATGAAGAGTGGACCTGAATTCTGAGGTCTTGCTTTGGCAATGACATGTGAAATACTACCTGCCTCTATCGGATCTCCAACTGGAGTCCCAGTCCCATGAGCTTCGATGTACTGCACAGTAGTTAGGTCAGTCTCTGTTGAGTAGATTTTTCTAAGCAGATCCTCCTGCTGTTCCATGGATGGTTTGGTGATTGGACTAACGCTTTGGCCATCTTGATTTACTGCAGTTTTGCAGATAATACCCCAAATGTGATCATGGTCTGCAAGAGCCTGTCAAGAAACAAGCAACTTACTGTATGGGTGCTTCTTGCAATAGTTTATCATTAGGTACATTTCTGTCACAGTGTTGTGTTTACATAAGAAAATCTTTTTATTTACTTTTTTCAGAGGCTTTAATAGAATGACTCCACATCCTTCACCTCTGCCATATCCATTTGCTTTGCTACTGAAAGGTTTACTTATTCCATCGCAGGAGATCATTTTTGCCTTGGAGAGAGCCACAAAAAGGGTTGGCTCCAGTATACAGGTCACACCACCACACAAGGCCATATCACACTCTCCTGTTGAGTGAAATACAGAAAACCATGAAACTTAAAGTGTGGCGGGGTAATGGCTTATAATACGGTTGATTCAAACGCAAAACATGCAGGAAACATCTAATGTCTTTAGCACTTTAGTTTATAATAGTACACATACTGTATACCTCTTACAAAAAAAGTTTAACTGTTTTATTATTATACTTCTTTTAAACTAAAACTTTACTTTCAGCCTACTTTTTATGTACTTCTTATACATTTTCTTAAAATCACATTTAACCTTGTTTGTAAGTGTATTTAAGTTCCGGTTAGCGGTTCAGCAATTTGCTAGTTCATGCCTGACCTTTTGCCTGCCTTTTGGGTACTCGCTTCAGCCTTGCCCCACGGACTGTGTTTGCTCATCGATCGACCCTCGCCATTTTTGTAGGATTATGGTATCTTCCTTTTCCTAGTATATACATGTTTGCTGCGGATGATTATGACCCTGTGATGAACAGACCCTGTTATGATTCTGTCTGACTCCCTTTATATGTTCTGTCACAAATAAATGTCTGCACTTGAATCCGACCGACTCCTGCCTGGTGACACACATAACCCATACTTAAAAGTATACTTTTACATACTAGAAAGTGGGCCAATTTAGTACCAAGGAGCAATGACACAGTACATTTAAAAGTTTACTACTAGTACACTGATGTGTTTATACTTATTACATAAAGTATACTTTACATTACCTACCCCTAACAGTCTCCTATGAGAGTTAGTAGACATGTAGTTTTGAATTAATGAGATTTAGTTGACATGTAGTTACAAAGTTACTTATAGTTAGTAGAATGTCTAAATGGACTATCAAAATAAAGGGTAACCTACTTCTTTTTGGTAAGGGACAGTATATGGACAGTCTTCTTAAAATGTGCAAATCACTTGATCCACAGGGTTTGCATACACATTTTTCCATCCTGATCTCACAGAATTGTGTGAAATAACCACAAACTCTTAATGCATAATTCTGTGTTAGTATCACGTAATGACCGAAAATTGCGTGATACTACCACATAAAATATAAAATGTATACTTTTATTGTAGCACCTAGCCCCACCTTTACCCTAAACATACCCACATCTGAACAATATAAAACACAGCACAGCCATACGATGTCTTTATGTGAAAAAGAGAGTAAAATACAAGGTTTTAATCGCTGAAATTATCCCGCTCCGTTAACACGTTGACTCTCATTCAAAACACACTCTCGCCCTGTAGTATGACGCAAATCGAGCAGCAGACACACAAGAGCCAATAACATTTCACTACAGCATGACGCAATTGGTCACGAGACACGCGAGAGCTAATAGAATTTTACAACCAAGGCTGATGTCAGGATTCTCCCGGCCGCACTTTTTAAATTTGCGCAAAGCGGCAGCTGCCTGTCTGCAGCACAGATAAGTTGCGGTGGACGGAGAGATGGTGATCAATCCTTTTGTTTCGGAAAGAATTAGAATATTAATCCTTTTTAATAAATAATGGTAGTTGTAACTGCTGGTTTATCTTGTGTTTTATTAACGGATGGTAGGTTTAGGGGTAGGTGTTGGGTTACGTGCTAATATAAATAAATGAATATAAATAAAACTGCTGTGACCGTTTACAGTGAAAAATCACACCCCAATACATATACAGTAATTGTCAGGGATGAAGCAGGATTTAAGTACGGGAACACAAAGTCTTTATTATTTCTTTTCTTTCTTCTCGATAACAAAAACGCTAATCATTAAACAAAAACGGGATTAACACACTCCCGGTTTCAGACACCATGGCAGCGGGAGCTACGAGACCCGAAATCCACTCCTTCAACGGGAAGCCGTGTTCAGGAGGATAAACAGAAGGAGACGCTCCCCGAGCGCTCGGAAAAACAGGCAGAGAGGCCACACACAGTTACCAGCAGCGGAGCCTGGCGAGACGAAGCAAACTTCAAATAACGGAAACTCACAGACACGACAGAAGGTACCAACTTTAACAGTATGACACATACTGACAAAATGGGGAAACTAATAAAGGGAGAAAATAATTAAATTAACAAGAAACAGGTGAAAAGGCAGGAGAGAAGGTAATCAGAAATCAAGGGAGGGTGGAGACAGCAGCAATAATGAGCACGTTGAGAACTTTCAAAGTCAAAACAAAACAAAACAACAAAGACAGCAGAAAGCAGGTGATCAGCCACAAGACCCAACATTACCCCCCCTCCCAGAAGCGCCAACGGGCGCCCCAGGAAGGGGCTCACCTCGTCGCCGACGGAAGTCCTCGATCAAGGAGTGGTCCAGAATGTCCCGGGACGGCACCCAGCACCTCTCCTCTGGACCATAGCCCTCCCAGTCCACGAGATATTGAAACCCCCGGCCACAATGCCGCTCATCTAGTAAACTCCTCACCGTGTAGGAGGGAGCAGCATCCACCAGATGAGGGTGTGGGGGGGTTGGAAGATTGCCCGCGGGATTAAGTGGGGAAGAAAACACAGGTTTAACCCTGGAGACATGAAACACCAACCAAGGTGGTGACCCGGTATGGCCCAATGAACCTGGGTGCCAGCTTGCCAGAAGGCACCCGAATGGGAAGGTCCTTGTTGGATAACCATACCCGTTGACCACACACATAGGTAGGAGGAGAGGATCGGTGGCGATCGCCTGCTGCCTTGGTTCGTCTTCAGGTTTGGGCCAAAACCCTCCTGACTCTTTCCCAGGTGTGACGACACCGTCGGGCGAAAGCCAGGGCAGACGCAACTGCAGTGTCAGGTTCCTGTGATGGTTGGTGGTGGTTTATATCCCACAGAACATTCAAAATGAGACTTACCTGAAGCAGCCACCGGAAGGGAGTTGTGGGCATATTCAATCCAAGAAAGCTGCTGGCACCAGGAACTCGGGTTATGGCCCCCTCACATTGCCCAGTGGTCTGGGGATGGAATCCTGAAGACAGACTCGCAGATCTGTCTACAAAATTCCTTCCAAAACCGGGAAACAAACTGAGGACCCCTATCAGACACCACGTCAACCGGCAAACCATGGAGACGGAACACGTGGTCCACCAACAACTGAGCTGTCTCCCTGGCTGAGGGCAACTTGGGCAGGGGAATGAAATGCACCACCTTGGAGAAGCGGTCCAACACCGTGAGCACCACAGTGTTCCCCTTCGAGGGAGGAAGCCCAGAGACAAAGTCAAGGTTGATGTGTGACCAGGGACGGGAGGGTATAGGGAGGGGGCGAAGCAGACCATTAGGGGCGCGATTCACTTGTGTACATTGGGCACAAGTCGGGCAGGCCAACACAAACTGTCTGACATCTGTAGCAAAGGAGGGCCACCAGAAACACTGCCGGATGACAAACAGCGTTCCCCGAATTCCCGGTTGGCAGACCAGCCTGGATGCATGGCCCCACTGAAAGACCTCAGGACGCAACACAGCTGAGAAAGAAGAGTGCTCAGCGGGCCTGGCGTGAGCTCAACCTCTTGGCCGAACAGATGTACTCCAGGCTCTTATGATCCATCAAGACCAAGAAGGGCTGTGCTGCTCCCTCCAACCAGTGGCGCCACTCGCCCAGAGCCAATCTCACCGCCAGCAGCTCTCTATTCCCGATGTCATAGTTACGTTCAGCATGGCTGAGGCAGCGAGAGAAGAAGGCACAAGGATGCACCTTCCCATCATGAGGAGACCGCTGAGACAGAACTGCGCCAACCTCCGACGTCGGACGCGTCAACCTCAACAATAAACTGTGACTCAGAATCTGGAACCAAAAGAACAGGAGCAGAGACAAAACGGGACTTAGAGCTTCCGAGTTCCACCTGAAGACCACCTTGGTGGAGGTTAACGCCATGAGCGGTGCAGCAACCTGACCACAATTTCTGATGAAGTAGAAGTTGGCGAACCCCAGGAATTGCTGCAGAGCTTAGCGAGAGTCGGGAACTGGCCACGTGGTGACAGCCTCTACCTTGGGTTAGGGTACATGCTGGGTATGTATTTGGAGAGAGGGGGAAAAAATAAGAATGTCATCAAAATACACAAAGACAAACTGGTTAATCATGTACCCCAGCACGCTATTGACGAGCCCCTGGAAAACGGCTGGAGCGTTGGTAAGACCGAACGGAAGAACCAAGTACTCATAGTGCCCCGAAGATGTATTGAACGCCGTTTTCCACTCATCCCCCTCCCGAATACGCACCAAATCCCAATCCCAAAATTTACCCAATCTACATGAGGGTTATGTTTAAACAACCAAGGGTGTCCTAAAACTAATTGAGTCTTGGGGGAGTCAATAATAAAAAATTCAATAGTTCTACAAAAGTTCTAAACGAGGAGTGATGCGGGTTATGGTGCTGAGAGGAGTACACCTGAAGCGAGAACACCAGCGCGCACTGAGACAAAAAGGCTTGGCAGGCATTAGGATCACCGTCGTAGACCGGCGGGTTGTGAGCGGGGAAGAAACGCCAGCTTGAAAAACCAGGGCTCAGTTGGCGGCCTCTCGCTGTAACTCGTCAACCCGAGCGCTCAGCTTGTCCATTTCCTGAGGAGTCCAGCTGAGATGAGTGCTGGCCCAGCAAAACCCCTTGCTACACGAGCACTGTACGAAGTCGAACGGTTCCTGCTGAATCCATCCTGGTCGGACTGTTCTGTCTTTATTATTTCTTTTCTTTCTTCTCGTTAACAACAACAATAATTATTAAACAGTCCAAACAAAAATGGGATTAACACACTCCCGGTTTCAGTCACCACGGCAGCGGGAGCAATGAGACCCGGAATCCACTCCTTCAACGGGAAGCCGTGTTCAGGAGGATAAACAGAAGGAGACGCTACCCGAGTGCTCAGAAAAACAGGCAGAGAGGCAGGTGATCAGCCACAAGACCCAACAGTAATGACAATATAATTAACCAATATTTGAATCCCAATCCGTGAGTGGATCACGGCTGATGTCTGTCACTGAATTACATTGTAATCTTTTACGTGAGCCCATCACAGAATTTTCGATGATTATGTGATACTAACACGGAGTTATGCGTTAAGAATATGTGGTTATTTCACACAATTCTGTGAGATCAAGTTGCATTTTTCAGCCCAATCTCATAAATATGTGTATAAATATAAGTACGGCAAATAAAAACAAAAACTTGTGGTACTGAAATGCAAAAATGGACTTGGTATGCATATGATAAGCATTTTATTAGCATGCATAGGATACACAGTTTTCACGCACATATGATAAGCATCTGTCAACCCCATAACCCTAATCCTACCCATTTTTAATCCTAATCCTATCCAGATCCATTTTTTTTTACAAATAGCACAAGTTTTCGTTTTTATTTATCATACTATTTATATGTACATTCATGAGACTGGGCTGTATTTCTGAAGATTACCTTGTTTTATAGCTTGACAAGCTAAGTGAAGGGCGACGAGGGATGAGGAGCAAGCAGAGTCAATGGCCAGTGAGGGGCCAGTGAAGTTGAAGATGTATGAGATACGGTTGGCAGCTATGCTCATAGCAGCACCAGTGGCATGAATGTGGTTTATGTGTTTTGGATTCATCCTCACACTTGCCAGCTGAAAGTCTCTGTTCATAAGGCCTGAAACACAAGCAAAACAATATTCTGTTATCCATAGCATTTCGATTTTTCCAAGTGCAACATGTCTCTGGGTCAACGTCTTTGTTGAACCTGGAACAATATTGTGATTAGCCAATCAGATTTGAAGAACCAGTTTATAGTTTTTGTGAAATTTAAGCTTACAATCAGTGTTTAGTGCTTGAACATCATCTATCATTTCATCTGATTTTAGGCATTACTCATGGGTAGGGTTAGGTGTAGGTGAAGAGAAATGATCAAAACTACATTTTTGCATTTAAATGTTTTTCGAGGGCCAATAAAATAAAGGGACGTGTAGAACTTCAGCAAAATCAGGACGTGCCTTGCTCAAGGCAACAGTAGTTGCAGGGCTCTGACAAGCAACATTTCAGCATTACTATTTGTGTGGTGAAATAAAGAAATGAATGACCAATTGAAGTCAACACAAGTTACAGTAGATCTCTCTTGTGAACCTGGAAATTATGGATAAAATTGATGTGCTATTCAGCAACAAATCTTAATCAGAGATTGCTTGGAAGATACTTTCCATAAGCACAAATACTTCACTTTTTCACTGAGATCAAAATAACTTTTTTATGTATCTTGTATTTAGCTTGTTTTTTACCCAAAAACACTCCTGTTTGCATTCCACTGGCCTTTTCCATTGGTATCCCAGCATTCTCTAGTGCCCTGTAGGTGCACTGCAACAGAAGTTTGTGCTGAGGGTCCATGGCGTCTGTTTCAGCATTAGTGATGCCGAAGAACTTGTGGTCAAACTCATTCAAGCTACACAGAACAAAAGGTGAAGGAGTTATAGCTAATGGAGTTCAGACACTACAGAGAAAAGGACAATTCCTGCATTCCTGCCTCACCTGCATTTTGTATGATCTCTATTATTCTGTATGTTTTGACTTCAACTGCAATTAGATCTAACAATACTCTGTTGCTCTAAATGGAAAAATACTTTATTAGCATCTACTACATAGTCTGCGACAAAGCATCCCCAAAGTAAAGGAATTGACTTACTATAAGAATTGACATTAATCAAGACCCCCGACTTGGGTAGATTACACGCTATGGAGACAGACGGTAATTTGCATAAAGAAAATGTTAAATGTTATAATGTTACGTCATTGACATTACCTAAGCAGTTGAAGACACTGAACAACAATTACCATGTGTCTAAATAATAAGATTTATTAATAAATCATTTACTTTCTAAATGGTTTTGAAACACTCTCAAGGTACTTCAAAACCAAAGCAATATAGATAATGTAAATTTATTAATGTTCATGAATTGAAGTCTTACCCATCAATAAGTGCTGCCTTTGCTGCGTGTGTCTTTCCTGCTTTACTCTCATCTGGATCGTACCATTGAGACAGATTAAACCTGTCCTTTGGTATCTGAACTGCACAGTTCTCTCCATGAAGGAGGACTCTCCAGAAGTTTTCAAGTCCTTCACCTAAAGTAGACGAGAACATACCATGTAAATAGAATTTAAGCCAAAATCATAACATGAAAAAATAATGAAACGCTGTAAATTGCTAAGGATTACCTCCAGGAAAATGGCATCCAATGCCGACAACAGCAATTTCTACATTCTCACCCATTATGTTTCATGTAGCGTGTATGCAAATACTTTTGATTGTACAATCTATGGACAGCAAACATAAACATAAAGGCTGTTAATTTGAAATTCATTTCATTCTTTCTACGTACTTATTTTTAGCAGAAAGACACCTCTGGTTGAGTAATGGACAGAATGGACTATTATTGGTAGTTTACCAGAACAGGAGGGGGACGAAGTTGCTTTTGAACAAATCTAGTGAGTCAATGATTCAATGACCCATTCAAAAAGAGAGTCATTGACTGCTTCATTACTAAACGAATCAACAGTAGCCAAGCAGGCCAGTAAGAGACAGTAATCATTCTCATTTTTTTAACATTAAATCATTCTTTAATTTCACTAATCAATATTATTTTTATTAAACACATTGTAACATGTGCAAAATCACAAACACAAAAGATCTTTAATTCGGCCAGAATTGCAGGTGCTTGTCTTTATATACAAGAAGGTTCAGAGAAAATATTAAATATGTTGTAAAAAAAAATGACACTATAAATGTATTTTATAATTAAATACATCGGATGACTTTTCAAATGTATTGAACTATAAAACACTTTATAATCTAAAATTACACTTATTTACAACTTATTTGCAACCCCCCAACATAGAGTCCACCCCAGTGAATTTTATAATATATAATGAATGAATAAAAAAGAGCTTATAATATGTTATAAAATCTCATGAATAATCATAAAAAACAAGTATTTACGTATTTGTGATTATAACTTTTAATTTATAACACACAATAAAAATCATATTAAATCTACTTCATGTGAATTGGTCTATATCATATCTTGAGATTGTTTTTTTAAGATGATCAGGTGCTCAGTGTGGAGGGTTTCCTGTGAGGATAATATTGAGGCTAATGTGAGCGTGCTAATACTTTAAGCTGAGAAAACACAATGTTCAAAGCAAATATGTCCTATTACACATTCATCTGATACGATATCTGATATTGTGGCTGTTTGATAAGAAAGAAATAGTATTTATTATAACTTATAAGTGGTATTTTTCTGTTATAAGTTAAATGACAAGATGTGAGACATATAATGCATTATAACTAGAGGAATACAATTCATTGTACCTTAGGTGGATAAATCGTGTTATAAATGATCATACTCTTAAAAACTATAATCACACATAAGTAAATATTAGAACACTTTAAAACTGTTCTTATGAATATTCTACAGTTATTTATAATGCATTATGCATTCATTATAATGCCTTAAGAATACCCTTATAATGTATTATATATACAGGCTTCATAGAAAGTCTTTATATTTATTGTTTTACAAATATTTATAATATACACAGATATTTATAATCTGAATGTTTTTTGTAATTTTCTTTTGTGAAATTGTTTTTCTTTTGGATTATTATATACAAATATGTATATTGATTTTTTTTCTTTTTTTGACTCCAAGAATGATAGAAAAATGTAAAGCAAATAAAATAATAATAATAATAATAATAAACTACTTACCTGGATAGTCATATTGAATCTGGTCTTGCTTAAAATGCTTAGATGCGGCTCAGTCTACCCAATATATATGAAGCAAAAGTTAATAATTTGTTAGTATTGCCTAGAGTAACATTTGATTCAGCTGAGAATCATTATCCGTTGTTCAGGCATTTTAAAGAAGACTTCCAGTAACTTCATGAAATAATTTCTTAAGAAAATCCCTGTGACTATAATTTTAAGTAAGATGCTGTCATTTGCACTTTGCCAAGTTAGCAGAATATATTACTGATATTAAAGATTGAATAGTCTTACTCTGTTCTAAAAAAAAAAAAAACAGAGGTAGGGTACAAAGGTGCTAAAGGCACACTTGCAAACAAAATTGCAGAAAACACCAACAGATACAAAAGGAATAGTGTTTTTGTTCAACACATACAGTAACATTAATATAGACTGTATGTATTTGTCAATAAAGAAAGTCATTTTAGAAAGTAAATATTCGGACAGCATTGAAGGGGTGATAAAAAATATGATGTTTTTATGATACTGAAATATGTTTAAGGGTAAATAAGTGGGTAAACCAGAGGTAACTTTCACGGAATGAAAGAAGCCGCAGCCGTACAAACCACATTCCAAATCACGACCGCGTTCCCCTCTTTTCATTCTGTATTTGTGTTGTGTTTGTTGAACTTTTCTGTTTGGGAGATAAATGAGACTTTGTAAATGCTTTACTTTAGATGAGCTCACAAAAATTCTGCTTTTTTTTTCAAAGATTATGCTTATTTTATGGGTGTGCAATACTGACAAAAAATGTCAATCATTTTATTTATTTATTGATTGATGTCAGTTATAATGATAAAGTGTACGTTTTATCAACTTTATATGGTCACTCAATCTAATGTTAATCTAAAGAAATACATGCTGTAGTGTCTGTGTGGAGTGTGAAGGACAGATGGTGGCTCTGGAGCACTCATTAGTTCTAATCACAGTTTTAATCGTTCGTTTTAATCACAGTGAGATCAGTGTGGAAAGTCCACATACTGTATTTAAACAAAACACGCAGATGCAACAATGTCATTATTTTTATGCCCACTAGAGGGCACTTACCTTTAAACCGTAAATATAGGTTGTAATACGGTACTTACAAAACGACCTATAGAGTCATTTTTTGTAGGAGGACAGTCTGGATTATTTCTGGTCATACAGATAAGAGTTATACATATTTCAAATCTGTAAGGACTCTGTGTTTATTTGCGTAGATGCACACAAACACAGTCCTTTAAACAATCTGACATGCCAATGAGTTGCACTCGCGTTTTTTAGATTAAAAACAAACGGTAAACAATCAAATAGGTTTTATATATACTACAGTAAATATTGAGGGACTTAAATTTTATATTATCACTTTAAACTACAGAAATACAAAGCTACGTATCCGAGCTACAAACACTGAACAGACTCTCTGCATTCAACACTTGAATGAGTGTGTTCAATAAAATGTTTTTGTGTTATTATTTTTAGACACATTATGTTTGTCAATACCCTTGACTTAGCTGAAGATCAGATCATATTATATGACAATCTTTTTCAGAAAACAATGAAATTCCAAATAGTTAACTTTTTCTTGCAACTGTACAGATCCTTCTCAAAAAATCAGCATATTGTGATAAAGTTCATTATTTTCTGTAATGTACTGATAAACATTAGACTTTCATATATTTTAGATTCATTA
>JAUYWG010000033.1:22345116-22361211 GCA_034779775.1 Enteromius afrohamiltoni
TACTATTATTAAGCCCAGATATTCAGGTCCTACTTTGTACCCTGTTTGTGGAAAGTGGCATGAGAATTTGTTCAAAGGAAACACTGACCTCATTCATCTGAAGGTCTTCTTCTGCCAGGTCAAGTCCTGCCGCTGTTGAACCAGACAGCAGTTAATGCTAAACTCTTATAGATATTATGATGCAGATTAAGACATGATTTTAATGTTTTCACAAACCTTCATTTTTAAATGTTTTCTGTTTTTTTTCATCATCCTCCTTAATCTCTGTATTGCCTAAAAAAGATCCAATTCAGAACATAACGGTGCATCTCATTCAATTAGACTGTCGTAGAAAAGTTCATTTATTTCAGAAATTCAATTTAAATTGTGCAACTCGTGTATTAAATAAATCCAATGCACACAGATTGAAGTAGTTTAAGTCTTTGTTTTTTTTTTTTTTATTGTGATGATTTAGGCTCACATTTAACAAATACCCACCAATTCATATCTTAACAAATTAGATATGTGATATGTCAATCAGCTAATCAACTCAAAACTCCTGCAAAGGTTTCCTGAGCCTCCAAAATGGTCTCTCTGCTTGGTTCACTTGGCTACACAATGTATAGTGGACCCTTGTTACCCTCTTGTTATGTGTAGTTA
The DNA here is from genome assembly GCA_034779775.1 of Enteromius afrohamiltoni. Lineage (NCBI taxonomy): Eukaryota > Metazoa > Chordata > Actinopteri > Cypriniformes > Cyprinidae > Enteromius > Enteromius afrohamiltoni. The sequence goes on from JAUYWG010000033.1 coordinate 22,345,756, forward strand.
CAGTGTAAGTTTGGCATTAAAGTAAAAGTTTTGCTAATAACTTTGTTTCGAGAGGATCGCTGAACGAGGAATCACACACGGCTGGCAGCCCGTTTACCTAATCATCTCTTGTTAATTCGCGGCCAATCAAATTTCTCCCCTTCACTATAAATTCTCCCAGCTTTCATTTCCCCGCATCTCGCTTTTGTGCATTCTTGGGAATCGCACGACCAAAGACACATCCTCACCTTGCTACCTCCAGGACCAGATTCCTCAGCCTGCCTTTCAACTTCCTGCTAACGGTTGAGCTCAACCCTTAGCCCGTCTGAGCTTCCATGCCAGCCCGCGGCTTCCTGTTTGAGGCCTTGCCCGTGAGCTCTTAGATCTCATTCACCCGCTATTCACCAAAGCTATCTAAGCAAAAAAATCCTCATTACTTACCACTCGTCAGCCTTCCGCCTTTTTCTCCAGACCCAGAAGCAACAAAAGCCCTGCAGCGTTGCAACATCCCAAACAAAAGCAGCAAAGGAGCGCTGATTCGGCCGGCGCTACCTGCTGACGCCATACGCAAGCCACATACCCATGACGTCAACACGGCATTCCCTATCACTTCTCAGTCTCATAACGTATTTCACGCACCTTCTCACCCATTTTTAGCTTCATTGATTCACAGTTCAATAAAACAGTTCCTGTTTTATTTACTGACTAGAACTGTTTAATTAATTTCCCTGCCCCGTCCCGCCTCCGCAGAGGCAGCCCAACCCCTTACCCCCTCAGAGGTCTTTCTCTCGTCTATCCCATCTTTATGGAGGTTCACCACCTGCATTAAGGTTTCGCCCGCCTCTGCAGAGGCAGCCCATCCCCTTACCTCTCCCTACCATACTGCCTCCGCAGAAGCTTTTCTCCTTCCAACCTTCACTAAGGTTCTCTGTCTCAAGCCTCCCCCTTTCATGCCTCCGCAGAGGTTATCTATCTTATGTTTTCCCTTTCACACCTCCGCAGAGGTTACCTATCTAATGTTTTTCCTTTCATGCCTCCGCAGAGGTACTTTATCTAAAAAAGCTATCCTTCATCCCTCCACAGAGGTCCCCTATCCCATAGCTACCCACCCCTCCTCCCCCATACCTCTGCAAAGGTCATAATTCTCCTAATTAAAAAAACCCTTTTGTCTAGCGCCTCCCCAGAGACAGCCACCCTTCATCTGCAATGCTCTGATTCCCGCCCACCATACCCATGTGTTTATATTGTTCTGCTTGCTTGTTTTTCTAACCCACTAATCTATGTCTCTGTCTCTACCAGCAGGTCGCCGGACGATCCAGCTCCCCAGTCCACCCCGTTCCACACACACTATAAGTCCTTACACTTTTACACATGTTTAAAATTGAACTGGAGTTTACAGTAGGTGCCGGGCATCCGGACAGAGGAGAAATGGACCCAACTAAGTCTGGATCCTTCTATTTTTTTATTATTTAACTAAATAGTAACAAAACTTTTTTGAGAATATAACGAGAAAGTAGAAAAAAAAGTATATTCACTTACAAAAAGAACAGTAAAAACAAACACACAAGCAAATCATGTTCTAAATGTATTTTAGTCATACTGTCAATTTTTCCTGTCAGCAGTGGGCAGAAGTCAGCAAATTTCTGTAGATCTTTTGCAAGTACTTGCAAAGTTGTCCCTGCAGAATATGAGAAAGCTGAAAAGTCCTTCCCTTCTGATGCCGTTTTCACCCATGATCACAATTAAAGGAAAATGCATTGCAAAAAAAATAAAGAAAGGAATAAAAAAAATAATAATAATAATTTTGTCAGAGTTGTCAGGTTTGCATAATGTAAAGTGTTGTAACACGATTATATTTAGCCAAATATAAAAAAAGGCTTTTGTTCTGTGAGGACTGTAAGTTCCACAGCAATGTTTCAAGGCAAAACACAACACTTTTACAGGTAACTAGAAAATAACAAACAAGAACTTAATAGTAAAACAAAATAGAGCATCTGTAAGTAGGTGACAGTCAGCTCCACTCTGATGGGCTCCAACTTACCTTAAACCCCTGGATGGCCTGTACCATAGTAAATGAACCATGTTTATACCATAGTTACAAACAAAACAAAAACATTGTTGCTATAGTTAATCCATGGGTACCACAAAACAGTCATGGTTGTGTTAAAAAAGTGTGGTTAAAACCTCTTCAGCAATGTCGCATATTTAGCATTTTTACAGAGTGAGGAATACTTTAATTTAAAAAAATGCCCTTAATGGATTAAAAGATATCTATGTAATAATAAAAATGTATTACTAAACTTTATTTGTCCACATGTATGACAGTTACTCACCCTTTTGTCATCTCTGATATTCCTAACTCTCTTCATTGGCAAAGAAACCTTTTTGTTTTGTTTTTATGAGGAAAACATTCTGGATTAAAAATGCTGTTTCAAAGCATTTACACATTATACCAACTGAATAAGGATCTTATATTTAGCATCGACCAACCATTTTCTTTAAAAATATACATTATACATATTTTGTATATATCTTTAATAATGCTCAGCTCTGCAATGCGTACCAATTACGCAATCCTGTCACACGTGGTTAGTCTCTTCTTCTTGGTTTTAGCGGCTCTACATGAATATGATCCCAGCCGAGTAATATGAGTCTTATCTAGCATAACGATGAGTCAAAAAAACACTGTGATGCGCCTATGTTCCGTGGCCTTGGAGAGGTTGAGCGTTATGTACGCGGGGGTACAAACTCAGTATTTACCAACATGCAAAAAAAAAAAAGAAAGAAAAATGCTAGGAACTTCAAATGCTCCTTCAATTAATTGGTTTTAATGAATTGACCAAGTGAAATAAATAGTAGTTTTAATTTTATTTAAGCAGAAAATAAAACGCGGCTCCACACTCCGGGGCAGAAGGTGGCGGTGATGCACCTGTTTACGTTGTTGCCAGCCTCTGTTAAAAACCAAGAAGAAGAAACTACGCTTTTCTTTTCAACAGGATTGCCGCATTGCAGTGCTGAGCATTTGTGGTAAAAAATGTGTATAATATATATTTCTTAAAAAATGTAATAGAGACTGAAGAAAGAAAGACAGGAATTTCTCAGAGACATATGGGTTAGTAACGTAACGTAACGTACAGCAAATACAATAAAATAACAGTGTATTAAAATTTAGAGGGTCTGTGCATTGGGCTTTTTTTTTATCAGTTTACTCCAATGTTTGTGGGTGGGGGACTTTTTTAAGTTGGAGCCCATCAAAGTGGAGTTGACTGTCACCTACTGACTGTTGCGTATTCTCTGTTACATTTTTCAGTTAACTTACCTGTGAAAGTTTTGTCCTTTATGTTTTTGTTGTTTTTTTTTGCTTTACCACATCACAATGTTGGCAACTCGTAATGATTTGCCTTGAAACATGTGGAACAAAGTCCTTAAAGAACACAAGTAATTTTTTATATTTTGTTAAATATAAGTTTTTTACAACACTTCACATTATACAGACTTGACATGTATTAACATTTCTTTCTTTATTTTTATTTTTTATTTTTTTTGCAGTGCATTTTCTCTAATTGTGATCACAGGTGAAAACTGCATCAGAAGGGGAGGACTTTTCTGCTTCCTCACATTCTGCAGGGACAACTTTTGCTGAATCTCCATCATTTTACTGACTTCTTCCCACAGCTGAAAAGAAGAAAAATGACAGTATGACTAATAGAAAAATACATTTTGAACATGATTTGTGTGCTTGTTTTATTGTTCTAAGTGGTTGTAAATTATGCATTCTTTGTTAAAATTTAGACCTTGCATTTAACTATGTAATACAGTTAATTGCTCACAACTTCGATTTGTCAAATTGCTTAATGTCACACTTATACCATAACTACGCATAACAAGAAGGTATTTTTGCATAGTAGTTAAGAAAAATGTTGTAGTACATTTTATTCTGTTTGCTTCAAACCACATAGACACCAACAGCATTAAAGCTATAACAAATTATCATGTTATATATGTATATATATGTGTATATATATGTGTGTGTGTGTTTGTGTGTTTAACGTGGGAGCAGCTGGAAACGGGTAATTTAATGCTGCTGACTGCCTCACTGCTGAGATGACCATATGCAATGTTGTTTCATCAGGTACATTTTCAAGTGAAAATTTCTAAACATTAATACACTAGTTTCACAATTTGAATTGAATTACTGAAATTTTTTTAGATTTAACTAGCGTACAAATAAAAATTAGACTGATGTGATTGTTAAAATGACATGATTGTTATGACTCACCTGTGAGTGAAGATGTTGGCTTTGAAAGAAAACAGGAATACAGTAAGTGTCAAAGATACCCATTTACTTCAACAAATTACTCCACTGTTTGTTGAAAGCGGCATGGGAATTTGTTCAAAGAAAACACTGACCTCATTCATCTGAAGGTCTTCTTCTGCCAGGTCAAGTCCTTCCGCTGTTGAACCAGACAGCAGTTAATGCTAAACTCTTATAGATATTATGCTACAGATTTAAGACATGATGTTAATATTTCTACAAACCTTCCTCTTTATGAAACATATCCTGGTCTTTTCCGTCTTCCTCAACAATCTGTGTATTTCCTAAAAAAGGTCAGAACATAGTATATAAATAAATAAATTAAACTGATGTGATTATATTAAAATGACATGATTATTATGACTCACCTGTGAGTGAAGATGTTGGCTTTGAAAGAAAACAGTGATACAGTGTCAAAGATACCCATTTACTTCAACAAACTATTATAGTGCAAGCTTTGATGTTGTACGAAATAACCACAAAATAAGCAGTCTTGAACAAGGTTATTGTATTTTCATATAAAAACAGCTGTGTTTGTTCTGCTCTAAAATATGATGATTTGCTGTTATTCAGAATAATGTAAGTTTAGCTGAGTTTGAAGATTTAGCATTTTCTGAAGATTAAAAATGCCCTAATTATAATTATTATTATTACTATTAATAAGCCCAGATATTCAGGTCCTACTTTGTACCCTGTTTGAAGAAAACACTGACCTCATTCATCTGAATGTCTTCTTCTGCCAGGTCAAGTCCTGCCGCTGTTGAACCAGACAGCAGTTAATGCTTACCTCTGATAGATATTATGACGCAGATTAAGACATGATAATGTTTCCACAAACCTTCATTTTTATTAAATGTATCCTGTTTTTTTTCATCATCCTCGTCCATCTGTGTATTGCCTAAAAAAGATCAAATCCAGAACATAAAGGTGAATCTCAATAAATTAGACTGTTGAGGAGAAGTTCATTTTTTTAGTATTTCAATTCAAATTGTGAAACGTGTGTATTAAATAAATTCAGTGCACACTGACTGAAGTAGTTTAAGTCTTTGGTTCTTTTAGTTGTGATGATTTACACAAAAACCCACCAATTCATATCTCAACAAATTAGAATATGTGACATGCCAATCAGCTAATCAACTCAAAACACCTGCAAAGGTTTCCTGAGCCTCCAAAATGGTCTCTCAGCTTGGTTCACTTGGCTACACAATCATGCGGAAGACTGCTGATTTGACTGTTCCTTGACACCCTTCACAAGGAGGGTAAGCCACCAAAATGCATTGCCAAAGAAGCTGGCTGTTCACAGAATGCTGTATCCAAGCATGTTAACAGAAAGGTGAGTGGAAGGGAAAGGTGTGGAAGATGCACAACCAACCGAGAGAACCGCAGCCTTATGAGGATTGTCAACCAATATCCTTTCAAGAATTTGGGTGAACTTCACAAGGAATGGACTGAGGCTGGGGTCAAGACATTAAGAGCCACCACACACAGACGTGTCAAGGAATTTGGCTACAGTTGTCATATTCCTCTTGTTAGGCCACTCCTGAACCACAGACAACATCAGAGGTGTCTTACCTGGGCTAAGGAGAAGAAGAACTGGACTGTTGCCCAGTGGTCCAAAGTCCTCTTTTCAGATGAGAGCAAGCTTTGTATTTCATTTGGAAACCAAGGTCCTAGACTAAGGGTGGATAAGGTCATAGCCCAAGTTGCATGAAGTCCAGTGGTAAGTTTCCACAGTCTGTGATGATTTGGGGTGCAATGTCATCTGCTGGTGTTGGTCCATTGTGTTTTTTTGCAAACCAATGTCACTGTACTCATTTACCAAGAAATTTTGGAGCACTCTATGCTTCCTTCTGCTGACTAGCTTTTTAAAGATGCTGATTTCATTTCTACCAGGATTTGGCACCTGCCCACACTGCCAAAAGCATCACAAGTCAGTTAAATGACCATGGGGTTGGTGTGTTTTAGTGGCTGACAAACTCACCAGACCAGAACCCCACAGAGAATCTATAGGGTAAAGAGGAAAATGAGAAACGAGAGACCAAAAAATGCAGATAAGCTGAAGGTCACTGTCAAAGAAACCTGGGCTTCCATACCACCTCAACAGTGCCACAAACTGATCAAGTGCATGCCATGCTGAATTGAGGCAGTAATTAAAGCAAAAGGAGTCCCTTCCAAGAATTGAGTACATATACAGTAAATAAACATACTTTCCAGAAGGTCAACAATTCACTAATTGTTTCACAAATTCATCTAATTTGTTGAGATATGAATTAGTGTTTTTTTTGTTAAGTGTGAACCTAAATCCTCACAATTAAAAGAACCAAAGACTCAAACTACTTGTATGAGTTTCACAATTTGAATTGAATAACTGAAATAAATGAACTTTTCCACAACGTTATAATTGATTGAGATTCAAATGTAGTGTACAAATATAAATTAAACTGATGTGATTATATTAAAATGACATGATTGTTATGACTCACCTGTGAGTGAAGATGTTGGCTTTGAAAGAAAACAGGTATACAGTAAGTGTATGAAATAACCACAAACAATTACAAATCAGTCTTGAACAAGGACATTGTATTTTAATATAAAAACAGCTGTGTTTGTTCTGCTCTAAAATATGATGATTTGCTTTTGTTCTGCACAATTTAAGTTAAGCATACAAATCTCATTATTATTACTATTATTAAGCCCAGACATCCAGGTCCTACTTTGTACTCTGTTTGTGGAAAGTGGCATGAGAATTTGTTCAAACACTGACCTCATTCATCTGACTGTCTTCTTCTGCCAGGTCAAGTCCTGCCGCTGTTGAACCAGACAACAGTTAATGCTAAACTCTTATAGATATTATGCTACAGATGTTAATTTCCACAAACCTTCATTTTTATTAAATTTATCTTGTTCTCTTCCATCATCCTCATCAATATCTGTTTTGCCTAAAAAAATGTCAAATTCAGAACATAGTATATAAATATAAACGAAACAGAAATAGGGAGTTAACTAGTTAACTGAGGTTCAGGAGCAAGACCAAGCCACGCCTCTAACAATTATCCCACTTCCTGAATCCTTCTTATATCTGGCTAACTCATACTGCACCAGAGATCCAAATGAACTCACTCAGTCCTGATGATGATGATTTGACCAGTTTCAATGCCACCTCTTCAAGGAATACCTCTCATCATGCTGATCACAATTACTCTTTCAAATGTTCGCATTCCATCGCACACAACTCTAGGCCATGAGCCTTCTCACCCAGACTCATCTCAAAACTCTGAGAGGTTCCCAAGCCCCATCCTCTCCACATCAAGATCTTTGAGATCATCATTCGCATGACAGACATGGAGAACGGTATCTTGCTCTCTTTGGGTGCTTCTCTCAGACTCAACATGCAATAGCCCTCCTCAGCACTTCAAACAGGTGTCTTTCGAAGCTGAGAATTGCATCAGTAAACAAACAGCGGTTCGCCTTCAACGCAAACTTGAATCCAAAGTATCTAATTCAATCGTGCCAAGTTTTCTAAAAAGTTGAATCATTAATTTTACGAATTCATTAAACATTGATTATTAATTAGGTTAACTACAGATGATACACAATTTCTGTGACAGAATTCAAGATAAATCCTTTAAATTTTATTACCGGAACTACCTGTCTTAAATGATTAGCAAGCAATCTCATTTTCATTCACTCCTTCAGCTCCTGAACTTAATGAGTGGATAAATGTAGGGAATAATGAATGAGGGTATAGGGGTCAAGAAGTCTCCTCTACAGCTTTAGACAACAGCTTTCCCTAGTGGCAGCAAACATGATTTGTGAGCAAGCCTGATCGACAGATGATCTGACCAATCATAACTCAGAATCAGACGAGTTTTACACCCTTGTGAGTTTAAACACAGAAGGAATTTGTCGTGATGTCAAGAGCTTCCAGTGCCGAAATTTGAATAAAATAATATTAGCATTTCATATTTTCATTTTAGACAAAAATATTCAGAGTTTGACAAACTCATCAGATAGATTATCATGAGTGTATTTAAATTGAAATGGATTCATATTAATGCCTTACCCCAATTAAAATAGTCAGATGTTCATCCATGCGATTTCATACTTAAGTTAATATGAAAGATGATCAGTTAACACATCACTTGAATCAAGGCTCTACAGCAATCCGTAAAGATACAACATCCATTCTGCCCTTCTATCAGACTGTCACAAGCCGCACCTCTGTGGCTCTCCCCGGAACTCGGCAGCGGGAACCATCACCCGAATACTAACGTTCCTACCCGGACTTCTTTCACCCATGTACCTTGCCTTGTTCCGCTCACCAGCGTGACCTACTTTTCATGCAAGATCTACAGCCCAGTTGCTTCACCACTGACGACTCTAAAGAATCTCTTTCCTTCTTACCGGTAAAGCTCTTGACTGGGTTACTGCTGCATGGAGAAGACGCAGGATGGCTTTTCCTTCCTACACAAGTTTCATTCGCCAATTTCAAGAGGTGTTCGATCATGGATCAGTGGATGGAAAGGATGCGCTACTGGGACTCAAGCAAGGCAGCGCCATAGCCGCTGAGTATACCATGACTTTCAGGACTCTGGTGGCTCTAACCGGCTGGAACAGTGATCCGTTAATGTCTTTGTATTGTCACAGACTCAGGGAAGAACTACAGACTGAGCTCGCCAGCCACCATACAGATAAGACCCTGGAAGAATTCGTGGACCTTGCCATCCGCACTGACCATCTGCTCCACTCACAAAAACCTCGCTTCATACCGTTTCAACCACCACACCGTGCCTACACCAGTGCTGGGGAACCTGTGCATATTGGAGCGACCACCCTAACACAGGAAGAGAGAGATTGTCGAAGGGAGAACAATTTGTGTATGTACTGTCGTTTAGGCAGCCATCTTCATGCCAACTGTCCCACTCGACCTCCACGTTCTAAACCATACTGGGTGAGTGCTACTTCCTTGTCTGCAGTCATGAAAATTGATGCAATCCACCTTACGAACCCGGGCAATGGGTCTAGCTCTCTTCCAAAGACCTTCGGCTACACCCGCCGTGCAGAAAACTAAATCCAAGGTACGTGGGTCCTTTTAAAATCTTTTTAAAAAACTTTTTTCACCTTGCCTTGTTCTGCTCTCTGGCGTGACCTACTTTTCGTACTATTTCAACAAGGACGCCTAGCTAGATCGACACAAACTCTTGATTGCCACAGTCTCATTACTGAGCGTTATTCCTGTCTGCTTTTCTGGTTTGTCTTTTGGATTGTACTCTGGTTACTTTGATTCTCGCTGCCTGCCCTGATATTTACTGCCTGTTATTTGACCACGAACTCTGTCTGCCTCTGATGCATATGTCTACTGTGTACCGACCTTTGCCTGAACGACAACTCTCAACAAAGCCACTAATGGATCCGAACGTCTCTGGAGATTCGTCACACAGACGTTCACAGCAAAATGTAGCTCAAATAGTTACTACTTCAGTCCTGATACAGTACCTCATCCAGCACCCCAGAGGACCCTACGTCACATGGGTCAGCCTGGACTCTTTCAGCATCCAAGTCAGTTCAGATCGGTCTATCCATCCATCCCCTACCCTTTCCCTCCATCCCTCCCTCCACCCCTTCACAAACCTTTGCCTCACCTTATACGATCAAGCTATCCAAATTCCGAGATCAAACTTAGACTTTACATTCACGCTAGCTTTCTTCGGCTTCCTACAATACAAAACTCTCTTCTACCCCTCTACATCAAATCTACACTTCTATCCACCCTTGTATTTACTATTCCCTCCTCAGCCAATGTCATTTTCAACTTTCGAAACAGCAAACTGACCAATTATAAACATTGTTCCTATATCTTTTTTTATTCATACTCCAAGTTCTTCACATCCATTACCAAATACGTATATTTTGACATGTAGCCCAAGAATTTCCAAAGATCTGCTCTTCCTTACAAAAACTAGAAGCAGGCCACAAGGTTCAATTAACAGATGTTAAAATTTCAACTGGACTATCAGAACTTTTGGATGATAGTCATCCTGAGCATACCACTCATAAATCCGCAACACCATCAAGTTCTGTATCAAGCTTAAGCTTACCTCAGCTCTTACCAACTTAGGGAGTCCTAATAATTTGGACTAAACATACAAACAAAATGATACCCCCACCCTGAGTCTCTCCAGGACATCAATCCAGACGCCCAGATCAACCTGACCATCATCTTATCTCCTTTACCTTTCATCCTCCTCCAACTCATCCCTAACACATCGAAACAATAAACTATCATTTATGTATTCAGTTGTGGCATGGTCTTTGCTAGTGATGTGATTGTTAAAATGACATGATTGTTATGACTCACCTGTGAGTGAAGATGTTGGCTTTGAAAGAAAGCAGTGATACAGTAAGTGTCAAAGATACCCATTTACTTCAACAAATGATTCCACTTTTTGTGGAAAGCGGCATGAGAATTTGTTCAAAGGAAACACTGACCTCATACATCTGACTGTCTTCTTCTGCCAGGTCAAGTCCTTCCGCTGTTGAACCAGACAGCAGTTAATGTTAAAACTCTTATAGATATTATGCTACAGATTTAAGACATGATGTTAAAGTTTCCAAAAACCTTCATCTTCATTAAACATATCCTGTTCATCCTCACCCATCTCTGTATTGCATAAAAAAGGAAAGAACATAGCATAAAAATATTATATAAATATAAATTAATAGATAATAGATTAAGATATAGATAATACAGATTAAGAAATGATAATGTTTTCACAAACCTTCATTTTTATTAAATGTATCCTGTTTTTTTTCATCATCCTCATCCATCTCTGTATTGCCTAAAAAATGTCAAATTTAGAACATAGCATATAAATATGTTAAACAGATGTGATTATTAAAGTCAGTGTAAAGTCAATATTAACTGTGTGTTCTGAGTTTGTCACACCACAGAAAAAAATGTGTATTAATCACACAGCCAAATTAGAATGCTAAAAAAAAAAACAAGAAATAAATAAAATAAGGTATCAAAATAAGCCATCCTCTCTGCTCTCAAACGCTGGGGGCGTGTCCTCTCGCGGCGCTGAAACCACACCCACTCACAGCAAAGCTGCCGTCTCTCTCTACTGTCTTCCTCAAGCAACTTGATTTAAATAAGGAGACCAAGCTCGGTGGTTTAGGCACAGCTAACTTATGATTGAACGGACGAACCACTGGTGCTTATGCGCTCTAGTTATTTGTGTGTTCGACTTGAAGCAGCACTGCGCAGAACAATAGATCTCAGTCTTTGTAACATGTTTCAGCAATGTATTTCTTTACAAACAATTCCCAAATTGACTTTACATGCTCTTTAATATGATTTGATTGTTATGACTCACCTGTGAGTGAAGATGTTGGCTTTGAAAGAAAACAATAATAGAGTAAGTGTCAAAGATAACCATTTACTTCAACAAACTATTATAGTGCAAGCTTTGATGTTGTACGAAATAACCACAAATCAGTCTTGAACAAGGTTATTGTATTTTAATATAACAACAGCTGTGTTTGTTCTGCTCTAAAATATGATGACTTGCTTTTGTTTAGCATAATTTAAGTTTTGAGTTTGAGGTTACTGTTGCGATTTTCTGAAGATTAAAAATGCCTAATTGAAGTGACTTAGTGACATATGGCCAGGTATGGCAACCCATACTTTGTGCTCTGCTTTAAACCCAACCAACGTGCACACACACAGCAGTGAGAAGTGAGGAACAACACACACTGTTAACACACACAGCAGTGAGCAGCCATTGCTGCGGTGCTCAGGGAGCAGTTGGGGGACCGGTGCCTTGCTCAAGGGTGTCACCTCAGTCGTGGTATTGAAGGTGGAGAGAGTGCTGGTTAGTCACTAACCCCACCCACAATCCCTGGAGCTGGGTTTTGAACCTGCGAGCTTTGGGTCACAAGTCCAACCCCTTATCTATTAGGCCACGACTGCCCTCCATGGATAGATTTTTTTTGTATTATTACCATTAAGCCCAGATAGTCATGTCCTACTTTGTACTGTTTGTGGATAGTGGCATGATTGTGGCATTGTTCAAAGGAAACACTGACCTCATTCATCTGAAGGTCTTCTTCTGCCAGGTCAAGTCCTGCTGCTGTTGAACCAGACAGCAGTTAATGCTAAACTCTTATAGATATTATGCTTTTAAGACATGATGTTAAAGTTTCCACAAACCTTCATCTTCATTAAACATATCCTGTTCTTTTCCATCATCCTCATCCATCTCTGTATTGCCTAAAAATGGTCAGAACATAGTATATAAATATATATTAAAGTGATGTGATTATATTAAAATGACATGATTGTTATGACTCACCTGTGAGTGAAGATGTTGGCTTTGAAAGAAAACAGTGATACAGTGTCAAAGATACCCATTTACTTCAACAAACTATTATAGTGCAAGCTTTGATGTTGTACGAAATAACCACAAAATAAGCAGTCTTGAACAAGGTTATTGTATTTTCATATAAAAACAGCTGTGTTTGTTCTGCTCTAAAATATGATTTGCTTTTGTTCAGAATAATGTAAGTTTAGCAGAGTTTGAAGTTACTGTTGACATTTTCTGAAGATTAAAAATGTCCTAATTATTATCATTACTATTATTAAGCCCAGATATTCAGGTCCTACTTTGTACCCTGTTTGTGGAAAGTGGCATGAGAATTTGTTCAAAGAAAACACTGACCTCATTCATCTGAAGGTCTTCTTCTGCCAGGTCAAGTCCTTCCGCTGTTGAACCAGACAGCAGTTAATGTTAAAACTCTTATAGATATTATAATGCAAATTTAAGACATGATGTTAATGTTTCCACAAACCTTCATCTTCATTAAACATATCCTGGTCTTTTCCATCATTCTCATCCATCTCTCTATTGCCTAAAAAAAGATACAATTCAAAACATAGTATATAAATATAAATTAAAGTGATGTGATTATATATTTCAGACATTTTAATATTCACACAAACCTTCATTTATATCAGATATATCCTGGTCTTTTCCATCATCAATATCTGTATTGCCTATAAGGTCAAAAGTCAAATTCAAAATCATTACATCATATGACTACATTGTTATATTAAATGATGTGATTATTGCTCACCTGTGAGTGAAGATGTTGGCTTTGAATGAAAACATTTGAGCGATAAGTGTCACATTTCACATCAACAAACAGTTACAGTGCAAGCTGATATTGTATAACCTGCTATCATATAATAACCACAAGTTATTTCCACCTTTAAAAGGCAATTATATTTTATTTTAATTGACAGCTTTGTTAGTATTGCTATAACATATCATTTGCTTTTCTTTAGTACAATATCAACACGTGATCACAAAAGTTTGGTTTCTATAACATCTGAATTGTACACTCACCAAACACAGGGCTGTGCCGCATACACACAGAATCAGCAATATATGAAGAGACGCCATGAGGACTTCACTCCGCTCTCTTCTGAACATCAGTGTATTAATCAGTTTATAGAACAAAAATGATACACGTTTGTATCTGATCGTTTATGATTTATTACACTAATGGTCAACTTGATATTATTAGACATGGTAAAAGTAATTATTGATAAAGAATTACTCACCCTTGTTATGGAAAAATGTTTTCAACTCTTATTGTGAGGCAATAACTCAGAGAGTAATAAAAAAGACAGGGTTTATTCTTGCAAAAACGTCAGATAATCATTCAGAGGGTTCTGCAGAGTGTGTGACAAAGAGGAACACACCGACTCAGCATTTATATCCCAATCAAACCAGGATGTTTCTATCTCATCCAATCATAATGCATATACAATGTATGTCTCCTTTTACGGTATATGCTCGTTTTTTACTCAAATGAGCGTTGTTTAAGCATTTAGTGCAAAGCGTCTTTCTCGAAGTTAGGCCTTTGAGTACAAGACAGCATTTGTCGTTTTGTACTTGTCTCTAACCTTTTTTGCATGTTATATCAACATGAGCATCAACAAAATGTGTCCCAGGACTGCAAAAACAGCCATGAGGGTTACTTTTGAGATTTACACATCATCAGAAATCTAAAGTTGTTCAAATAAAGTCCTTAACAATGCATACTAGTCAAATAGATATATTTAAGATAGGAAATTTACAAAATATCTTCATTGAACATGATTTTGAAATTATAATTTTGACTCATAGAGTTTATTTTTTGTCTATTGTTACAAATCTAGCCTTAAGATAAAATGAGCATCAGGATGCCGTTAGCTCATATCTACCTTATATGAATTATATGGTCAAAAATACAACAGTCTCCCAACCAATTCGTACGTATTCCTACGAGGTGGAAAATTTGTACAAATTCGTATGACCTCACTTACAATTTTGTGCGATTTGCCTAAACCACAGTGATATATAGTTTTGGGGCGGAGGGTTAGGTGTTGGTCATTCAAATAAAATCATACATATTAGCAACTCATAAAATACGTATGATTTAGCAAACATCCTATGAATTCATCCGAGTGAGGTAGTACGAGTTTGTACGAATTAGCCACTTTGTAAAATATGTAGGAATTACAGTGAAGCTAGACTGCAAAAATACAATGCTTCAAGATCAAGCAATCACTTTTATATATATAGAGCTTTGAACAATACATGTGTTGAAGCACTGAACAGTATCAAATAGAAGAATAGAGTGTCAGTGATGTATAATGACAACTTAACTCTGGCCAGTGAGATAAGAACTAAAGAGCAAATAAAAGAAACATATACACAAACTCAAATTTACATATACCGTCCATTTTAATTTATGAGAATTCAAAAACTAAAACATATCAACATTAACTAAGCCGTACAGTCAATGCATTTATGTCTTGCGAGACACAGACATCTCTACACTAGCACACTGAGAGGACATTTTAACAGGAGAATATTTTTTACTGAATGTTTATTTGTTATTATCTGTGCTTAATATTGAGGGCTTAGTCTGCCATGGTGGAACCTAATATGGGACATTATAATTTTTGTAAAACTAAATTTGTAAAATTTACGGTAAAAAACTGGCAGCTGTGGTTGCTGGAATTTGACTGTTCGACTGTTTTGTAGCTTTGAAATACACTGATAAGCACCAAATGCAGGTGATGATGAGAAAGTCACATGATGAACCAAAGC
>JAUYWG010000033.1:22373443-22394606 GCA_034779775.1 Enteromius afrohamiltoni
ATATCACATTCTATATATAATTAATTTGCTGTTTGAGTAACCATGGAAAGGAATAGAAAAATCTATTTATAATTATTATTTGTATTATTTTCTTAATTAAATTGTAATTATGTTCAATACAAATTCTGTCCCATTAAACGTGTTTTATTAGCCTATATGACACTTGCCTAAAAAGACAATGTTTAACATTTGACTCTTTTAGCCTTACCCTGGAGTTGGTTCATGCTCCGCCTATGATCATAGTGTAATATCCACACCAGGCTCTACACCATGCTCCACCCCCACAGTCACGCAGCGATCACAGTCCCCTGAGTATTGATCACATTGGATTCCCCACCTGCCACGCATTCCCAGCACCAATTAAGCACCCTTCATAACCACACATCACTGTTCAGTACTTGTCCAAGCTTGTACCTTGACCTGTTTCTACAGAAGGTTCCTTGATTCCTCCCCGACGTCTCCGTGTCTTCCAGTGTGTCTCTCCAGCGTCTCAGTGTTCCCCAGTGGTGTGTGGCTGTGATCGTCTGTCTGTTTCCCTTCGACCCATTGAGAAAAGACTTTAAGTTCAGTTATTTACCCTGCCCAGGAAGAACTTTAGTTTGATACCTTTGTTTTGTTTTCCCCTGTTGACTCAATAAACATTTGTTATCCTTTTACCTGCTTGAGTCTGTCCGCTTCGTTACAGAAGCTTGGACCTAAATAGCAGCATCAACAGGATGAGTGCGGAGGATCCGTTTCAGGAGTTGGTTGAGGCAGTAAGACAATCTATCATTTCCACTCTGCACCAGTCACCACCACCACCGGCATCCACGCCATCACGAGCACATGTGCCAATCCCGGAAGTAAACATCACTCCTTCTCCTGCCGCTATTGTATGTCCCATGGTGCGAACGACGCCCTTCTCTGGCGTGGCGGGGGATTGCAAGGGGTTCCTGTTGCAGTGCTCAATCACTTTCGCTACTTACCCACAAGTGTATAAAACTGAAAATGCAAAAATTGGCTATGTGATCTCTAATCTTACAGGATCTGCGTTACGATGGGCTAAGTCAATTTGGAGTCAGGCGGGGGCAGCAGTCAGTTCATTTTCGGCTTTTGCTCATCACTTCACCGAAGTCTTTGGCCACACGGATCAGGAATCTTCAGCAGATGAAGAATTGTATAATTTTTGCCAACGAGAGCTATCTGTTCAGGAATACTCCATCCGGTTCCGTACCTTGGCAGCTGCCAGAGGCTGGAATGAAAAGGCCTTACTTACCACGTTTCGTCAAGGATTAGAGCCGAATCTCTGACTTATGGCTGGCCACCCATGATGACTCCATTGGACTAGAACGTTTTATCCAGCTGGCTCTCTGCTGCTCAGCCCGTATATCTTCCTACAGCTCACCTTCACATAGCACTGTGTTGAATGCCCCCATCCGCCAGAATTCACAAGCCCTCCAGTTACCATCTCAGAGCCCATGGAAACCAATCAACGACGTCTGACACCCCATGAACGACAACAACGTCTAGCTCAGGGATTATGTTTTTACAGTGGACAAGAGTCTCACCTGATCAGGGATTGTCCTCTGCTTCCTTCCAGGCAGTCTCCCAGGCCAATGGTGAGTACCGTTCTTCACGTAAGCGAAAATATGCCTCCATTAACCTCGCCGGTACTTCTCTCTGCCGATAATGTTCCTGTCTCTGTGGCAACTCTGTTGGACTCAGGTTCTGCTGGTAATTTCATCGCCAGGCACCTGGCACGGCGTCTAAAGTTAAAAACCCAACCCGCTATCTAGAAGTCAAGTGAGACGCCGTGCAGGGCCGGTAAAAGTAACAGTGGGAATTTGCCATATGGAGGAGACAACATTTCTGGTACTGGAGGGCTCTCAGATGGACCTGGTATTAGGGCGTCCGTGGCTGGCCAAGCATGAACCCATCCTCTCCTGGGGCACCGGAGATATTCTCAAGTGGGGTTCACAATGTTGGCCCGAGTGTTTTCCCGACTTACCACTTCAGCCAACTCACCACTTACCAGTATGTACCACCTCTATAGAAAGTCCCCTTGAGAAACAATCTGTTGACATTCCTGCAGAATACTCAGACTTCCAGGACATCTTTTGCCCCAGGAGAGCAGCCGATCTACCACCACATTGCCCATCGGACTGCACGATCGATCTGCTCCTGGATGCCCCAGTGCCCAAAGGAAGAATTTACCCCTTATCCATACCTGAAACCTGAGCGATGGAGGAGTACATCAAAGAGGCACTGGCACACGGCTATACACATCCAGTTTCTTTTTCGTGGCCAAAAAGGATGGAGGCCTTCGTCCCTGTATTGATTATCGGGCCCTGAATAAAGTCACTGTCCCTTTTAAATATCCTCTGCCTCTGGTTCCTGCAGCCCTAGAGAAACTGAAAGGGGCAAAGTGGTTCACCAAGTTGGATCTGCAAAGTGCGTTCAACCTCGTCCGGGTTAGGCAGGGGGACGAATGGTAGACCGGGAGTGTCGGGAGTGCGCCATGTCCAGAACACCACGACACCTACCAGCCGGTAAGCTGCTGCCACTCCCGATACCTAACCGCCCCTGGTCATACCTAGGAGTGGACTTTATCACCGACTTGCCTGCCTCAGATGGCAAGACCTGTGTCCTGATTATTATGTATCGGTTCTCTAAATTCTGTCGATTGATTCCCTTAAGAGGTCTCCCCACAGCATGGGAAACAGCTCTGTTCAATCAAGTGTTCCGATCATATGGACTACCAGAAGATATTGTGTCCAACAGGGGACCACAATTTGTCTCCAGGCTATGGCGGGCATTATTCGAACTCCTAGGTGTGACCGTCAATCTGTCCTCAGGTTACCATCCTCAGACTAATGGACAGACTGAGAGGAAGATCCAAGAAGTGGGGAGGTTCCTCCGTACATTCTGTCAGGACCACCAGGACACCTGGAACCAGTATTTGGGCTGGGCCGAGTATGCACAAAACTCTCTGCGTCAAGCCTCCACCGGACTCACCCCCTTCCAGTACATATTCGGTCACCAGCCCCCGCTCTTTCCATGGTAAGGAGAACCCTCGGACGTCCCTGCAGTCGACTATTGGTTCCGGAAGAGCCAGAGGGTCTGGGACGAAGCACATCACCACCTCCAGAGGGCAGTGCGTAGGCACCAAACCAACGCAGACTCCCGAAGATCCAACACCCCAGCCTATCGAGTAGGCCAAAAGGTATGGCTGTCCACCCGTGATCTGCGCCTACGCCTGCTCTGTCGTAAGCTGAGTCCCAGGTATGTTGGCCCCTTTAACATCGTGGAGCAGATCAATCCAGTTACCTTCTGTCTACAATTACCTGCGCATTATAGGATTCACCCCACCCTCCACGTGTCACTACTCAAACCCTGTCATGACCCTCTTGTTACCCCCACAGAGCCTGGTGAAGAAGAACCCCCTCCTCCAATGGTCATCGAGGAAGGAACCATCTACAGTGTCAAGGAGATCCTGGATTCCCGGCGTCGTGGTGGCCGTTTGCAGTACCTGATAGACTGGGAAGGATACGGCCCCGAGGAGAGGTCATGGGTACCTAGAGAGGATGTCCCGGACGAAGTCCTGCTCTGAGAATTCCATGCGTCTCATCCTGATCGTCCGGCACCCCGAGGCAGGGGTCGACCACCACGACGTCGGAGGGGCCCAGCCTCAGAAGGGGGGCCTGGAGGGGGGGGTAATGTAACATCCACACCAGGCTCTACACCAGACTCCACCCCCACAGTCACGCAGCGATCACAGTCCCCTGAGTATTGATCACATACACCTGGATTCCCCACCTGCCACGCATTCCCAGCACCAATTAAGCACCCTTCATAATCTCACATCACTGTTCAGTCCTTGTCCAAGCTCGTACCTCGACAGCGGACACTTTCTCGCTCTATGTACTTCCCTTTGACTTACCTGTTTCTACAGAAGGCTCCTTGATTCTTCCCTGACGTCTCCGTGCCTTCCAGTGTGTCTCTCCAGCATCTCCGAGTTCCCCAGTGGTGTGTGGCTGTGATCATCTGTCTGTTTCCCTACAACCCATTGAGAAAAGACTTTAAGTTCAGTTATTTACCCTGCCCAGGAAGAACTTTAGTTTGATACCTTTGTTTCGTTTTCCCCTGTTGACGCAATAAACATTTGTTATCCTTTTACCTGCTTGAGTCTGTCCGCTTCGTTACACATAGCCAATTAAGGGTAAAATTTGCCGTGTTTGTAAGCTATAGTGTCAAATGTAAGAGAAAATTGATCTTCCCTGATTGCTGTTTTAGAAAATTATTTAGCATTATTAAGAGTTTTTCCACATACTTTTTCAATCATTGCTCTACCTTCACGCTTTGCGTGCCGTTTCTCCAGCATGACACGGCATTCTAAATTCATCTCAAATTCATTTGCCGCGTCTTGAGTTTTTCAAAGCAAAAACACGTTCTAACCTATGTGGCGTGTGAATGCCTTTCAGAAAGGCCTGGGCGGGGTCCTCCAAAGAGGCAGGCCCCAACGCTCTGCTGGGGTGTCCGGTACACCACTGGTAGGGATGCTGAGGAGAGAAGGACAACGTCCACAGCACATCGTAGTGAAGTAGTGTTATACGAGGTAGAATCATTTCGTATTAGTCTTATAAAAAAAAGAAAAAACACTTGAGTTAGACCTAGAACAAAAAATTAAAACCTTAGAAGCAGCCCATGTCACCTCTCAAGAAGATCACGTTTTGAAAGAGCTAAGAAAACTGAAATCTCACTTAAAAACACAATTTCAGCTCCAGAGCTTGCGATTAGAAAATTTTGAATATAGTAATAAATCAAGTAAATTTTTAGCAAATCAATTAAAGCAAAGTAAAGGAAAAAAAAAAACAGTGATTCTTCAGTGATAGACACTAATGGGAAAACAACATGCAGAACCTGATTTTGCTGGGTCAACAGCTTTGTTAACCCTGGAACAACATTGTGATTAGCCAATCAGATTTAAAGAACCAGTTTATAGTTTTTGTGAAGTTAGGCTTACAATCAGTGTTTGGTGCTTGTACATCAGTGTCGGTCAACTATGATTTCCTCTAATTTTAGGCATTACTCATGGGTAGGGTTAGGTTTAGGTTTAGAAATATGGTCAAAACTAAAATTTTGGAATAAAATGTTGTTCCAGGGTCAACAAAATATGTTAACCCAGTAACAGTCCTGACTCAGCAAAATCAGGACGTGCAAAACAACACATAGTCCTGAAGAGATAAATAAGGTTTTTAAAGAATTTTATAAAACATTATACTCATCTAATATTAAACCATCTAATCTTGAAACAAAAGAGTTTTTGAGTGATATTGACTTACCCAAAATAAATGATGAACAAATTATGGTTCTGGAATTACCACTCTCATTAATGGAACTTCAGAACGCTTTACAACATATGCCTAACGGGAAAGCCCCAGGCCCAGATGGCTTCCCTGTGTAATTCTATAGGACATTCTGGCCTATGTTAGCACCTGTATTTTATAAAATGGTTAACAAATTTAAAGAAACCTCCAAACTCCCTTCAAACATGAATTGTGAAGATATCAACATCCTCCTTAAACCAGACAAAAATCCTGAGCTTCCATCTAGCTACCGCCCGATATCACTCATAAATGAAGTGTTGAATGAATGAAATTATCAGTAAAGAACTAGCTAGTTGAATTGAAAAAAAAAATTCACCTCATATAATACATCCAGACCAAACAGGGTTCATTAAAGGCCGTCAATCTATCAATAATATGAGGAGACTAATTGACTTAATAGATTACTGTAACATTAGAAATAAGGAAGCTATAATTGTCTCACTGGATGCAGAAAAGGTATTTGACAGGGTTAATTGGAACACCTATGGCCTGTGTTAAAACAAATAATCAGATTTCACAAAGTTTTAATGTCCAAAGGGGCACCAGGCAAGGTTGCCCACTCTCTCCATCACTATTCGCTATATTTATTGAACCATTGGCAGCTGCAATTCGAAAGAATAATAGTATCAAAGGAATTTAAACATTAAACACGACTCACAAACGTCTTTATGCAGATGATATATTACTCTTTCTTCAGAATGCACAGGGCTCTCTTTCAGAGACTATAACACTTCTAGATAAATTCTCATCTGTCTCAGATTATTGTATTAATTGGGGAAAATCAACTGTCGTTCCAATATCCGGCGACTTCCAGTTTAACCCAAATATACCCTCACAGCAGAGGAATATTAGATATCTGGGTATTAACATCTCCAGTAAGGTATCTGATCTGATACGATTAAATCATAGCCCTTTATTAAAGAAGATAGAGGACAACCTCACCCGGTGGAGTACTTTACCAATATCACTTATGGGAAAAGTAGCAACAATTAAAATGATGATTCTGCCGAAAATTAACTATATCTTTTCAGTGGTTCCAAATCAACCTCCACAGACTTGGTTTCAATAACTGGACTCTTTCACTCACTACAGAAATCCAAAAGCTGTGGAGGACTGGAACTCCCAATATTTTATAATTACTTTCTTGCAAATAGACTGATATATATTATAAAGTGAACTACACAAAATTGTTTAGACCAAACCTGGTTGGATATCGAACAAACCTTATCTTGTCATATTCATATCCAGGATTTGCAGTTTATAAGTCAAGCCCTTAGACGACATGACTGTTAAAAGAGCATTACCATTAATACATCTTTGACTGCCTGGTGGGAGTTCCTTAAATTGAAAGGACTTTTCCTGACTTTACCATCTAAAAAATTACTTTCTAAAATGTATGTATACCTAGCCAAATCTAACACAACATACTCACTTCCTTTTATCAAATGGGAAAGGGCTTACATATCAAACCAGACACTAATTTCTGGACACAAATTTCAAAACAAAAAATACTAGCTAAATACTAGCAGTACGAGATTCGACCACGATGCAGGCACGTTTGTCCACTGCTGGAGTAGTTTCGATTCTCGAATCAGTCAAGAGAGTGAGAGAAGGCCAGTCACTCACTGTCAAGCAGTTCAGAGTCTGCTGAGTTTGATGGCAGCTGCATCCAGCGTGAAAAGTCCTGGTCTGCTGTACATGAGACCCCTAAATTGGTGGCTCAGGACCAAGGGTTTTTCCCCGAGGGGAAATCCACTTCATATGATTAAGGTTTCCCGACGATATGTGCGAGACATTTGGAAAAATCCTTGGTTTCTTAATCAGGGCCCGGTGCTGGGAGCTCCTTGTCGCCATGCGATACTAACAACGGATGCATCACTCATCGGATGGGGAGCAGTCATGAGTGGCCACTCAGCCCACGGCCTGTGGATTGGTCACCTTCTCACATGGCACTTTAACTGCCTTTAGATGCTGACTGTGTTTCAAGCATTGAGACATCTCCCAGGCCTGAGAGATCATCATGTGTTGGTGCACACCGACAACTCAGCAGTCTCTTACAGGTCTCTTAAATCAATCATTAGGGGGGTCTGTGGTCGAGGCCAATGTACAAACTGGCCTGCCAGACCCTACTGTGGGGTCAGGACAAGTTCCTTTCGCTGAGAGCACTCTATATTTCTGGCCCCCTGAATGTACAAGCAGACATCCTGACGAGACAGGCTGAGGCCCAGGGATATCAGCCAGAGGATGACCTCTTAGCGAGTCACTAGAACGTGCAATGTCCCCTATGGTTCTTTCTAGCTTCTCCAGCTCCCCTGGGGCTGGATGCAGACTTGGTACAGACCTGGCCGAGACTGCGTCTGTACGCATTTCCCCGATCGCTTTGCTTCTGGGAGTTCTGATGAGAGTATGTTGGGACGCGGTCAGTCTACTACTCGTAGCGCCATTCTGACCGGGCCGAATATGGTTTTCGGACCTGATTTTCCTCCTAGATTTCCCTCCAATGACATTGCGACATTCCATTGGACTGATGCAATATCAGATTCACACGGCGGTCACACTAGGGCATTCCCAAAGCGTTATGACGCAGTGTCTCTTTCCCTAAAGGAACCATAGTTATATTCATAACCTGGAGACATTTTTGCGCTTTTCAGCAAAAGAAGAGAACATAAGCCAACATGAGTGCAAAAGCTTCTTTCTCGGTGAGAGAAAGCTTTTTTATTCAGTTTAAAGAGCAATGCTTGCCAACAGGAAAGTTGTTCCTAACTTGTGCTTTCATATAAATTGTTATAAAACATGTTCCCTTTCCATCTTATTTTAGGATTTAAAAAAATAGGTTGTGTGTGAATTTGATTTATATTTTCACACTAATATTCAACATTCGGAATTTGTTCTCTATAACACTTCTCTATAAAATAGAGGAATATCTTCTATCATTGTTCTTTTAAAAGCCATAAATATTCCCTCATCCTCACATCCACTACATTTATTTAAATACTCTTTCATGAATCCTTTCCATCCATAGTTGACTTTATCACATAAGTATTTACTTTAAATCTTATTGCTTTCTTTCTAACATTTACGTCAATTAACTTCAATCCACTTTCTATTTTATCTGCTATCATTGTCTTATTTGATATTAAAATTCCTTTACCACCCCACAAAAAGGTATTTATTGCTTCATTTAAATCATTCAACACCCAATCTGGCATGTCTATTGCTCCTAGCACATAATTACATTTGGTCCGTATCAATGAGTTTACCACAATAACTTTCCCTTATAGTCAGTAGCAAATGGGGTTCGGCATATGACAAATAAGGTATTTACGACTTGATTTATCGTTTTATGTCCCTTTTATGACTTAATGAGGGGCAATAAAAACTGTCCAATACACCGGACATCCTGTACACACCCAAACACATCCTGGCATAAAATTACCTCTGGAAATTCAATGAGTGCTGCTGTAACAGAAAACAAAGTCGTAAAAGTTTTGTGATGTTTTATAACCTTTGACCAGGACATTTGCTCTGGCTGATGTAATAAATGTTCAGCCTGTGTCTTTAAAAAGGTTTAAGTCTTGCTGATAATTTCAGCTTTCATTCTCCACATACAATGGCTGCGGCAGCTTCTCCAAAAACCCCTAAAACTGGTAGAAGAGTGATGTATATTTTTCCAACAAGAGGACCTGTTGAAATGAGAAAGGAATTGTTTTTTGCAAAAAAACAAACAGTTAGTTTGACAAAGATTCTTCATGAAGATATGAATACGATGACCCGTGAATTACAGTTGTCTGCTGACCGTGTTGGTAGATATGTGTTTGACAAAGTGATGCGTACTGTGAAGATCTACGCTACGGATGTTGAAGACAATTTTACAGCGCAGGAGCCCTGTCTGGTTTTCCCCGCTGAAGACTGGAGGTTATTCTACAACTATGTTTGGAGAGACTGCGGTGACCAGTGTTGTCATATTACATTAAAAAAGTAATTAGTTACAGTTACATTTTACTTCTGCCAAAAAAGTAATTGAGTTGTAAAATTGACTGTAAAAGTAATTAGTTACTCAGCAACATAACTGACATTATTTTGTTTTACAGCGTTATTATGTTCTATAACCTCTTTTACGTCAAAGATGTTTGCAATAACTGATAATAAAAACTGTATTTTAGAACATTTGGTATTTATTTGAACTTAGCTTGCAGCCTGCAATATGATATGCCTAGTAATAAAAGACACAAAAAATAAAACTATCTAATAATAAAACACTTAATGTTTAAAACTTTATGCTCTTAAATATTGAAAATAAATAATGTTAACACTTTGCATTTATGTGCAAAACTAAGACACACAACTGTAAACTTGGGTAATAAGAAATAAAAGAAAATCTGGCCTTTAATTAGTGCAAATATCTGTATCTGTATAATATTGCGCAAGAAACAAAATCGAGCGATGATTGTTTAAACTGAGTGTCTCCGTCTCCTTCGCTGAAGGCAGGCTGCATTTGGGCTTGGGTAAGCAGCGGCAACAAGTTCCATTGTTAACGTGTAGATGTAAGGTGCTTCATAAGGTTAGAGTTGCTTGAGGTAGACGTGGATAATATATTTTTTCCTCGCATAAAGGGCATGATACATATACATTATTGCCTTTAATTTCGACGAGGGAGAAGTAGTGCCGATACTTCCAGTTTGAGAATGCTACCTTTGATTTTCCCTGGCTCGTTGCCGTTGTCGCTACCCAGTGTGATCAGAGGTAGCAGAAGTCAGAGTGTCAATTAGCATGCAGTGAGACACCATGGCCATTGCCTCCGCCCACCCAGCCAATAATCATCGCATTTGCAACGCCGTCATCATTATCTCTCATCAGGCAGCTGATAAAGCCAAAGCTTGACATCTCACGCGTCATTCAACCAAATTTTAGTAACACGCTAATTAACATTCTCAGTAACGATAACGGCGTTGCAAGTATCGGGAAAATAATTAATTTGATTACTCCGTTACTGAAAAAATAACACTGTTAGCAACTTAGTAACGCCGTTATACTTAAACGTTGTTACTCTCAACACTGTCGGTGACGAACCGTTGTACATTGCTGAGTGGGACGGTAGTCTCCGTTCCCTTCTTCAGGGAACGAGGGTTACAATACGTAACCGAGACGTTCCCTTTCAGTCGGTCACTTCGATGTCACGTCAGTGACTGACGAATAGGGATCCCTACCAAAACCCCATAGAGACTGTCCCTTCCAGTCATGAAATCAATGCATATGGAATATAGGAAGAGATTGAACTCTCAAGAACTGGGGAACGTAGATCTTACCTATACCACCTGAGATCCTCATGGTAACATTTAGGGGTTCCCAGCCCTCTAGTGGATCTCTAGGGATACATCGTGACAAGGGCCTGGCGTCAGATGCTCTGCTACATCCGACAGCCGAGGGGATCGGAGGTCTACTGATAAGGATTACTGGAGAATGTACCAAGCTGACTGAACAGGTCCTACTCCGGTTCTTCAGCTCTGTGTGAGGTGAGAACATGGGCAGAAACTTTTTCAACACGAAAGCTATAAAACCTAGCGAACGTGTTAGGGGTCACTCAACACGCAGCTCTACATATGTCATCAAGCGAGGAGGCACGTGGCAACGCCCAGGACGAAGCTAAACTTCTAGTTGAGTGAGCATGTTCACTGAGAGGACAGGGCACAACCCTGAGCTTGATAGGCCAGGGTGATGGCATCCACTATCCAGTGAGCCATCCTCTGCTTAGAGACGGCATCAGAGTTACCTGGGAACTTCTCATTGAGAAGAACACCAGTCAATGAACCGGTTCCATTTCAACGCGTAGACAGCTTATGTTGAAGGCACTCTCGCAGAAGAAATAGTGTCAACTACCCCTTGGGGTAGGTCACTTAGAACCTCTGCGTCCTGTCCAGGGGCCAGACGTGGAGTTTCCACAAATCTGGGCATGGGTGCAAAAGGGTGCCCAGTCTCTGAGTTAGTAGATCCTTCCTCAGAGGAATCTGCAAAGGAGGGACTGTCACAAGGAGCATGAGTTCGGGGAACCAAGTCCTGGTGGGCCAGTAAAGGGCTACCAGCAAGACTTGCTTCTTGTCCTCCCTGACCTTGCACATGAGCTGTGCAAGAAGGCTCACTGAGGGGAATGCATACTTGCATAGCCCCTGAGGCCAGCTGTGTGCCAGGATGCCTAAGGTTCCCTCGGTCAGAGCGTAAAACAACTGGCAATGAGAGGTTTCTGGACAGGTCTACCTGTGCCGTACTGAACTGCTCCCATATCAACTGGACTGTCAAGGGATGGAGTCTTCATTCTCCAGGGAGTGCTTGTCGGCTGTCAGCTCGTCGGTTGTCTGGTTGTAAACACCTGGAATGTGAATGGCGCAAAGTGACCTCAGATGCTTCTGACTCCATAGAAGGACGGTCGATGTGTTGTCCGTATGGACCAGAATGTGATGGCCCTGTAGGTGCTCAGAGCTAGACGAACTGCTAGCAACTCGAGGCAATTGATGTGCAAATGCAGATGACATTCTGTCCAAACCCCTGAAACTGCATGCCCATTGTACGTGGCGCCCCACCCTGTGGTGGAGGCATCTTTGAATACCACAGCATGCCTGGAGACCTGTTGCAAGGGTACTCCTGGCTGAAGAAACATTAGGTCTGACCGCGGGGAAAAGGCAAGGCGACAGGCTGGAACCACTTGGACCCGCAGCGAGCCACTCTTCCACGCCCACCTCGGGACTCGATTGTGAAGCCAAAGCTGAATCTGTCTCATATGGAGCAGCCCTAACGGGACTACCGCTGAAGTTGCTGCCATATGCCCCAGGAGCCTCTGAAATTGTTTCAGTGGGACCACCTTCCTGTTTTTGAACGTATCCAAGCAGGTCAGCAGAGACTGAGCACGTTCCTCTGTGAAACGCGCTGTCTGGGCGACCGAGTCCAATTCCATACCAAGAAAAGAGATCCTCAGTTTGATCTTCTCCCAGTTTACCCGAAGGCCCAACAGGCTGAGGTGTTGTAACACCAAGTCCCTGTGTTCGCACATCTGAGCTCTGGACTGTGCTAGTATCAGCCAGTCGTCAAGGTAGTTGAGAATACGAAACCCTTTCTCCTTCAGAGGAGTCAGGGCTGCCTCAGCCACTTTAGTGAACACACGGGGCAACAGGGAGAGCCTGAAGGGCAGGACGCGGAACTGATATGCCTGACCTTCGAACGCAAATCTCAGGAATGGCCTGTGGAAGGGTTTGAAGGATTGAGACATGGAAGTATGCATCCTTCAGGTCTATTGCTGCAAACCACTCCTGGGGACGGATGCATTCGAAAATGCGCTTCGGAGTTAACATCTTGAACAGAAGAGCTCGATTCAAGACGAGAAGATCCAGGATCGGTCGTAACCCACCACCTTTCTTGGGCACTATGAAGTATGGGCTGTAAAACCCGGTCCTCATATCAGCTGGAGGGATAGGCTCTATTGCTTTCTTCATCAGAAGAGTAGCAATCTCTGCACGCAGGACAGGGGCATTGTCTGTGTTCACCGTCATGAAACCCCTGAACCTAGGAGGATGCCGGGCGAACTGAATCACATAGCCGAGCCGGATAGTCCGGATGAGCAATCGAGACGGTCTGAGCCCAGTCCAGGCATCTAAGAACCGAGCAAGAGGCACCATCGAGACCACCGGGGTGCCGGTGGTGGGGCAGCGAGGGGGAGCGCAGGGGTCCTAAAAGTTTCTAAGCTGGTTCGGAGGGAGGCCTGCATGTGTATGTGTGTGCAGGCTGAGGCTGTGCCAGCGGGGCCCAGGGTGCAGCTGGCCGCCACGACAGGATGTGATGGAAGTCTCAGTCGGGCCTCAGTCTGCTTCTTGGTGGCAGAGACCACTGGGCAAACGTCTTCACCGCGTCGCCGAAGAGGCCGGTCTGCAAAACAAGAGCATTCAAAAACCTAATCTTGTCTTGTCTGCATCACTCATGTCCGCCAGAACCAGCCACAGATGGTGCTGCTGGACCATCATAGTGGACATCGCACAACCCCCAGGGCAGGCGTCGTAACCTTTGTCGCTCAAAGCACAAGGCCCGTCACGGCACGAAGCTTGGAAAGAACCTTGTGCAGAGTTCTCAGTGCCTAGGCTTGATGCACCTGCAACAACGCCATGGAAAACGCAGCCTCTCCTCAGGCTTTATAGGCATCATCAACGAGAGCTGACGAATGCCTACAGGCCTGTGAGGGGAGCGACAGGTTACTATGCCAAGAGGTAGAAGCCTGCGGACACAGTTGCATCGCAACAGAGCTCTCCATCTGGGGGACCCCCGTGTA
This sequence comes from Enteromius afrohamiltoni, assembly GCA_034779775.1. NCBI lineage: Eukaryota > Metazoa > Chordata > Actinopteri > Cypriniformes > Cyprinidae > Enteromius > Enteromius afrohamiltoni. Next base: position 22,387,118 of record JAUYWG010000033.1, read on the forward strand.
GTCCCTCGCTACGCCACCATCAAGGGTGGTGAAGGAGGATGGACCACTCGATCGCTTCCTAGCAGTGAAAGGTGCCTTCCACGACTGAGTAAGCTAATCATGCACCTCCAGGAAGAAAGGCACCGGAGTGGGTCTCTGTGCCTCAGCACGAGCCACACCCAGTACCAATCATCCAGCCTCAAAGGCTCAGGACGTTGTGGAGGGTTCCACTTAATCCCAATCCCCCTGGCGGTCTGGGAAAACATAGTGACCAGTTCTGGATCAGTATCCGGTACGGTTGAGCGCCCATAGGACGCCGCTCCAGTACCGGATGCCTCATCTCCAGAACCGTACTCTTCCGATCACTAACCAACATCTGGTCATCAGGGGGAGCTCCAAAATTGACATCTGACACCGTTTCCAGTTTATCAGACTTCCCAAATGGAGACTCCAACAGTGTCGGAGTGCGGGCGAGTAGTAATTAGAGTCAAGGTATGACAAAAGAAGAATTTACGACCTTAATTTGCTTGGTGTGACATCAGCTGCTTGGACTAAGGCCCTTCTCCGTAGGGATCAGGGTCTGCTTGAGGGACCCCTCCTTCTTCCCCCGCCGGCCTGAGCATGCGTGTGTGTGTGTTAAAGGCATGTGCCTAAAACACGAGTTGCCACCACGCAAACACTGAATTATACAACTTATTATACAGCTTTAGCGAACACGATGTGTAACTCTGAGAAAATGAAAGAAATGTACTATTTCTGTCTCATACTTTGTCTCCCTCTATGCGTTAACCAAACAAACACTGCGTCTGAATTAGTAAGCTCGCAAATTAGGATATTTGCACAAACGCTAAAAACAAAACAAAAAAACAACACTTTTATCTGTCCCCCGTGCTCTACCTCTATGATTTGGTTAAATCAAATTACATATTAAGAATTCAGTGTTAGACAGCGACCGAGCTGAGAATCAGGCTGTTTGAAGCTAACCTTAGGCCTTGGACCCACGGTTTGTAATGTAAAAAAACACTTTTTAAAGCACCAGTATTTAAACCACAAGTAACACAGGTTTTAAACACTCTTTTGTTAAATGGGGTCAAGGATCGATTTATTAGACTAACTAGTCCCAAGAAATTAAAAGGATTAAACTTGCATTTAAATTACCATACGTATAATTATTGAAACAAGCACTAATATTACGAAATACAAAAATATAGTGCCGCTGCATTTTAACAGAGCAAGAAATGCAGGGTTACACATTTTGAAATAATTGTCCTTCCCAAATGCACCGTGCCTGAGCGTTATGACCATGTTTTCTCTCACTCTTTCACTGCCACCCTCTCACTATCCGTCATACAGACCGACCCGACTATAACTTAAAACACGTAAAGGATAAAAACAAATAATTTGAACTCACCCTTTTTCGTGGAAATGTTTGTTAAAGAGTGAAGCGGACAACCAACTCTGGTTGAAACCAATGTTTGAATGACGCGGGTATGCGCATACCAATCCCGCCCTCGGAGCTACGTCATCAACAGGTAGGGTGATCATCAAAGGGGCGTCATCACGTATGCTGCACGTATGCACGTATGTCTTTTTGTTTTCGGCGGAAAGCAATCACGTGAAATCATGATCATAGCGACACCTACTGAATCGAAGTGTACAACAGGGTCCGTATTTTAATTATCTTTTAAGTTTAATGGCGTATCATGTTCGATATTAACAGAAGACTAGTCACTTATAAATCCGGATTACTGCAAAGATCAACATCATGCTAGAGCCAGCTATGTAGTTATAATATGCTATTCAGTTACTGTTCCATATTTACCCATTTTGAGACAGCAGAAACAGTAACGCTATCAATGAAAATTATTTAGTTGAGTCAAAACAGTTAGTGTTGCCTAAACCTTAATACATTAAATGTATTAAGTAATAATCGTTTATACTTTTGGTACATAACTGTAAATCATATACTGTCTAGTGGTCTACAATATAAAATAATAAAACAATTAAACCTAGGCCCTCGGATATCAGAAATGAACCCTCTAACACATCATAGTCAGCGAGTGCAAATAAACGGTCATATGAACTATCAGAAAACAAAACAAAACATTTCTGAAAGAAATTACTGCCTGAAGATGGTTTCATTTAAATGTCCTGACAGCTGTTATTGTTTAAACTCACACGGTGTGCGTTTTCATATTAGCTTCGATTAAAAGAAGAGTCTAACGCTGTGATTTCTGCATCAGAGAACTTCATTAACCCCCTCATCCAAAGGGTTGGAAACAGAGACATACCGAATGATCGTAAAAAGTCAGCTGTAAAGCTGTTCTGAATATAAGTCTTCAGACCGTGCGGTCGTTTAAACCTAGTGTTATTTAAACCTCGCAGCAGCAAAAGAAAGCACCATTCAATGAGTAATAGAGAGACGGGTTGTTTGAACTTCTATATTGGTGGCTATTACTTCTAATGTTTACAGCACATCGTAAACAGCATCCGCTAATAGGCTGCTAGTAGGCTAATAGTCTCTGCGTCTCATTTCACTTGGTCTGCGGTGAGATAGTCTTCTTTCTCGCTGCTAAAACTTTTTTAAAATATCACAATGCTCAATGTTTTTAAAGTACACCTAGGTTTGGAAAACTGTCAAGTTTGTTTTCTTGCGCGGTGTAATCGCTGCAATCTGGGTTTAGTCAAAACTAACTGTTTTGACTCAACTAAATAATTTTCATTGATAGCGTTACTGTTTCTGTTGTCTCAAAACGGGTAAATATGAAACAGTAACTGAATAGCATATTATAACTACATAGCTGGCTCTAGCATGATGTTGATCGTTGCAGTAATCCGGATTTATAAGAGACTAGTCTTCTGTTAATATCGAACGTGATACGCCATTAAACTTAAAAGATAATTAAAATACAGACCCTGTTGTACACTTCAATTCAGTAGGTGTCGCTATGATCATGATTTGACGTGATTGCATTCCGCTGAAAACAAAAAGAAGAAGCAGCATACGTGATGATGCCCCTTTGATGATCACCCTACCTGTTGATGACGTAGCTCCGAGGGGGGGATTGGTATGCGCATACCCGCGTCATTCAAACATTGGTTTCAACCAGAGTTGGTCGTCCGCTTCACTCTTTAGCAAACATTTCAATTTATTCAACATTCAAATTATTTGTTTTTATTGTTTTTATCCTTTACGTGTTTTAAGTTATAGTTGGGTCAGTCTGTATGACGGATATAGTGAGAGGGTGGCAGTGAAAGAGTGAAAGAAAACATGGTCGTGTTGACTAGACAGCAAGAGCTCAAGAGAGAAATGAACCGTCTGTTTTAACAAGACACTATTGTGTTTTATCGTGATTAGTATACCGGCACGGTTTATTTTCTGTATTTGACTAGTTGTGTTTATTATAATTTGAGTTATTTCTTTAAACGAACATGCCTGTAAAGGTCTAAGCGCGTGTGTTTTGCTGGCCCAGGTAACGTTAATGCTGAGAGAGAGAGGGAGAGACGGATAAAATGCAGGAACTAGGGAATTTTCATGTATTCCAGTTACACAGCGTATTTGCTAACATACTTGCTTAAAAGTTTAGACAAGGTAACGTTAACGTGTTTGCTTGATTCTCTTTGCTCTTAGCTACCTCATAACGCTCAGGCATGGTGCATTGGGGAAGGACAATTATTTCAAAATGTGTAACCCTGCATTTCTTGCTCTGTTAAAATCCTTTTAATATCTTGGGACTAGTTAGTCTAATAAATCGATCTTTGACCCCATTTAACAAAAGAGTGTTTAAAACCCGTGTTACTTGTGGTTTAAATATTGGTGCTTTAAAAAGTGTTTTTGTACATTACAAACCGTGGGTCCGAGGCCTAAGGTTAGCTTCAAACAGCCTGATTCTCAGCTCGGTCACTGTCTAACGCTGAATTCTTAATATGTAATTTGATTTAACCAAATCATAGAGGTAGAGCACGGGGGACAGATAAAAGTGTTGTTTTTTTGTTTTGTTTTTAGCGTTCGTGCAAATATCCTAAGATTGCGAGCTACTAATTCAGATGCAGTGTTTGTTTAGTTAATGCATAGAGGGAGAGAGGGAGACATAGTATGAGACAGAAATAGTACATTTCTTTCATTTATTTTCTCAGAGTTACATATCGTGTTCGCTAAAGCTGTATAATAAGTTGTATAATTCAGTGTTTGCGCGGTGGCAACTCGTGTTTTAGGCACATGCCTTTAACGCACACACACGCAGAGGCGGACACGCACACGCAGGCACTATGTATATATATAGGCACCTATAAGTGAATTTAATCTGTTTTATATACATATACAGCCGGATTCAACGCACAATGGCTGTCTTAATACGTAATTTGATTTAATCTAATTAAAATTTTCTTGTGAACTAGAGATTTTGGAGAGCTCAGGATCTGAAATGGATGTGATTAACTGTCTTTAAGATCTGATAAATGATATGATAAACATTTATTGCACTTTTATTCTCACATAAACGTTGAAAAATTGAACGACTTGGTCATGTTTTCTTTTTTTACTACAGCTGCAATAAATAGCACTCCCCCGGAGGTGAATTTATGTCAGGATGTGGGGTGGGGTGTATAAATAAAAGGGTCGTAAATTAGGTCGTAAATTCCTCTTTTGTCATACCTTGACTCTAATTACTACTCGGGCGACAGGAGGCGCTCTCTGAGGAGAGTTCCTGATTGTCACTGTAAGGCCACCTCTCTCCCCTTTGGAACTGGAAGCTTCGCGGACGCTGCCAGCGCAAGCCCCAGAACGCGGAAGAGAAATAGGGACTCCCTTTAGGGACACATCAGCAAATATGTTATTATTGTTCTCCTTGGAATAGACAAGGTCGGCTTGGAACTGCGCATCCATACCATGTAAGTAAGCCTTTTCCACAACTCCGAGATCTTCCCATCTTCCCGCATGAGGAACATGAACCAACCAATGGCGCTTTAGCATGCTCAATGCCCAGACATGTTAAACAGCGTTTGTGACTGTCCGCTGGCGCAAGTTAATGGCCACAACCAACAGCGCACGGATGGTATTACATTCCTCGTTAAAGGAAGCATCTTTAAAAAGATGTACCATCCGTGAGCCAACTCTTTTAGGCTTTGCTCTTTTGTGAAAAGGCTGAAGGAGACAGGGAAGATGGCCGCTCGGTAAACAAATGCAGATTCAATACAAATGACGCCACCACTCGACTGGAACCACCATCGCTTCAACGCCGTAACACCAGCCTATCTCCGTCAATCGCAAGAGTAGAATGGCTCAGGAACGTTCACATGAACTGCTCGGCTTGGAAGCGAAAAGCCAAATGAACGCTAGATCTGCTGACCTACTTATACTCACGCTGCGAATGGGTTCAGCTGATCCTAATCAGCGTATGCCAATGAAATTCATTGGCGTGTTTAAATTAATGCAGAGTAGTTTGGACAGTAGTTTTATTTTTAATATTTTATATTTCTTTTTTTTGTCCTATCTAATTGCACTATTCTACTGTTATTATTTACTGTACTTACTGTATATTGTATACTGTTATTGTATACAAATTTAATATCATACAATTTAAGCAGTTCGTCATACAAAGGTTGCCAACAATACTAAATACATATAATATTTTCAGTTTTCTTAGAAATCATATTTAAACCATTCTTCATCAACTTTTTCACAAAATAGGTCTTGCCACTGTTTGAAGGACCGCTGATGACAGATGTTGAATGGATGATGAATGGATGTTGCAGTCTAAAATCAAAATCTGAAGTATCGCGAAACCCCCCATGTGTCATCTCGTCAGTAGCCGTAAGGCAGAATGTTGAAATCGGGCAGGAGCCTGCGCTTATTGTAAACCACCTTAAACCTTTTCTCGACTGTCTTGTTGTGAAGCGTGAGATGTTTTTTATCCCTTGTGATGTTTCGGCATGAGCCACGATGTACTGTGTGTCAGGCCAATCAGGGAATCTAAGTTATTCAACTATACAAATTGATACATACATAGGATATATACCTCGGTAGCAGTCTCACACGATATCTCCTCTTCTCCGTCAAAACAGAATCCCATTGATAAACGTACCTGATTCGACTGTCAAATGTAATTGCTTTTCAAATTTTATGGTAGAAGCATGTCTAGTCTTCGCATGTCAAAAGCAGGCAGGAGTGAATGGAAACCAAAATATAGAGTTTGACAGTCTGTAGAGTTTTGTCAAACACAAATCCACCCAACACAATCATCAGACACAGCAAAATCTTGCATCACGATATTTTCATCTTCGCCGGGTTGCTCCAGATGCGTATCTTCATCCATCTCAACAGCACTTTTCAGTTTCAGTTACAGACATTGTCTAGGGGTAAATGTAGAAATGTGTTATGTAGAGACTTTAGTCAGGAACTCTTAAGTCAAAAATATATCATAGACACCTAAATGTTTATAATAAGAATATCATTTGGCTGTGATATCAAATATAAGTTCCCTGTCTATTTCATGAGCTCCATGAATCATGAATCCATAATTTTTCCTTTCAATAATACAATTTCAGTATCACAATCTCAATGTTGTTTGTGAGTTGCTAATGACAAACATTATATGTAAATAAATATTTTTAAAGATTGATTTTTGACTTTTTTTTCGTATGAAGACTCGCTCGGACTTGAACGATTCATTCAACTGGCTCTTCGATGCTCTACTCGGGTACATACTCATCATCCCTCTGAGTCTGTTGTGAATTTCCCCCGCCCACCAGAGCATTTAAGCCCTCCAGAACCCAGCCCCGATCCAATGCAGCTGGACAAACACTGTTTAATAGCTCAGGAGTGACAAAGACGGATATCAAAGGGGTTATGTTTGTACTGCGGACAATCAGGTCACTTCATGACCTGGAGTGTACTCAACGATTATTACCTATGTCTAAGAAAATGCACCCCTTGACTTGCCCTGTGACTATCACTGTCGAAGATGTCTCCCTTAAAATTACAGCTCTGATTGATTTCAGGTCCGCTGGTAATTTTATATCTGGTGACTTAGTAAAACAGTTAGACATTAAGACTCAACTCAGTAACACGTTATGAGATTCAATCCATCACAAGGAAACGTTTATATCTCGATTGCTCCTGCCTGCTGAGAGTTTGCTGTGAGTTTTTGTAGCTTCTGTTTGTAGCTCCGTAGCGTTGTTTTTACGTCTGTTACTGGCTGCTGTTTATAGTGATAAATATACAACCTAACTGCCTCAATATTTCCTATATTATTTATCAAACCTATCTGTTTGTTGATTGTAACAAAATGCTGCTGTAGAGCTCGCGCTCTCGCTTCCTTTCAGGACCAGGCAAGGCAGGACTTGGAAACGGGATTAAATGCTAAGAAACATTTATTAAACTCAGAAAACACAAAGGAAAACGCGTGAGCTACGCAGAGCTCAAAACAGACTTTGAAACTTCACGAAACTTCAACAACAGACAAAGACAGACTGAACAGGACCCGGATTTATACAGACACTAATCAGACAT